>UFQX01000725.1:169966-258310 GCA_900497675.1 Arapaima gigas | reverse complement strand
CCCCCCCCCCCCCCCCCCCCAGGACCTACCACTAGTGAAACAGTGGTCAGTAACAACAGTCCAACAGTGCAACAGTAAACCTCAATAAACAATAAGTAATAAATTTGGTAAAACTAAGACCCACAATAGGAAGAAGATAGAAATGGTGTAAAAGAGTTTATAAGGAAACCACATAAAAACTAAACAAAAAAGTTGTAGCTCTTATAGTAGATATATGAATCATTCACAGTCTTAGCCCTTCAAATTAGGCAGGAAAGCAGTGGCAGTTATGGCAGTGTCAAATAGAGATTTGTTTGAGAGCTCTGAAGACCTCTTCAAATTCATGTCTCTTACAGATAGTTTCAGTTGGCAGGTTAGGGTACAGTCACAGATGGGTGTCTTTAAAGGTAATGGCCATTTATTTACTGTTGCTTTATCAATGTTTTCTTTGTCAAACAGGCACAAATGCCAGACCAGAATGGTCCTTGAACAGGCTGTCAGGTCAGACTGCAGCCAGGGAGATGGTAGACAAAATCAGTCTCAGCAAGAGATTGACAACCCAACCAAGGAACGCAGGTAGTCCTGCAGCAATTGTATCAAAGAAACATTACCTTTAGTTTTCTTAGGCGGAGGCACAATTTTCAGATTATTGTGGTGGTTTTTATATTCCATTTCATCCAGTTTCACTTGTTACAGCTTTGCTTTCAGCTCCACGGCAGCCACAGAAGTAGTATTTGAGTCCAGCAATTCTTCTACTACAAAGATCCTATAGTCAGCTTCAACGAAATGTCTATAGTTCATCCACACGATTAGTTAAATCAAAGAATTTTGTTTCCAGAGCTGCAAGAGAAGTCTCTCCAGTTTAGTGTCAATAATTTTCATTAAAACCAATTATTTATAGTAAATACTAGTTTACATTAGACTACTTATGAAAAATTGGACTATAATGCTGAAAAAATATTCATTTATGTGTAAGTTTTGTCTATGCAAATGTGTTTTTCACCACAATCAGAATATATGCCAAAAACCAAAATTCTGGCACAGTCTTATTCCTGCATTTGTATTAAATATATTATGTGTAAAACATTTTTTAATAAATATACCTTAAATCTAGACAACACAACTTCAAATTATATATTTGCACTGGCCACGCAGTCATTCGTAGAATTCTGCTGGAAAAACAGGTAAAAACTGGCAGATCACATGAATGTGTCACATGAATACAAAAGTATAAAGGTATATATTTAGAATAATTTTGATACATGGTGAAAGTGAGCTTCAAATATGTTGCATATAATTTATAGACAGTCATTCAAATGTTTGCAAGCTGCTTCCTATGAAAATGATGGTGGCACATTTAAATTACAAGGTCTACACTGAAGGGAATCTCCAGAATTTGTCTTTAGACCTTGTTGTAATAACTGCTGTTGAAATAGCTCCGTGCATTTAAATACCCCAGGTTTCAGAATTTGTTCTGAGCACTGATCCCAGTGAGGGGATGCATGACATTAAAATACCTCACTCACTTTTACTGACTATCATTAACTGCTTGTCGTAGTCAGGGCTACGGCAGTCCAGAGTGCCCTTAATGTGTCCAGAGTGTCCTTAATCCAGAAATCACTGGATTCTAGGCAAGGAGAATTACTCCAAAAATCAGCTGCCATTCTATATAACATGCGTGCTGAAGATTACTGTATATACAGTCAAATATGTTCACATTAATGTACTCACTCTTTTGAACATTGTAGTACTAAAGTGTATCAATATCCTTCAGTTCTGGCATATCCCACAGCAACTTATTTTGTTGGAACTTTTGTACAGTTTAATAAAGTTGTACAGTGTTCACATTGTATTGCTCGGATAAACCATGAACGCAATATAGCTGTACTCAGTATTCACCCATAAGTGTCCGATTTCACACCTCCACGGGAAATCACATTTTCTTCTTCTTCCAGCTGTTCCTTGGATCTATTTGTTTACATGTGAATTTTCAGATGGATTAAGAACTCAGCTACATCTTTCAATATTCATGTCACACATTTTACTTTTTTACTTTCTTAAAGAAATGTTTTCAGTACAGTATAGAAAACTGTACAAGAAACTGTGCGCATCTGCGCTATCCCATCAATATCGCTCAAAGGAGTGCTGAAGTTCTCTTTCATATTTAGCAGGTTTCATTTTGCTGCTGAACTAATGTAGACTTTCATCAGCAAACTGTACTATGATGAAAATAAAAGACAGCATTTTGTACACTCTCTGGATGCACTGGGAACTTCAAGTCATGTCATATAACGATAAAAAGATTTTATTTCCTGAGGTGCTCCACCAGAGTGACTATACTGAAGACCAAACCTGCCGTCCACACTTCTATTCAGTTCTGTATTGTCTCAGGTTTTCCAAGCTTAACTAATTCAGCTGCACTGCACATGCGAATATGAACAATAAATAATTCAAAGTTTTACTTAAAAACTTTGACTCTTAACACATCTTGCTTTTTGAATTCTAATAGCACTAACAGAAAACTTTTGCAAATAAATAAAAACAATGCCCATTTATTTTCTTGATTTCAAATAAAAACAGCGGTAGAGGAAAAACTTTCAGGAATTTAAATAAAAAGGCAAATTCACTTACCCCAAAACAATTCAGCAATTCACATTTCCTTTACACATCTAAATGTGACTGTTCTGAGCCAATGTTCTGCTACAGTAAAATATGGACTTTTCAGTATCTGACTGAAGCCTAAAGTCACTCTCCAAGAGCAGAAGCTGAGAGAGCTCCTGACCTCTTCATTATGACACACGGTTGCCATTGAGGAAGCTGGAGTGATTTGTGCTCCTAATAGAGGCCATGAGCGTGGTACTCCGCTTTGTAGAATTTGAGGGCTGCCCCACCATGGCCAGCAGGCAGCAGCAGTACAGCTGCTTGTTGAACTGCTTCTGGAAACTGCGACTCAACAAGTAGAGAGCAAAGGGGTTGATGCAGGAGTTGGCGAAGGCTAGGATGCGGGCGCACACACTGGAGATGAAGTGTAGCAGTGAGGTGTCCACCTCTGTGTAGTGGTATGAGCGGTACAGGTAGAGAGCGTGACTGGGGAGCCAGCAGACTGCGAACAGGCCCACAAACACCAAGACTGTCTTTGCCAACCTCTTCCTTGACTCCACCTTTCAATATAAATCAGTGTAGCACAATCTTTTTTTAAGTTCAGATACAAACACTTTGTCAGAAAACAGTTAAAGCTAAGTTCCCACTAGAGCATTTCCAGGTACAGCTAAAACACTGAGGCTGCTGGTCAATGCAATTTCATTATTCTAATTTTCATTTAATGAATACAAAGATGAAAAACTTTTCCTTTTCCATATTTGTCTGTTCTCAAATATTCAAAATATAAATATATTTGTTTGAATACCAAATACGGGTATGGACGTTTTTTTAGATTTGACTTTTACATTTGCCTTATTTTAAGTATAAGCTTATAAATATAAACATTATATGTGCACGACAATGGATATTTGTTTATCTTTTCTGCAACCTTTCACACCATCGCATATACTAATGCAGTATATAATACTGTATGTCATTTTTACCGTTTTTCAGAGAACTCATGAGAAGCAAAAACAACTATGAGTGATCAATAGACCAGAACCTGAGTGACTCACCTGTCTTCTGACATGCAAATTGTCTTCACTAGGCATGTTTGAGGCACTCCTGATCAAGCTCCTGGCAATGAAAGAGTAATAGATGGAAATGATGAGTAGGGGTATGACATAGAAAATGAGGAAAGAGGCCACTGAATGGATCTTGGGATGCAGGTCTCCTGCATGAGGGTAGGGGGCACATGTCACAAAGGTCTCATTAGTTTTAGGGATGCTGAAAGTGTGGAGGTCAGAGAAGATGGCTTCAGGGATGGCCAAAGCCATGGAAAGTATCCAGATCATTGCAGCTATGATACAGATTTTTACTGTGGCATTGGATGTCTGTATGTCCATTGGCTTGACAATCGCCTTGTACCTGAGGCAAAACAAGAAGCAAAAACATGCAGTCATTAAAACATTTTCACTATAAATTAAATCCTAGAATATACTATCATTTAAGTACCAGCTCCTGTGTCTCAGGAATACCATATCATTTGTGAACTATCAAGAATTCGCTGTAAAACAACATATGATGACATTTAATTAGGATTTACTGTAATTACTTTTCATAGATATTACTGCCATATGTGGCCTATCCATGTTAAAATTCTATTCATATGATTAACATTCAAGAGCAACATACACACAGAAAACACAATTAAGGCAACACACACACACACACACACACACACACACATATATATATATATAGTTCAGTTCATGTTATGTGGACTTTGTATGTTTCGCCCAATGTTTGCGTTTTTTGTAACTGAGAAGAACTTGCACAGAAGAAGGCAGTGGCAAACCACTTCCTTTCCTACCGTGCCAGGGAAACCATGTCAGGGCTCCCTATAAGTCCCATTCGAATCATTGGCATTTCCTCCATCATACACTGTATATTTAATCAATGAAAGTTTTGCACTGTAAAAACCATTTCATATACGTATATGAAACGATAACAGAAATATCCATTTATCCACCCATTATGAGCAACTGCTTGTTTGGAGGTTGCTGCCTATGCATCTTACCAGGAGGCATGAAGCAAAATACATTGTAGATGGGACAACAGTGCATTCACAGGGAAAACGGGCACTCTCATTCATTCACATGTACAGTCAATACAGGTTATTTAGAGCAAAAAATACATCTGTAACACATTAGACTGCAAAAGGAAACTGGAACACCTGTAAGAAAACCAAATTAACATGGAAAAAAAGAGCAAACTCTGAACAGGCTATACTAACTCACTGCTCAGGAGCTGATTCCATTATTCATTATCATTAGCCATTTATCCTGAGGAGGGTCACGGCAGTCCAGAACCAGCCCTAGAAGCAGAGGGAATTATGCTATGAAATGGCCTCTCAATGAGATGCCAGTCCATTGTAGGGTGAACACGTGTACACAATTTTGAGTGAGTGATCAACCTAAATCACATGTCTTTGGACTGTGAGAGGAAACCAGAGCACGCAGAGAAAATCCACACAGACCAGGGAAAATATGCAAATTCCGCACAGATTGAAGTAGATTCAAAACCACACCTAAACAGCCAAGTCCAAGAAATGCAAAAGTTAACACTAAAGAACTTTAATTGTGAATTTGTATTGTAGTTTCTTTAATGAGAATTCAAGAGACGGAATTTGTAAAGTCAACCGATTATGTTGTTAATAAATAATTTCATGTTATTAACTTTTTCCATGCTTCTAATGGTTGTACTTTTGCGCCTCTTAGAGCAATGTAAAGAACTTACATGTCTTCCCAAATCTCCGGGTGTATTTCTGAAGTAAAGAATTCAGAATAGATTTCCACTGTCTTCACCTTTCTAAAAGGAGGATTTCATTGAATAATGATGTATTATGAGGTAAACACAGTTTAGAAGTTTTTAACACCATTCCAAGATGAAAAAAATGCTCAATGAATGGTGGTTTACTAGAAACTGAGTTCATATAGTGTTCCTGTCTGCTCCTTGTACATGCCTTAGTTGCCTTTTTAATGCTCTTATTTCCATGGAAGGTATAAGGTAGGTGAATTCTTGCTCCAGCTGTAGCAAAATAGATCAACGTATTTTACCTGAATTGAAACAGTAAGATTATGTTACTGTTTAACTTGTAAATCACTACAAGTAACTTAAAATTGCGTTACTTTGGAGAAAAATGGCAGTTAAATGAATGTATATAAACAAAATACTTGTAAAGCTGATTGTGTAAAATTATATGCCAACTTGCAGAAAAACAAAGATAAATAAAAAATAACAGTAACAATAATAATACAGGAAAGACTCCTTTCACCATTGGCTCATTTATTTATGTCAATAATAAATATCATGTATTCTCAACAGGAGACTGGGCAAGCATGTAACTCAAATGTTTGTTTTTAATTTAAAAAGTAAGCACCATTTTATTAAATATTTTAGTTACAGAAACTGTGAAATAACTACATTATCATAGTTTTAAATCTTAACAGAGGCTGTAGACAACACCCTTCATCTGATACACCTGGGCCCTATGGATAAGAATGATCCTTGGATTCATCTTGGATTTCACATGTCACTTAGAGGTTTTTAATCTCCCTTTTTTTTGGTAAATGAAAACTAAACCACCATCCTCAAAAGCTACTTAATTTTGTAACCTCCACCTTTTCTGTATTAAAACACCATGGTTGGAAACTCCCAACCCCTCTCCTGTGTTTACAGTATTAGGGTTATTGAGACAGACTACATTTACTGTCTGATGTGACTACTATGAAAACAATCTTTGATCCTTTAAAAATGATTTAATGTGGGGTGGTCTGACAGAAAAAGTACCAGTCTTTTTGTTGTTTTACTGCTTTCTAGTGCTTTCTAGTGATTCTAGTGCTAGTGCTTTTTAGTGGTAGTTAAGTCTACCAGCTTTCCCTAAGCTTTGAAAGCTCTGGTGTAATTTGGATTACACCAAAATAATTTTTAGTGCTTTTATTATTTATTAGCCTTTAATGAAGCTTTTGTCCAACATGACTTAACAATATTATATAAGCAGCTTTAAATTTATTTACCCTCCTGTTTCCAGGAGGATATTTTTACAACATCAATTCAGATTCTGATCAAATGTACTTCAACGACTTTGGGACTTGAATTGAACACCTTCATACTGTAAAACAGCAGTCCCAAATACTACGCCCCCTGCCGCCCCGCAACGGGTAAAACACACAGAGGACAGGCTATACAAGCGAAAAGCTTTAGCTCAGGTGGTCCTTACCTGTCGGCGGACAGCACTGTGAGTGTGAAGACGGACACGCCGACCGAGGTAAGCTGGATGAAGGGGATGAGTTTGCAGCCCACCCGGCCAAAGAGCCACTCGTCCGTCAAGTACCTGCTGGCGTCCACGGGGGCGCAGGTGAGCAGCAGGAGCAGGTCGCCCAGCGCCAGGCTCGACATGAAGACGTTGGGCGCGTTCCGCACGGACTTGACGGCGCAGAAGGTCCGGATGAGTGTGATGTTGCCCACGAGCCCCACCACGATCAGCAGCCCATACACGGTGGTGATGGCGATACCCGGGTACCAGATAGGGAGCTCTGCCACCTCAGGACCCAGGGAACCGTTCCTCGAGGACGCGTTAAAAGAAAAAACATTACTCAGCTCCAGATGAACAAACGTTTCTTCCGAAGACATTTTTACATGTTTTAATTTGGGGCTTTGGTTGTAAATTTATTCTAAACCTGAATTTATTAAATTTATGCTAAAATTCTATTCTAAATTTATTCTCCTTCAAGCCCGAGTCACCGAAGAGTGCCCCGCCTGTTGCCCCCTGTAACCTGGACCACAAAAGACCGAAGGGAGCGCCGCTGCGCACCCACTGCGGTCTATATAACGGAGCGCTGGTGCGTCACGCGCCTGGCGCCCCAATCGCAGAGGTCCTGGAGCACAAGGACAAGCACTGTTGCCAACTTGGGTGACTTTGGATTATTATGGTCTACTGTAAGTACATTATTGATGTGCACAGGAATATATTCGCGTAAGTACAGTTTTAACTTTTTACAAAAAACGAGGGTTTTATGTACAAGTGAAGTAAAAGAATGCTGTAAATTTATTTTTACTGTGGTTTTCCTACTCTGTAGCTCTGCTGCCTGTGCGTCTGCCTGCTGCCTGTGCGTCTTACCTTTTTATTTTTCCTGTTTGCCTTGTGTTCTTGTGACTCCGGTCAAGGTTGGCAGCTGTGAAAGCAGTCTTTATACCTGTACTCTATTATGTTTCATCTGATGTTAGGCAAAATAGATCCTTACAAAGACCACCTACCTTCTCCATGAATATTCCGTGTAAGTTATGTTTTAACATTCTGCGTTCACAATAATGCAAGAACAATCACTTTTAAGTTAAGATCAAATAACTTTTATCACTTTTATTCTTTTTTGCACATAAGTTTTGAAGTTTTTATGCAAACCTGCAAAAATGTTTTTTCTTCCAGCGAGGTTTGCCATGCATAAGACATGTAAACATAGTGGAGTTATCAAATATAGAAGGAGCCTTTTTGTATAACACACCTCGTCTGTGAACATGTCTCAATGGGTGCAATCGAAAGTGGAAGTTCAGGTTAGGTTGTAGTGAAAACTTTTTTTTATTTGTTCTTTTTACTTTATTCTTTAAACGAAAAAGCGGTACTGTTTGTTGCACTTGTCTTAGACTACATTGCTCAGGTTACATTGTCATGAGTTTCTATATGCAGTAAGTCAGGGCAGAGAGCCAGAAGATACAGTCTGAGTCACCTGTTGGAGAAGGAGCCCAGCAAACTCCATCTATCGGTCAGATGGGGTTCTGTGAAGAGTGATAGCAGTCAAGAGGGAGAACGCACTCTGCACTAATGCATACTTGGATCAGAGCGGAGCAACTAATTCATTCTGATGAAGAACATGACTGACACATGAAAAGGAGAATGATGAAAAGGAAGCAGAAGTGAGTAATTGCCAGCATAACCATATGGGTAACACTAAGGAAGAGCCACTGTAAAACGAGGGCAAGATGGAAACATGTAGTCATGCTGTTGTCTGGAGTTTTGATTTGCATAGCTCAGTATTTGTTATTAGTGCACTTGCCTAAAAAAATTACTTGAGTAGCACAAAACGTTTTAACCAAAAAACTACTCAAGTATTAAAGTTATTTTTAATTCAAAAGATTCATAAGAATCTTTTAATATTGTGAAGCACTAATAATGTCAGTAGCTGCAAAATTAAATTCAAAGTTATCCTTTCAATAAGTCTGCTCAGTCAGTATCATTAGATATTGTCAGACTAATCAAATAAATACAAAACAAATTAAAAAAACCACAGCATGCAAGATATGAATTTTAACTATAATTTGATAAAACTATAATGATATTATATACTGGATATGATTTGTTATTTCCTCCTCAAATTTCAATCATTTTAAGTTTTATATTCAAGTAATTTATCTTATTGCTTTGTCCAAAGCGACTTACAATGTCTTTTTATACTATGCCACTTGAATTGTATTGAAAACATACTTGAATAAATTAAAAAAGTATCAATCTCAAAAACTACTCTGAAAAGTACAAATTCTCTGAGAAATTAAGTAATAGTAATTGGGTAAATGCAACCCTTTACTACCCACCTTTGTTTAGCATCAATGGAGTTATGGGAGAAATAATAATAGTGTTAATTAAGAGTGGTGTCAGAAACACACCCCACACACTCCACCTTGCTTGGAAAAGCATGAGCTGGCTGTGAGGAGGTGCCTCATTTATTTAAATATAAAATGATGTTCAGATGTCATACCTGGTCTCTTTTGACTATTTAGTTTAAAGTAGTGTATGAATTTCCCTGGTTAAGTGCAGAGCATGCTTATTAATATTTGTAAAGCACCTACTAAACCTAAGCTTGTGAAATGCAAATATACTGTAGTGCAGGCACTATACCATAAATTAAGCACATGGTGTATACTCTTGTGTGGTTTACGGAAGTCTAAATTTACCTTAATGTTGTCAAAATCTTGATTGCTCATTTGGCAGTTGTCCTTCCGCTGTGTGAAATGATATTGAAAGAATGATGTGAAAGTTACAGGAGATATATTACAGGCTTATATACAGTATAGATCTTTTGGAGATGCAGCAACATGGTCTCCAGGTCATGTTTATCAGTAACCACATTATAATGTTTCCATTTGTATGGTATGGGCATTGTATTTTCCAGAAATTACCAGATATTAAATAATTTTTCCTCCTCAAATTTTTATCATCATAATCATCACAAATAATGGTAAGTGTGAATAAAGTAGTCTAATTCAAAGAATGAATCACCTAGTTATCTAAGATCTATTCGGTGTATTAGGTTCAGAGAGGAAGAATTTCTCTTCAAAATGAAATGCATCCAGTGACATTTTCTTCCTGCCCAAGAATATTAAAAAATTATTAGTTTGACAGATAACCCCTGTATGCAATTTTTTGAATGAAAATCAGAAGTTCTCTTTGTCTAGAGAAAACAATTTTAAGGATACTTAAGTGAAATAAACAAAAATGAATAATACACAAATGAGGACATAAGCATGGATAAAAAGGTCTCAGGAGTATATAATATTTCACAGGTCCGTTTTTCAAACTACATAGTCTTATTCTTTCTTTTCATTTCCCTGACATATTCAACTCTATAACAACCCTGGGGTTGACTGGTAGCCTGGTAATTACAGAATAGACTCCTGACTGCCACAGCCCTGACTAAGATAAAATGTTTACTGAAGATGGATCGATGGGTGGATTCAATCCTATAACAGGATCCCACTCAACAATCACTGCCCTTTACATACATAAATGTGTTTTACCTTTATTCATGTAGCAGATGATTTTCCCCAAAGCAATGTACAGTGACTACTGTGCAGTATTTATCTCATTTATCTTTTATCCAGTGACTTACAGTGCTTCATACACTACAGTAAACCATGTACAATCATTCACTAATTTAATACACACTAGAGCAAAATCTCAGACACACATACATACATACAGGTACCCTCTACAAAATGTGTGAGGCAGGGTATAGCTTGGACGTGATGCTAGCCAAACAAAGAGCAATTACACACACTCACACATACACATTCTCAGAGTAATTTACTGTTACCACTTCACCTGAAACACACATGTGGGAAGAAACCAGGGCATCCAAGCAAGTACAAGGAGCATTGAGAAAGACTGGAAAGCCAGCAAAATATATATATATATATATATATATATAAAAATAAATAAATAAATAAATAAATAAATAAATGTGTGTATATTTTAACAATAACAAACAATCATAGATCATGAATGAACAAAAGTATAACCTTAAAAGACACGCTAAAAGCTATCAAAGCTGAACATAAAAATTGTAATAAAATATATAGGTGCTATTGTCATTTTTAATTAAATTTTAATGATTTTTGATTAATTTTAGGTGATTTTTGTCAGGGACAGTTGTTTTCCATTAAAAATAAATGTAAGCCAATCCCTACACAATAGGAATCTGCCTAGAATGATGACTTCATGAAGCAAATTATCCTCTTCATGTGAATAATGGATGAATTTCATCATAAACTATAACTTTTGTATTTCCACTAGGCCTAGGCTTAGGGAAAATTCAAATTCCTTAAAAGTGGACCAGAATGGATTATCTCCTTTTTAATGGTTATATAGATATAATGATGTAGCATCCAACTTCAGGTTAGCGTGACTGGCAAACGCCAGACATTTCAGTATAAACAGTGGAACAATGCAAAAATAAATTATTTAACATAAACACAGCTGGAGGATTGTCTTGGGTAAGTCACTTTCCTACTCTTTACAATAATAGTATTGTCAAAGCTTTTTACATTTAAATTTAAGTGATTGTTTTTATTCATGTCTATTTTCTGTGATTTTTCCTCAGACTGGTTCTTACAGACACCATCACATTAAAATAATTAGCTAGAATCTTTTACCAGCAGCTCTAGCTACTGGCAGCTGGTTTATGCGAGACTAATGTATTAATAATTGACTTCTTAAATATTTATTTAAAATCTCCCAAAAGGCAGTTACACAGAAAATTATACCTTTCATTTTTTTCTGGTAAGAAATATAAGTTCAGTTCAGTGGGTAAAAATGGGAAAGCCACTCAATCTAATAGTCCAAACTGGCACAAATAAGCAGCTTTCACTTGCACCACAGTGCCCAGTATGCCCTTCATCAAAACTGCATGTGGGTGAATAAGTCCCTGGTTGTAACCTGGAATTCAATCAGAGATGGAAGCTGCTCTCAAACCAAGGCACCACAGGCTTTTACGCTATTTCTTTAATTCCAAAAACACCTTTTTTAACCTCCCCTTTGAGAAAAGGTAGTGAGGAAGTTCAATACTGGATAAAAAAAGGACTTCTAAAGCTTTTGAAACTTAGAGCTTAAATAAATCAAATGGAATTGTGACCTCAGAACAGTTTACAAGTATAGATGTGGTATGTTCTGTCAACATTATCATAAAATATGTGTGGGAAACACTGTGATGTGCTTTAAGTAAAAGGTATATAAGTAATAAACAAAATGCTATCCTCAGATGCATTTATTATCAAAGACAAAAACCATGATATTATACAAATCTCTATAAAACTTGTTTTTTCTGTTCTTTATGCATGGCTGTGTTTTTTTTTTTAACAAAGACGGACTCGAAATTTGTATGCATGTACTTCTGACTCTTCTCACTTCTCAGACTAAGTGAGGTTTTTGTGTAGTCAAGTACAATAAACTTCAAAAAGGAAAATGTAAAATTCTCTCAAAAACAAGCCTCAGGGAGGTGGGAGTAATGATGTAACACGCAAAGTACACATCACACTGGCAACATTTTTTTGCTCCACTTATACTCACACGCACGCACACACACACGCACACAGACTGTACCATATCACATTCAGATGCGTATTCATGATCCATAAACACCACAACTTAACACACTGATGTACAACAAACAGATGCACTTTCTCTTTTTTACACGTGCTCAGACTTGAGACATGTTTTTGAATTTTCTTATGCCCGACACACACTGGGGAGTGGTGGGCACCACATGTACTACTGACAAGCAGCGGAAGGATTTTCACAATGACATAAAACACTAAGATAATTTTTTTGCAACCCATACACTGATGCGCTTTCTCTCTCACTCATACACTCTAAACAAATGCTATGATAAGACGTGATTAATTCTCTTGTGTCAGTATCTAATTTTAAAAGCCTGTGTAGGTTGAACTGCTTACATCTTAGAAAGAGCAATACACTTGAATTCTATATGTGATAAATCTGTCAGATTTACATATAAGGCTGAATATTTTGGTATAATCTAAATTCATGCTTCATAATCATGAAATCAAATCCAAACAGAAGATGAACACTGAGTCGAGTATTTAGTCAACCAGCGTCATAAATACATTCATATAGCACCATATCGAAACAAATAATGTTTAGTACAGTACCAAGACATATTTCCTGACGGGAGAGATCATGACAAGAAAGGTCTTAGCATGTAAATGCTAGAGGCTACTTCAAGGTTGTAAAGATATTGCAGCTTTGTTCAACTGGGGTAAAGTCCAACACCGAACATAAAAACTATTGAAGAACTGTTTTCCAGCAGGTTTCTAATTGAGGGGAAGTTGAAATTTCTTAAAAACAGGAGGAAATTATGATGATTGAAGGCTCTTTTTAAGAAGTGTCAAGAATCTACCAGAATCTTCCAGGAAGTGATCATACTGCTTGCAAACTGATCCATTTCAGACTCAAGGCCTTGTTTTTGTGTGGTTTGTAGGTCTCGACTCATTAAAATGTGTACTCTGTCTTTGAACCACATTCTAGTTGACCGCTTTTAGCCCGACAGGTCCCATGATGTTTTGTTCGGTATTTTCAATGGACAGAAAGCCTGAACAACATCTTATCGTGCGATGGTAGTGGGAGACACCTGTGGCAGCATTTGAAGAACCTGGGTTTGAATTCACTCTCCAGTAATGCAGTTTGAAAACCTAGCACTATCTCTATGGGGAAAAGCCATCAGTTAATTGTAAACAGAGAATTCATTCAATGAGTATAATTTTTAAAAATTTTTTCTTCTTTTATCTTTTCTTTCTCTTTAAGACTCAACTGCGTTTCACAATGAAACGTACACAGGCTGCGCGCAGACACATGCGGGGCGCTGTTGTTGTACATAAGTACAGCGCCAACTACAGACTCGGCGCCGCACAGCAGCCGCCAGACACCAACAAGCTACTTTCCAGCCCCGCAAGGTGAGCGCGCGTTTGCATTTTTCGTGCAAGGCTGCGACTGTCATGTGAAGCGGTTCCAGCAGCTTGAGTGCATCCCCTTGGCTATGACAGCATGAGACTGCCGTGCTCGATCTTTGTGTCCGTGTCGTTGTTCACGGCCGAGACCACGGCAGCGCTGTACCTCAGCAGCACGTACCGCTCCGCGGGGGACCGCATTTGGCAGGGGCTCACGCTCCTCTTCGCGTTCGTACCCTCTGTGCTCGTCCAGCTCACGCTCACGTTCATCCACCGGGACCTGAGTCGGGACAGGCCGCTCGTGCTGCTGCTGCACATTCTGCAGCTCGGACCCATCGTCAGGTAGGCTGGGGCGTGGGAATACATCTCTGGTTCACGTCACATCGCAGCCCATCGCATCTAACTGACACCGAAGGCTTCTGCTCGTTCTCGGTGCTTATCAAGCGAGTCTGTACAGGGTGACGAACGTGATCGTCCAGTGTGCAGCAGAGCAGGTTTTGCGTGGACTCCGATCCTGTCAGTAGCGCCTCATGCCATGTGCTGTGTTGCAACACTGGAAATATGTTGCTTCCAAGAACCCTACATAATGACATCATGCGCACCGCTACCGTTTTAAAACAGGTAACTCTAGTTGTGGTCATAAGCATTTGTTTTCACTTTTTAAATTCTAAGCTCCTGAACATCCACATTGTCAGAATGATAATATGTATATTGAGTGAGGAAGGCCTCCAAGTCAGAGGCTGGTAACTTAAATAGTCTTTACAGCACCAGTCTGTGCTGATTATAATTTAATGCTGCATGTATGTAATTGCTGTTGTTACTCATGCTGGCAGGTCCGCATTAACATTCACAAACTGGTACTGATGCGCAGAGTCACTGAAAGGCTTTTAGTTGAATAATCTTTCTTTCATCCTGTATAGAAAAAGTCAGGCAGGGTGTACTCCTGGCCTCATTTCATGAAATCCACAGCAGCACAGTCCTGCTATGAGACGCTGACACTGTAGCGCTGGAATCTGCTTATTCTTGCCATTGAGTTTATATCCTTCATTAATAGCCCTTCAGTCTTTTCGCTTTTGTATTCTCTCGTAGTTCATTCACAGAAAACAACTGTGAATAAAACTATGTCCTTTTTTATAATAGTGTTAAAAGAGCTGGGTTTTTAAAAACATCCCAGAATGGACATAACGGCTGTAATCAGACATGTATAATTGTTTTTTTTTTTGGTTTATTGAAAAACATATCCAAAACAAGCAGAACAGACTCTTTTTCACTTACAGAAGGACAGGTCATATTTTTGCATAAAATGAGTAGGTGCATTTTCTTCCAGCTATGCGAGCTCCTTCTGTAAATAATATTTTTGCTAAAAGCTTTTCAGATCTATCTCATCCATGACCTCATCCAAGGAAAGCATGTTGTGGAAAAAATATGGACAATTACATCATTAATGAATTCTACATTTATGAAAAAGAGGTTGTCTTCCTTTACCCAGAACCCATTAAGCAGGGGTACTAATTTATTTATTTAAATGAATCAATGTTCTGAAATGTTTTGCTAAATATTTCCATCTTGTCTAACAGTCAGGTTCTTAGTGAAGAAATCCTGCATTTACAAGATTCATTATAGTCACTTTTTTGTCTACCTGATAGATAGATTGTTTGGCATCACGATCTTCCCAGCAGTGCTTGTTTTGCAAGAAACTGGTGTGTGCAGTAAAGAATAAGTGCAAACTCAACAGAGGTAACTGTAGTTCACTTTTTCAGGTGATGTACAGTATGCTTTGTTGTCTTTTCTCTGACCTATATTTTCGTTCAGGTTCAATGCAAGTGTTTATTATGTACCATGTGTTTATTCAGCCCCAGCCACGAGTGATAATCATCAGTCCTTTGTAGTATGTAATGCATTGAATAGCAAACTGCATTCCTTTCCTATAGGAAAAAGAGAGCCTTTATATGTAGCACAATTGCAAAGGTAAGAACAGACCTGCTTGTGGTATTGGCACAGGTGCCTGGAGGCCTTCTGGATCTATGGGAGCATTGGGAAGATTGAGGAGCCATATGTAAGCATCACCCGAAGGAAGCAGCTCCCAAAAAATGGGAGAACAGAGGAAATTGAGAAACAGGTGGGCCAGGCAGAAGGCAAACTCTGCACCCATCGTGCCGCTTTTGCCCGCACCTCCGTCATCCAGGCCTTCCTGGGATCTGCCCCACAGCTGACCCTGCAGCTCTACATCTGTGTGCTGCAGCGAGGCATTTCCATTGGAAGAGGTAGCATGCAGAGCTCTATGAATGCCAGAATGCAATGTGAAACTTTTCAAGTTGAACGCAAAGTCCAGACTAGTAAATGATTTATATTTACTATACTGGCTATAACCTATTGTATATTTTGGTTTAGTTTAAGATGCATGAAAAGTAACTAGACATGTCTTAAGTTTTTAGGCATTCACTTTCCTTCTTTACCTGCACTGATCACAAAGCCATCACTTGTTTATCTTCTATGTCTTTATATTCTCCATCTCAGGGACATTAATGGTAATCTCACTGCTGTCAATAGTGTACGGTGCCCTGCGCTGCAACATCTTGGCAATTAAGATCAAGTATGATGACTATGAAGTAAACGTGAAGCCTGTGGCTTACCTCTGCATCTTTTTATGGAGAAGCTTCGAGATCGCTACCCGGGTGGTGGTCCTGGTCCTCTTTAGCTCCGTGCTCCAGATTTGGATTTTGCCTGTGGTTCTCATCAACTTCTTCACCTTCTTCTCATATCCATGGATCCTGTTCTGGCGAAGCAGATCTCCCTTCCCTGAGAACATTGAGAAGACTTTCACACGGGTAGGCACCACTATGGTCTTGTGTCTGCTGACCTTCCTGTATGCAGGCATAAATATGTTCTGTTGGTCAGCAGTGCAGCTGAAGCTCAGTGACCCAGACCTGATCAACAAGTCCCAGAACTGGTACCGTATGGCCGTCTACTACATGCTGCGCTTTGTGGAGAACGCCACGCTCATACTTCTGTGGTACGTGTTCCAGACAGACTTCTACCAGTTCATCTGGAGCCCCCTACTAGTCCTGGAGCTTCTTGTTGGCTATGCCATTGGTATCTTTTTCATGCTGGTCTTTTACCAGTTTTGCCATCCTTGCAAAAGGCTCTTCTCCTCCAGCATCTCTCGTGGTCTCTGGGAGTGGTCAAACATCCTCTATCTATACTGCAGGCCAGTGCCAGAAGCAGGTGTTGCCTTTAAGGTGGCACTAAGTCCACCAGTGGCCACAGACAGAGATGTGACAAATGATACTGCTAGTGATATGAATGGTAGCCTTAATCAGACCATGACATATGATGCCTAAATTATGTTTACATATCAATATCCCCAGAAAATGTGTTTTTAAGCTATGCAGTCTACACTCAGTAATATAATGGTACTAACTGCAATTTTGTAATTTATTTGTGTTTCATTATTTCAAGTAACAAACAGCCAATACCTGAGGTGTGCATGTAAGACTGTACCTCCAGTTCACCTCAGCTATGAGTCATGTCCTCATTTTCATGAATGTTTTATGATGCAAAATACTGTGCTTTGGAAGTACATGCCTTGGTTTATGATTCAATAACCCTTTGGAAGGGTGTAATTTATTTATGTATTTTTATAGGAATTATGCTAAAACTGTGCGAAAAGCCATATGGGTAAATATCTGGTGGGAAAATTAACAAGCATCAAGGGCTGATGGTTTAATTGTTATATTTTTAATGTCTAAAGAACCCTCTTATTACACTAAGGTTGGCTAAGTTATTGCTTGACTTCCAAGGTTGGCGATCTAATGATTCATATAAATGACATGTAAATGTGTGCATACTGCAAAATATTCATTTGAAGGTGACAGTCCATTGTCAGACTGTCAGAAAACACTAAAATATTCAAGTGTATAATGTGTCTGCATGCTTTCACATGATTCCTATCATATCTGTCTAGATATTTCACAAATTAATGGAAAGGCATGACTTTTGACATGTTTTTGTTTGGATATTGTTAGTCTTATTATTGGTATTATCTATATTAAAGTGTTTATTACAAGATTATTTAAACTCAAGATAGAATAACACTGCAAAGTCTTGCTAAGAGTCTTTTTTGCACCAGCTGCATGAATTTAAAGGCACTGAACTAAAATACTACTACTGTATCAAAATCAGCATATGAAGAAATAAAATCATTAGACCTACCGTAATAATTAATTGTGCTGAATGTATAATGGTACACTTGTGTATTTTTGTACTGTTAGCTTTTTGGGGATGTTTTTGAAGATTTGTTTTAATTTTGCACAATTGTGTATACCATCATGTAAAATGTGATGTATATCCAATTTAATTATTTCAGTTCATCTTTACCAAAATGTATTTTGTGCCATTATGTTGATCTGTTGCATTTACATATATGTTTTATGAAATAATATTTATATAGTTGATTTTTAATTGCATTCCTTGAAATAATGCACATTTATTTAGAGTGCATGTTAGTTTATTTTTATGACCTCTAGAAGCCAAAGAACTATGTGGGTTTTTACACTGATTTCAGAAGACTTCTAGAAAGCCCTGAATGGTGATTAAAAACCCCTGTTGTGGGTTGTATTTTTTTTTTTAATATGTCTACAGCATGGATATCCGAAGTTAAAATTTTCACGTTAGTGTTAAATTGAAACTGAAAGATATCTAAGATATACATAGATCTATATTTAGTATGTGTTAAATATGGAGGATGAGGAGTGCCCTGTAAAAAGCAAGGAAGTAATTTATTAATTATCATAACAATTTGAAAAACAAAAACTGAATTAGGAAAGCAGTACATGCTTTTGCATGCAAATACAAATAATAAAGTAAATGGAAAAACAGTAAACAATGCAGAAAACTAAGTATAGTTTTACTCTATAAATTATTTTATAAATAAGTCACATTTTATGTGAAGTAAAATTTGAGTTTTCCTATTAATATGTGACTTCTCCTTTTACTATTTTGCCTTTTGCTTTAACAAAATTTGAGTTTTCCTATTAATATGTGATTTTTTCCTTTTACTAATTTGCTTTTTAAATCACTATTTTGCATATTACTAATTTGCTTTTATAAATATTGTTATTCCTATTCCTTCTTTACTTATCCAGTTTTTTTTTGTTTTACTTTGCTCGTTACTTTACCATATGTTTATGAGTGTAATGGACACTTTTATTGTTCATTAATGGAATTTTTTTGAATCTCAATGGTCAGTAATCAGCTTTTGGACCTGCTTCTGTGAAACCTTCATTTGTCATTTTATTGGTAATTAACTTGTTAAAACTCTGTGTCCCGAAATTATACTATTGAAACAACACTAGTGAGCTTCAGGTTGTTAGTAGTAATGAACTCTACGGCAAATAAACTTCAGATTTAATGATATCTCTACGTAATCAAATTTTGCATTGCCAGTGCGTTCTGTTCAGTGTCCTTATGTTCTGAGGCACTTATTATTTCATGCTGACAAAGATGAAGACAACTGTATTTCACTGTCATAGGACTAGTGTTTTTTTTTTTTTTTTTTTGGTGTTTACTTGTGTAAGCAGAAGAGCAGCACAGTGTTGCAGTAGGTTGTGCTGGTGCCTGGTATCTCCTGTGAGTTCTGACATGGGTTTGCATACAGCTCAATCTGTGTTGATTTTGCATGTTCTCATCAGTTTCTTCTGGTTGCTCTGGTTTCCTCCCTGAATCCAAAGATGTGTCCTGACTCTCTATTACTGTAAATGTGTGAATGATTGCCCTGTAATGGGCTGGCGTCACGATCAGGATGTACCCAATCTCATACGTTATGCTTTTGTGTTAAGAGGGGCCTCCACAATTGTCATTGCTGATAAAGATTATGATAAATTATTTAAGTAGTCCGTTCCCTAGCTCATTTATGCTACACGGAGTGGTAACTCTAACAAATTAGGACTTCAGCAAATTCGTGAGAATGGAGACAGCACAGCATCCTTTGAACCTTTTCAAAATCTGTGCCTCTGATTTCTCTTATGCTCTTCTCAGTTTAGAGGTATTTACATAGGAGCAAATGAGAAATGAAACCACAGAGTTTTCACTGACACTGAGGCACTTCTCAGAACACCTCTGATAACAATGGAATGCTTGTTATTACCATGGCGCTGGGAGTACTTGTATGTGGTGGGCCACAGCAGCCAAATCCAAAACATTTGTGACACACTCACTGCATGCATCATTCAGTCATCCTTTTTAGACATTTTTCTGACGTTAGCCTGTTCTTGGGTTGTCAAAGACAGCAAACATATATTGAGTTATGAATTGTTGATGTGTGTAAATTAACTTATAAGAATCAAACAAGACATTAATTAATCATCATTTTTATTGGTTAACAACAACAGCAAAAGAGATCACAGTAATACAGTGTATGGATATATCCACATATATAAAGTAAGGACAAAAAAAGGTGTGATCAAGAACTTTGATTTCTTAAACCTTTGTCCTGTTGTCCTAAAAGGTACCCAGAGCTCATAAATTCAGATTATTGTTTTTTCACAGAAGGAAATTCATTTCAGATACCTTTATGCTGTTTTTACAGAAGAAATTTCAGGTGTAAACAACAAAGACAAAATATGACTACTGGGTTTTTTATGCTAAATGTAAAGCTAATACATGTCCAAGTTTTCAATGCATAGTTGAGCATACCAATTTTTTTAGTTTGAGTTTTGAAACATATTTAAATCCTTCTACTTTTAATCACATTGACATCTTAGCTAATAATTTCAAATGGAAAGTAAATTTTACTCTAAACCACTGAAACAATGAAACAGCAAATCAAGTAAATCAACAGTGTAACATCATCATAATAGAAACTACAGCAGTGATCTTCCATATTATCATAAACAGCAAAGAAATTGACCCAGTGAGGTAAAAAGGTAGAAGATACAAGCATCCTTCCTTATCCAGTTCTAACTCGTTCCTGAAAATGCATCTGATTTTTTTGGATAGGAGCAGCTTATATTTCATTGTTTGAAATGGAAAATTAAAAAATGCATTCCAAGCCTATCCCAAACCCACTGCTCCACACCAAACCAATTTCAAGAGAGAAACAAACAAGCTGAAATAAAAATGCAATATTGTTAAAGATATGTGGAGTTTGCATGTGTTCCTTGTGTTCCTTGTGTGTGCATGTGAGTGTGACTGTGTGTGTTTTGTCACCCTGTGAGGGACTGGCATCCCATCCAGGGGCTGTTTCATAGTCTAGTGCACCTTACTTCTGGGATAGGCTCTGGACTGCCATCACCCTCCTCACGATGAGTGGATGATGGATGGATGGATACAAAATGAATGCAAAAAATGCTTAGTAAAATAGAATAAGCAAACAAGAATTTAGAAAGAATGGTTACTTAGCAACTGAAATGAACAAGTGTGGTTTAAAAAATGTGAGCATGAGATGAAATACTATTGGGAGAACAGTTGATATACAACTGCAGCACATTCTGTTTGTCTTTCCTGGCTTCTGACCATGGTGGGAATTCCTAGTGGAGTTTTAAGCTGAAAGCTCCAGAGTTACTACTTCAAGGTAATTCCCACTTTTAAATTTGTCAGTTCTAGCAAGTATGAGTAATGAACTGAAGCAGGGATCCAATGAGCATTAATTGTGAACAACTTTTTAACCATACACTTTCTGTCAAATGCATACATATATCTTGCATACATGCACTTTCTAATTGTTCTGCTATCTTCCATTTATTCAATTAAGTAACACACCCAAAATGCCTGACCCTGAATTGCAATCACTTTCTATAATACCCCATTCTCTTAAAGCCATTTTTAGATTCCTAACCCACTACATTTTCTCTAGTGCATGCTTTGAATTTTTTTAAATGTAGATTTGCTATAATGTCTTTTTATTTGGATAGTGAGTTTTGAGTACAATTTATTTACAGCTTGTTACAGCCAAAATTTGGATAGTGAGAGTTTGGATAACGGGGAATCCCTGTAACAGAACCCAAAATCCAATATCTAGGTTATTAAAGTTTTTCTTTTCAATACATGAAGCAGAATGAAACAGAGGATTTCTCATCTATCACTCAAACAGCTTGCCTGCTGAGTGTGGTTAGGGTGCTAGTTAGACAAAACCTCTGATAGGCCTTCAGTTACCATATATTAAAGTTGAAACTATTTGCTCATATTATCTGTATTGCATTCAAATCTGCCAGTGAATATTTTGATTTTGACTATTATTGGCCGATGGGTTTCTGAAAAAGGTCTGTTACTAAAATTCATGGATAGGTTTTTCTTATGTCAACATAACAGGTGTTTGTTTCATTTTACAGCAATGAAATGGTTGAAAACCAATTCTTCATGGGATGGATTCACCAGGGTGCTGGAAACATTCCTTAGAGATTCTGATCCATGTTTTCACGATTGTTTCAGGTAATTGCTACAGAATTATCAGCTGCATATTCATGCTGCCAATCTGCCATTGTACCACATCCTAAGGTGTTGTATCAAATTCAGATCTGGTGACTGGGGCGACCACTAAAGTACACTGAACTCATTGTCATATTTATAGAACCAGTTTGAGAGGATGTGCTTTATGACTGCTATGTGTGAAAATCCCAGGAGAGCAGCAATTTCTGACACCCCATCTGGCACTAACAACCATCTCATGGTCAAAGTTACAAAATTCACATTTTTTCCCCTTTCTGAAATTTGATATGAATATTCCCTGAAGCTCATGACCACCGTCTGCGTGATTTTATATTTTGCACTGCTACCACCTGATGGGCTGATTAGATAATGCATAAAAGAGAACGTGTACAGGTGTTACCTGCTGAGTAAATCCAGTGTCATAAATTGCACTGTGTAATAGAAGAAAATAATTTGAAGAAAGTTCAGTGAATAAGAACTAATAATGAGAATGAATTAGACAGCATAATGGAGCCAAAGAAAGCATCCTTTGCATTAGTTATGTCTCCTTTTGGCTTTTGAAGAACACAGAATGACGACGTGTCATGGCACTTTAACCCCACAGCGTTTACTCCTTTATTGTCTAGGCACATGCTAATGATTAATGTGTCATACCTATTTTTATATATGTGATTTTAACATACAGAAACACATTGCATTAAAGGAAGTCATTATTACCCTCTAAATAATGCCACATTCATGTTATCAAGTGGTTCATAGTCTTGACTCTTAGATCAATGATGTAGTTTGCAAGAGTTTGAGAGTGTCAGAGTATCTTGGACTGCAAGAGTATCAGAGTGGAAAACCTCTCTAAAGAAATCGTTTGTCTTTTTGGATGCAGTATAGCAGGTCACTTATACAGGTTTTTACCAGGTACTGGGAGGTTGTGCATATGTCTGAAATGTAGAATGTTGAGTTGTGTATACTGGAAAATGTAATAACAACTATGGGTTTATTCAGTGAAATGGAACATAAACATTTAAAATGGAGTTAGAATAATATGAAGAAGTCAAAAAAGAATATGTAGCGAATGACTCCGGACATTAGGGGACAGAGGACAGGAAGGCAAAAATCCCCAGAGATACTAAACAAACATTAACACTGTAAGCACTGAATACATGGGGATCAACAAATATGTTTTTTTGTCCAATTCCAGGGGGAATTGGCAGGACACTTCACTGCAATGAATATTTTTCTACATGTTTAGGACATGTTGTGCTTTAGAGTGGCTGAGTATAAGCTTTTACAACTTAGTGTTTATTCAGGCGGTTCAGATGTGATCAGCTTAGCTTAGCCCTTAGAAGCGATGTTCCAGTAACAATAGCAGTTCCACCTACATCACCTTTTATTTGGTTAGACAGAACATTTTCTAAGGAATATCACCTTTTATATGCATTATAAGTTTTTGTTCTTCAACAGCGATCAAATGTCAAAGAGTGCATTTAAAATATGTTTTTTTGGCTGCCCTCCTGTTTCTGTGCTGATTTTTTTTTTTGTTCTGTACTCAGCATACTTCTCTTGGTATTTATAGGTGCATGTTGCACCTGTTATCATTGATTTAACATAAAGTAAGTGCACAGCTTTAAGGATCTATGAAATGTTAGTTTGAAAGCAATGTTCAGTGCCTGCCTGGTAGACACTCACTCAATTTAGATCAAAACATGATCAGTATTAAGATAACTACATACTATAAAACAGTTCTTAATTTCCATGTGCATCTGCCTCAGTAGTCCATCATAAAGCTATTAGAGAAATGAGTTGTGTAACAATTCTTCAGATTTTGGGAGGAGGCAAAAATAACAGTAACAACACTCAATGGAGTTATACAAAGATCCTGTCGGAGGGTATTAGGATATTTCATCTTCCTTGAAAATCAAAGGTTACATCTATGATTCAATTTTCCCTTGCATATGGCTACGCATATTTCATAACTGTTATAACAGCAACACACTTCCTCAGTATCCAAACTGAATTTTTGCTATAACGGCTCTTTAAAATTAATCCTTATATATCAGTATCAGAATGGAAACTTTTGCTATAATGTATTTTTATCCAATTTTTAATCATCTATAATTTTAAAAATCTGATGCAAATTAAAATCAAAATGCATTTAAAAATCTATAAATAAATACCATACAGTACAGTCTGCTGTAATAAAATAATACTGTATCTATGGTAATGAATTCTTTTGTGCACTGTTGTGAATTTTTCCAAAGCCAGGCGCATGTACTTGCAGAGGTGTTATCAACTGTTTCCCTCTGTTTTGCGTTGTCTGAACAGTGTGGACACTACACTGCATCACCAAATTAAAAAAAAAAAATAACCCTGTTTATTTATGTGCTGGTTGTTGTGGCAAACAAATAGGTGGACGTGCTGGGTTACTTTGACACATCTATTAATCTCATAACACTGAACTCCCGCTGCAAACTCAGTGCTTGTACCCTCTTATCTCTTGTACATAAGACAGTGAAACTGGGGCAGGCACTAGCATGTGAAATATCCAGCACTGCACATATTGTACCATGCATTATAAACATGCAAATTGATGAAAACACTGTGTTTTCTATTTAGGTAACTGGTGTTTATAACATTTTATCATGCTGAAATTATGAATTGATAGTTATATAGGTGCTGTTGGATATGCCTAGGGCACATTATTTATTTATTTTTACTCATTTAAAATAAAGGGAAACAGGCACTCAGTATCTGAAAAATTCAGTATCTGATGCGTTTTCAGGGATGAATTAGATTTGGATACTGAGGAATTATTGTAATGCCATGTTTGTGTATCATGTGATGTCATTGCCTGTGAACTTTCCTGAAACATCGTCTTCTCTGGTTTGTGACACCAGAGGACATTGAGTTCTGGGTTTTTTTCCTCTTTATTCTGGATCCAGGAGGTTGGGGGAGCCATTCAGTATGGGTCTCTAGTTCGTCTTTCGCAAGGCACAGCAACTAGGTTTTTGGCTGTGGCTAGGAATATGTTTTTGATTTGGCACAGTATCCTGTGCTATTCAGTGGTGTGCGTGCGAACTCCCATGTGTGCATGCATGCGGTTGTGAAAAGCTCTCGCCATGTATGTCTGTGGTTCTATCTGTGTGTGTTCCATTTCTGCTATATGACACACAAAGAAAAATTGATACTCTTTTATATGTTTGTATTCCCAGAAGCACCTGTTCAAAACATATTCTATTCTGCACCATTTCAGACATCTGATTGCTTATTTTCCAGTACAGTTTAGGTGTATAGAGTAGCGCATATGTTGACCATTGTTACACTTTGGTCCTTCCCCTTTCCACACTGACAACAGAGAGGAATCTCCCCCTCTATGGAGGCTGCTGCTGCTGGTCCCGTGCTTTAGCCAAATGGTTAATGAAGAAAGTGTTGTGGTGACCAGCTTCTGAAGCACATCCTGACTAATCAGCTGTGGTTCTATCCATGGTGCCATTTTCAAAATACAAAAAGATGACAAACTGTGTCAATGTATTTAAGACAGCAGATTTTTAATTAACTATAATAAACATTACATTACATAACGTATTTCCCAGCATGGTTACAAGCTGTGTTCACAGCGTTTCTGGATTGTTTATTGCATCTAATATGAGCTGCTTTATAATTATTCTTTTCTGTACAGTTTTTTGTGCTTTATATATAGACTTGTGTGACTATATGTTCATGTATGTGTGTATTGTATTTACTGTACCTTGTGTAAAAGTGTGGGCATGGTACCAAAGTAAAATGGACAGCTGACCATATTGCAGAGGGACATCTGTAAGTGGAGTGTCATGCAGTCAGTTTGTCAGGAAGTCCCTTTTTCTTGAACTACTTGCACAGATACTCACCATTTCAGCATTTGAAGACATCTAAGAAATTTTTGAGTTTGTGGCACTCCAGAGACAGGATTAATTAATGTAAGATTACATTTATAACTTCTGTGCCTACATTCTATTTACTTTCTATTTATAGAGCTGGAGCTGGATGCCATATGAATGAAATTGTTTCATTACCTTAGTAGACTGCCTCTCACTTTCTAGCTAAGAAAGGTTTTTTGAAAGCAAGGAAGACTGATATTTAGATGTAAAAAGTAGGATGGTGGATGCTCATTATACAGGCTAGAAATCTGGCAGTTGCCAACTGCAGAGGAACCCTAGACATCTTTGATTTCTTTTTCCTCACCCTCAGCTACTCCCTTCCAAACCACAGAAAGTATAGAGCACTGTCTCAGTCACCTGCTGTGACCTGTTTGGTGCTCACCATCTGGAGCAAAGAAACTCTCTCCACCAATGTCTTCCATAGAGACCTGCCTTATGGCAGGAACTGGAGAGTGTGAATTTCAGCAGAAAGAGAGCAGTCAGTGACTGGCTTCTTGAATTGTTTCATGCAACGTGGACTGCAAAGACTAAATGAATAATTAGGTAGATGTGCTTCTGCATGATGAAATACAGTCAGTCTAAACTACTCTTACTGGTTATAAGTGGAATGTGGTAAATAGTGAGGATACTAAAAGTTGATCTAATTAAATATGCAGGCTTCTGCATATTTACATTCTACTTGGGTGAATTAATAAGGCCCTGCTGTGTAATTCTTTACACTCTCCTAAGATGTTACATATCAGTGTGATGTGGAAAGAATAGATTCTTATATTCCTGTGCCAAAGTATGACTAACAGTCCAGAGATTGCACAGGAGTGTACACTGCAGCTAAGAAAACAATGACAAGATATCTTTGAAGAAGATGGACACTGTCTCTGGACTAGCCTCTATCACTCAGTCTTTTGTTCCATGGCAATTTTTCCAGACTTCTCACCTTTAACTGTCCATAGTATTGGGTGCTAGCTTATTAGCTACATGTGGTAGTGTGTTGTGCTCCCTTTGGCCTTCAGAACAGCATGAATTTGTCTAGTGATGACCATGCAGAAACGATTGCATTATGCAATTGCTGCAAATTGAGTAGGGTAGAATAGTATAAGAATTTATTGTTCATTGCAAATTTGGCATGCAGCAACTGAACAGGACACATAACACAAGGCACTATTTTAATATGCATTTTTTTCAAAATTTTCTTTCTATAAGACCCCATGTTGTGGGGGGGATGTGGAAAATGGTGGAAAAAAAAATCTTTGCATTTTATAATAGTTGCTGCTATGATTTATCTCACACCAACCTAACATCAGAATTTGTTTTGCTTTTTCACCCTGAGCAGTTTTTTTTCCTATATTTCCTTGTGAACTTTTTATATTTTATCTATCCTAAGAAACTGCAACTGACATACAGTACTGTGCAAAAGTCTTAGGCATGCAACTTCAATGTCTGTTGAGAAGTACAGGTAGATTCTTATCTACCATCAGGGAGGTTTGATTGGTCTCAAATTCATTCTACAGTCTGAGAATGGGTATTTGAGGTCAATCTTCCGCAAAAAAAAGGAATCCTGCAACAGATGCTATGGCCCCCACAGAGCCCTGATCTCAACATGATCAAGTTAGTCTGGGAGTACATGCAGAGACAATCAAAGTCTGCAGAAGAACTGTGGCCAGGTCCTCAAAATGTTTGGAAGAGCCTACCAACCTCTACCTTAAACTGCATGCAAGTTTGCATAAGAGAATTGATGCTGTTTTAAAGGCAAATTTTGTAACTGCCCAGCCCTTCTGCAGGAGTCCAGTAACCTACTTATGGCATAGGCTGGGGCACCATCAACCTCAACAGGAGGGGGTGGGAGGTCATCAGGCAGTGCCTTGTCCAGTGGTCTAGGGACAAGTGGCTTGAGGAGGGAGACATGAAACATATTAGATACATTCATATTCACAGGCAGGTCCAATTGGTAAGTAACATCATTAACCTGTTTAAATATTTTATAGGGACCAAGGTATTTCGGTTGCAGCTTTCTGCAACCCTCTGGAAATTTTAAGTCCTTTGAAGATAACCAAACCTGCTCCCCTGGTCGATAGACCGGAGCTTCTCGTTGGTGATTGTCCGCGTATGTCTTGTATCGACATAAAACCCATTTGATCTTTTGATGGGACTTCTCCCAAACCTCTTCACTCCTCTTCATCCAGTTGTCTACAGCTGGAATGTCAAAGGACCCTGCCATCCAGGGGACCAGAGGGGGTTGATAACCCAAGCAACATTCGAAAGGGGTTAACCTGGTAGTGGAACTGACTAGCAAATTCTGCGCTATTTCTGCCCATGGCAGGAATCGACTCCAATCCAACAGATTTTCACGACAGTATATCCTTAGAAATTTGTCTAATTCTTGGTTAATCTGCTCACATTGACCATTAGATTGAGGATAATATCCAGAGAACAGGGTGATGTTTACCACTAATCGCTCAAAAAAGCAGACCATATTTTAGAAGTGAACTGAGGCCAACAGTCAGAGGCAATGTCCTCAGGCACACCGAAGAACCTAAAGACCTAATTAAAAAGGGCCTCAGCAGTCTGAAATCCGGTAGGCAAGCCTTCAAATAGTATAAATCGGACTCCACGTAAAAATCTATCCGTGACCGAAAAAATGCAGGTATAGGACTGGGACAGGAGAAGGTCTGTGACAAAGTCTATAGCAATATGAGATCAGGGACGGGAAGGGAAACCAACCTCCCTGCAGTCAAAGTCCTAGGGGTCTTGCATTTTGCACATTCAGGGCACAAGGCGACGAACCTATGGACATCTAATGCCATGCTCTCCCACCAATAGTACTACCAGAATGTCATCTATATATACTATGACAAATTGCCCTACCATGTTGCAAAGCACATCGTTAATGAAGGCCTGAAATACAGATTGGGCATTACAAAGACCAAAAGGCATTACCAGATATTCATAATAACCACTTGGTGTGATGAAAGCTGTCCTCCATTTGTCTCCTTTCCTTATCCACACCAGATAAGCACTTCTTAGGTCAAGCTTTGTAAAATACTTGGCTCCACGAAGCTGCGCTAGGGCCATCAGCAGCAATGGCAAGGGAATTTTCTTGTAATTGCATTGAGACCCTGATAATCTATGCACAGTCAGAGTCCTGCATCTTTCTTTTTAAGAAAGAAGCAGCTTGAAGCAACTGGTGAAGTGGACACCCGGATAAACCCCTGAGCTAAAGACTCTTGAATATATGAGTCCATTGCTCTCAGTTCAGCCTGGGTCAAGGAATATATTTTAGCCTTTGGAAGAGGGTCCCCCTCTATTAGCTTGATCGTGCAATCGTACAGACGGTGAAGGGTCAGTTTGGTCGATTTTTGTTTATGAAATACGTCTTTTAGGTAGGTGTATTCGGGAGGAATTGCTGCGGGCTTGGAATCGGGACTTTGTACGGACGTAGAGTGCACAGAGACCAGAGGACCTTGCATACAGTTCCACACACAATACGGAGACCAGGACAAGATATCAAGAGCAGACCAGGAAATACGGGGGTCGTGTTTTCGCAACCACGGTAGTCCTAGAATTACTAAATAACTAGCCTGATTTACCACGAAAAAGGATATAGATTCGTTGCGTAGGGCGCTGGCATCCATTCGCACGGGGTCCGTAACTGCCGTCATGAAACACTTGCTGATGGGTTTTCCGTCGAGGGCGGACAACCATAAGGGAACACGGAGTTCATGGGTACTAAAACCCAGCTGCCGAACTAGTTCTGAGTGCATAAAATTTCCTTCGGACCCGGAATCGATTAATGCTGGGAAGCACAGATCAGGACAATAAAAGGTGACTAGTTTGGTAAAAGATTTCGAGTCCTCTCTGTTGGACTGACTCACTGCACGCACTTCCTAGTGGAGATCCACGTGTTGTGGTCTGCTTTGCATCTTCGGGTGCTGAGTGCAGCGTTGGAAGATGTAACCGGTGTCGCAGTCCAAAGGGCTGTCGGGAAGGCGGGAATATCCGCTTTCTCCAGGTGAGTGTCCTCGCCAGGTGGTCACAGTCTCTCTCAGGTCCTCCGTCACCTGCTTCAACCGCAGTTGTTCGCTCTGTCGGTTAGCGATGGCCGTCATTTCGTGCATAGTTTCTTCGAATAGACTTTCGTGTTGCTGCAAGGTTGGCGCCAGATCGGTGGTCGTGGTATCCGGGGGCTCCATACCTGCCATCTGCTGGGTGGCGAAGTATTCTATAACGCTGTTGTCAGAATGCAGACGCAAAGTGAGGAACACCATTTAATATCTGGGAAAGTTCCAAAGCCGTGGTCAGGAAACAGGCATGGGTCAAAACCAGGATAGCAGTCAGAGGTAACGATCGACACGCACATAGAGAACATAGCAATAGTTCGCGAAGATCCCTGGTGATCACGGGTGTAAATATACAGAAGAAACGAGGAACAGGTGCACAGAACTAGCAATCATGAGGGGCGTGGTCAGGACCGGAGGGCGTGACATTATATATATATATATATATATATATATATATATATATATATATATATATATATATATACACACACACACACACACACACACACACACATATATATATATATATACATATATAAAATCTTCATTTAATTCTGTGCTCTTCTCAAATTTATACATTAAGTACTTACAGTCTTTTAGACATTCATTAGACTTAAAATGTATTTCTTTTCCACTACATAAAGATCTGAGGTAAAAACATGAGTTTATTGCTTGCTTTACTCCAATAAATGTAGGGGTTAGAACTCATTTGTTTATTTTTGATGTAACAGTTAAAGGGTGAGGGAAATTCAGAATAAGAGTTATTTTTCAAAAGCATAATGATCTGGAAAAAAAATATTTTTTGATTTTTCTTAATGAATTCTTTCCGCAATTACTGGACTCTTTACTCAGATGCTCGTAAATTTCAAGACAAACAGAAGAAAATGGGGTCTTTTTATATTCCCCTTTCTCCAGGAAGCAATTAAAAATTGAACTGTGGACGGCTAGTCTGATGTATTGCGGTACACTTTATTTCTGTCCTATATGGCCCCCTCAAAAACATTTTTTGTATATATTTCTTCTTTTGTCTGCATACAAAATAAAATGGCTTGAAGTCCTTCAAGATTGTTTCCCTTCCAAACTTTTAAAGATTTTAATTATTAAATGCGGAGAGAGAAACAGTTTAGGAATAGTCGGTGAAGAGTTTTCTCTATGTTTATGGGTTTCTTTTGGGTACTATATGGTGTCTTCCAATAGTTCAAAGACAATTGTCTCAGCTGACTCTGTATTGCCCAGAATGTGTATACAGCATGAGTGAACGGGCTGGCATTCTGAGCAGCATATATGTTTCGTGGTTCTGCAGTTATAACCCTCAGTTAGAAGGACAAGTTATCGGTTAAGACAGAATTCCTTAATAGTGCATGCAGCGCCTTCTTGTGGACGTCAGGAATCAAGTTTTCATAGGTACATAGCTTGATATACTGACATCTTAGGCAAAAATTTTCTCTCTACTCTGACAGTGATTAGCACTGGAAGTTTGAAATGAATTGCTTCATGGAAAATTTTTTATCACCCAGTTTGTGAAATTAGGTACCTTTTTTATGTTCAGTAATATAATTAGTGTAGAGCAAAACAGAATTATCATCTTACATTCTACTGAACTAATAAATCTTTCTCTTAGAGATTGATGCAGTAATTCTGTGCCACCTGTAACTAGTCTTAGAACCAGTCTTAGTCTTATCAACGTGCAACCAGTCTGCAGGGGTTGAGATCCTCATTTACTCCTGTTTTAACAATGTCTGCTGATTAACCATTAACTTCCTCCTGGAAGGAGGAAATTAATGACCAATCTCTATCTCTCACAAGTAAAAAGTATTAAATTATATACATTGGCTCCTCACCTTATGAACACAACATGGAATGTAAGTCAGTTCATGATTTAACACTAAGTTATACACAGTAATAATTTAATAATAGACATCCCTCAATTTTTTACGCATTAGATTGTGTAAAGGTCCCCAATATAGCTATGGTAAATCAAAAGGTAAACTGGAAAATGTTTATATTTTAAAAAATCATAACTCTACCGTAAGCGTACATTTCCTTGAAGAGTTTTATGTTATAAAACCTTAAAAACTATATTTACTGCCAGCACATTTATAATGTATTTATTTTCCTGTAACAAATTTTAAACCTTGTATATTACTTTAAACATACAAACCATACAAAAAATATCTGAGTTAGTCAAAGGCATTTAATTATAAAACTTTATAAAAAGTAATATCAAGATAATGTCCTGCATAGGATATAGATATTCATACACGTAAATCAAATTACAAAACATACTAAAAACTGTTCAGTGGAGGAACTTTTTCATAGGAAATTCATAGTATACTCAAGTCCTTCGGTGAAAAACATGTGAAGGCTGCAGTGATGCTGCTGTCTGGTCATTTCAGATGGAGGTACTGAGGCAGAATATTGTTCCAAAACTGGTGGGATTCCTGTGAGGTGCTGTCAACGCTGCTCTGTCTGGGTTTTGCTTGCGACCTGCTCCTCCTAGTCTTTTCCTTTTTATTTGGCACTGCTGATACCGATTTCAAAGTCTCTTTACCTTGTTTTCTCTCTGTTTTTGACTTTTTGTTTGTTTTGTTTTCTTCTTCTTCCTCCTGCTCATCCTCTTCTGTCCTTTTCAAATGTTCTTCCTCACCCTCTCCCTCTTCACCTACTTTGTTGCTATCCTCCATTTCCTCTCCTTCTTCCTGTTCTTTCTGACTATCATCATCTCCTTGTTCTTCCTCACCCTCACCTTGTTCCTCTGCTTCACTGTTCTCCTCTTCCTCCTGTTCTTCGTCACTTTCTTGCACCTCTTCATCTTTACTCTCTCCTTCTGATTTTTCATCTTTTCCATCCTCCCCTCTTTGCTTCACTCCACTCTCTTCATTGTTTTCATCTTCCTCCTCCTCACCAGCGCCATCATTTTCATCTTCATCTCCATCTTCTTCCTCAACATCACTCTCCTCTTTGTCATCTTCCTCAGCCACTTCTTCTTCTGTAGCACTACTCTCCTCCTCACGTTCTCCCCCATCTTCAAAGCCAGCCACTTGTTCCTCAATGCTTTCTTCTTCCTCCTCCTCTTCAACAATACTCTCTTGGTTTTCATCTTCTTCCTCCTCTTCAATGCCACTTTCAACTTCGTTCTCCTCTCCTTCCTCATTTTCACTTTCTGTCTCAACTTCTGGTTCCGTGCTGTCATCTCTTCCCTCTTCATCTTCAGTCACCTCTTTTGAGCCATCTGTCTTCTTCTCGGTCTCGTTCTCTGATTCCTTTTCACTCTCCTGATCTTCAGCTTCACTTTCCTTGCTTTCTTTTTTATCTTCCTCCTCTTGTTCACTTTCTTCACTACTCTCTTCCCTTTCACTGTCCTCTCCCATCCCCTCTGGTTGGGTCTCACTTTCTTGTTCTTCTTCTCCTTCTGCTATGCTGCTCTCTCCTTCACTGTACTGTCTATTTGTCTCTGTGCTATTATGTTGTTCAGTGGTACTCATTGCTGCTTCACTGACATTTTCTTCCATCTCACCATTTTTGGCATCTTCCTCATTGCTGTTCTTGGTCTCAGTTTCATATTCATCTTCATCTTCATTCTCTGCTTCTTCTATTTTTTTTTGTTCATCTATGTCTTTTTTGCTGTCCTCCCTCTCAGATGATGAACATCTGATTGATGCCTCTTCATATTCACTGGTTTCTGACTGTTTTCTTGACTCATTAATCTCAGGAGATGCTTCTGCTCTGTTCTGGTCATAATCTGATCCACCTTCCTCTGCTTCATGTTCAGAACTGCTTGTTTGTGGTAGAGCATGTATACTGACAGCTGTCCTCTTTCCAGACTTGGAGATGAATGATTCCTGTGACTGGCTCTGGGAAGAGTCCTTGAAAGCCCCTTTTTTTATGAGGCATTCGGAACTACTAAGTTTCTGAGAGATAAACTGCACGTTTTCAGTGGCTGTTTTTGACTGCATTTGAAGTTCAGTCAGCAAAGGCAGTGGGCTCTCAAGTCCAGCACTTGGCAGGAAGGTGGCAGTTTCCCTGAGACTATCCTGCACTGCGTCTGTTGGACCTGTTCCTATGGCTTCAAGGACAAAAATTGGTTCATTCATTTTGAATTGTGTGGTCATTTTATCATTGCTTTTTCTCGGCCTTTCTGCTGGAGACCCAATCTCAGAAACAAATTTGGGCGTTTTCAGTTTTAATCTAAGATGGCTGGAAGATTTTGTTTTTGGTGCAAGAGAAATTAATGACTGCCTTTGGCCGTCTTTATTTTCACTATTAGTTGTCAACCTTTTTTTTGGTTCACGTTTAACTTGTATAGGTTCACTTTGCACCTCTGCTAGTTTGTTTTTAACCTTTATTGGCACATTTTTCACATTTACACACTTACTTTCCAACTCAAATAGTTTTTTGTTTGGTTGTTTTAATGCACCTTCTTTTGTTTGTAAGTTTTTAATCTGTGCTGGTTTGGTCTCCACCTCCTTAGGTTTGTTTTTCATCTTTACAACAGTTTGGTTCACATCCAGACCTTTACTTTTTGCTTTCTCAGGTTTGCTTTTGAATTCTAGAAGTTTACCCTTGGCCTTTACGGACATGCTCTTAATATCAGGAAGATTGCTTTCTTCTCTTGGTTGCTTTGCTTTGTCTGTAAGGGATCTCTGCTCTTTCAGCTGTTTATTTTTCAACCCTTTTGGCTTACTTGGTTCTGACAGCAGCTTACTAGTGTCTTCAAAGTTTATGGTCTGGCTCCGTAATTTCATTTCTCTGGCAACTGCCTTCCTAGTAGGCTGTGTCTGTTGCATGGAGGTGATATTGTCTTGGCCACTGTCATGTTTCCAGAAGGCACAATATTCAGAGTTTATTTGAAGCTGAGCATCATGTGGGGAGGATTTAGGTTTTAAGCCTTGCAGTTTCTCTGTGTGCATGGCATGTTGAGCATCATCGGCCTTCTTGGTTGGGCAGGTCTGCCCTTCCTCTTGATGACTGATCCATTCCTCTTTTGCCTTATCATGCTTGTTCTCAGCCCTAAGACTCTTCCATCCCACCACAGGATAGCAGAGGACAAAAAGAGGGAAAGTGTTAGAGAAACGACTGAACATGTGGAGCAGGCAGAGTGTTGAGCTCAAGGCTGAAAAACAAACAGAGATGGCAGTCAGTGTTAAAAGGGAGGCAATCAAAGTGCAGGGACTGACGACACATACCAGCAGCCCTTGACATAAAAACAAAACAGCCTTTGTGCCTTTTTGGTTGACAGTGTATAATTTGCAGTAGTTTAAAGTGGCAGACAGCAAACAAAACTGGAACTGAAATGGCAAGTATGTCAAGCTGCCAAAGTTATGTGCCTCCTCCTTATCAATATGGACACCCTCCGGAGTTTCACTGAGTAAAAAGCAGTATTTTTCCTTTACAGTTAAACAGAGATCCCAGTCACATGACGATATGTGCTGTCATGCATGTCCACAAATCACAATAACAAAGTGCATGCTAGAAGCAATTCCAACTAAATACATGCTACAAACCATTCCAAGACAGTCATGTCTGGGAACCGATCAAGAGGAATATTAATGTGTCCCTCTTTACAATAAGCAGAATACTGAAACAAATTTGTCAGTTAGCAGTAAAGCTGAATCATTATCTTACCTTCTTCTTCTGAACCGGAAATAAGGTCAGGATCTTTTCATCAGTATTCACCTTCATTGTACGAGTCTATTACACAGTGGAGGCTTTGTGAGCATTTTTACATAATGACTTTGTTAATGCTTTATAATAAAAAGAAGTAATCTGCATCAGAATAAACAAGCAAAATTATATTTTTAATTCAAATGTGTTTTATTTAATGAAAATTACTTTTTTATTGAAAGAACAAACCATGCTGTTGTTGAATTTTTCCATTGAGTAAAACTGACAATGAAATTAGGTAAATTTCACCAAAATAATTTATTACCTTGGAAAACTTCAATAATAGGATGCATTCAGTTTGCTTTTTACCCCAAGAGTCTAATTTGAACTCCTTAATATGTTATACCATATCAGTATTGCCATTAGAGCCAGATGAAGAATATCAAGTCACAACCCCTTCAGAATTTAAATGCTTTACCAAGATGTTATTAGACAACTAATAAAATATGTGCCTAGAAAAAGACTAAAATCAAAAAAAGTGAAAAAGTTTATCACACTTACTACGTTTAGCTGTTCAGTGGTGCCCCTTGAATCTTTAATGCTCTTGTCATCTTTTACATTTTCTGGGTCTTGCTGTGTGACTTTTTCTATAATACAGGGGGAAGGTGGCTACTTTACATTATCCAGTTAAAAACAAAAATTTTCTTGATGTTATCCCACACAAAAGAACTATAACAATATGGCACAACTGCTGCTGCAAGGGCAATTTTTGACTCAAGAAATGTATACAAAATCACAATGCAGTGGAAATAATGCAGTATTTTACGTGGTACTGAGCATGTGTTATCATTTTGCACTCAGCTGTTTCTATTTTCAATAACAAACACAAATACACATGAAAGATGAAAATACCAGATTTGGGAGCGGCAATCTTTTTCACGTTCTGCAAGCCAGCCTGCTTCTCTCTATTATGTGGTTCCTTAAGGGGTAACCTTGGAGGGAATGTGTAGCTGCTCAGGGGGAAGGACATGTTAAGGAAATTGGACATTCCAGGAGGCAGAGTCTGGACCAGCAACCTGCACTGTTCTGGAGACTGCTCCTAAACAAAGAATACAAATATGACTGCAGATATCAATAAAATCATCATATTGATATTTTTCATGGCACCAGGACAAACAGGACATAATAAAGTGAAGTCAATAGTTATCCATTTTACAATAAATGATAGTTTTAACTAATGTCAGATTTCAGTCAGCAACAAGGGAACACTTGATTAGCTTTATTAATGCCCACGATATGCACCATTAACATTACAGCTCTAAGCCATCAAACACGACACCTTCCTCACTGACACCTACCCTATATCTGCGCCTATCCCGTGCAGATAGAGGCCTGTGAAGGAGGGGATAGGTAGAATTTCCCCTCAGAAGATCACTGTAGGGGTTCTCCAGGTAGTCCTCAGTAATGTCATCCTCCTCCAGTGACACTTCCCCAGAGTCCTCTGATCGGGGTTGGGCTAGCACCAACATCTGGCTTCCTCCACAGGTTACCTGGATTACAAAAACATCACTCTGTGTGTAATACTAGTTGTGGCCATTGACAGCTCAATAAACCTTCAATAGCACATACTCATACATGGCTAATAACCACTGATGGCTCTAGACACGTGTCAGCATTCAGCATGCAAGACAGCTATAGACAACTGTATCAGCATCACCTTGTCATGCAATATATGTCCAGTTTTACAAAATCTTTACAAAAGCAACAGCTAAGCATCACTGAGAGCAGTGAGATATGAGAGGAAACTTACAGATTTTACATAATACTTCAAGAAGCGAGGACACAGTGTTGGCTTGAACTGATTGGTGAAATTCTCCACTCCAAGGCCAAGCTTCCCATGTCGTCCATCCCCAAACGTGTAGAGCAGGCCACTGTCTGAAACCAGAAAAATGAAGGCATTTCTGAATTTAAAAACGAGCAATTTTGAACAATGTTGTGTTTCATGCACTCAAAATTACCATCATTCTGAAAAGTTCCCTGTAGGAAGAAGTCAGTGTAGGTATTAACTAGTAATATCACAGATAGGCAAATCACAGCATATGCATTACCTGTAATGACAGCAGTGTGGTGTTCTCCACACACCACTTGCTGCACACGTCCCTTTTGAAAGTGATCCACAACCTTGGGAAGATGAGTCTCAAAAATGAATGTCCCATGGCCCAACTGTCCAAACTGGCCCATTCCAAATGAGTACACATCATCCTCTGAACAAATGAAAGAAAGCGTGAGTCACTAATTTCTGCATTCAGTGGGTTTGATTATTTCAAGATTTACACAACTTTCCAAAAAAACCCAGCCAAACCAGATGTTTTCTGTAGGCTCCATTGTGATAGAGTTGAGTGTGGTGCTGGATTCCTACCTGTAAGAGCCACAGTGTGCCCTCTGCCACAAGTCACCTGGGTGACTCTGTCTGGAATGCCGGCCACAAGCTGGGGGGTCCAGTGGTTATCCCACTGCTCGGGAGGCAGACCCAGCTTGCCACCATCACATTCGCCAAATGTGAAAAGGTCCCCATTGACTGTGACATAAGAGGACATGGGAACTGCCATGAGGACATAATGGTGTGAAGGAGTGTATACACTCAGTGTATTTTTTTAAAACCAATGAGTGGTTTGTAGCCTCATACCAGTGACAAAAGCTGAGTGGGAGTATCCACATGACACCCAGGAGACTGCATTCCCAGCAGCCACCTCATGAGGTTCCACAGTGTGACTCTCTTTGCTGAGGCCAATCTGTCCCTCTGTATTGCTCCCCCACATGAAAAGCCTGCCATCCTCTGTTATTACAAAACTACTAAGTATATAGTGTTCAAACAAATGCTGTACACACCTATACTCTAGCTTATAGGACACCAAATTAAAACAGTCTTCTTGTAAAAGCAAGTGAAATGTGTACTTTATTTTTTGATTCAGCATTACTACTATACATTGATTCAGCACTATAGAGTGATATTTGCAATGCCAGCAAATCAGTGAACAATGGCAAATGCCAGATCTTACCAGTGAGGGCTGCAGATATGTTGGAACCGGCTGCCAGCATTTTGATTGGGCCTTGTCTTCTGAAGAAGTGAATAAGGTGAAAGGACACTCTCTCCCTGCGATCCCCCAGACCCAGCTGACCTTCGTTGTTTCCCCCAGCAGCATACACATTCCCTTGGGCTGAAAGAATACCTTTATCCTCTTACACTGTCCTCTGACTTAAACCACAGAAATACCATCTGTTCTCTTAGTCTGTAATTCAGCAAAATTTTACAGGGTTTTCTTATTGCTTACTATGAAATATATATACACAAATCACATATAAAAAGAGCAGGGCAAATCATTTCCATTTGGTGCTAGTTCTACATAATTAAAAAATGAGTAATGAGCAGTAAACTTACTTGTGTATACAATTGTGTGATTTTGTCCACAAGCTGCAAGTTTCACTTTTTCATCCTTCAAAGCTTAGAAAAATATCTTTGAAATAGTAACTGCATTTATTTACAAAATACTGCAAAAATAACAAACATATGCTTAGTAAATTGGTCATTTTTTTCCAAAGGCATATAAATGTTTTTTTCTAATCATTTTATACAGTCTAGGTATGAGAACTATAGTGCATTATAATGAAACAAATGTTTATCACATTTTACTGGGTTCTTAAAAACTTAGGGCATTAAGTTCCAATGTAAGAAAAATATATTTGTCAGCAATAAAATTTAAATGTTGTTCAAATGACATATAAACAATACTTGGAAGAAACTAATTTTACATATCTAAAGAAGCATTCAAAACAACATAGCTCATTGAATTCAAATCAGTCTTCTCACACACTAAATTATTTAGAGTGGCTCCACAGGTTACTTTGGTTAAAGGTGCTGTTTTTTTTTCTTTCCTCCTGAATTGCTAAGTAGATATACAGAATAGAACACAATTCAAGACTTTAGCAAGTATGTGCATTGTCCAGAACATGTATATTTGTGTGAAGAAAAATGATGTTGAGATGATAATCTGACCGAATGTATACCCAGTTTAAAGATCAACAACCTGTGTACATGACTTGTTTCAATTCTAGAATGCTTCCATTTCAGTTGCTAGGCTTTTTAATCAACATCCTTGAAAGGGTGCTATAGTGAACATGTAATCAACTGAATCACAATCTTTAAAACTGTTTTTGTTGCCACTGCCACATCATGAACAGTGATATTTTGGGAGCAACTGCTTCTGATTGCTTTTACCTTGCTTAGTGTAAAGTTTCATAGGAATTTAAGAAAACATGAACATTTAATTGCATGTGATGTGACTTACTTTTTCATACTTGGAACCTGTTCATGTGAGATAATAACATTAAATTCACTGTAACCTAATGTACATTGTTGTGTGGTGCTGCAAATAAAAACCACACATTCAAGTTAGTAGGCAAGATGGCTGTGAAATTAGCCTGTCTATGTTTTGTGGCCTTTCTGAGGATTATGTAAGATAATGGACTATTCCAGATTGGGATTATAGACCTGAGTCTATGCCGTAATCGTATCTAGTTATCAGCAATGCTATACTCCCTGGGATATGAAATATAACCAGCAGAATTAGAAAAGACGGTGGGTTGTGACATAACAGAAATGGGGGAAACCATACAGTAATATTTAAAAATACTATCTGATCATTTTAGGAAAGTGATGTGTAGCTGTACCTGCAGATGCCAGCATCATGAAAACTTTTTGTGCTCAGTAGGGCAAATTAAAATATAAACATAGTATGACTAACCTTTCACACAAGTGGGTTTGTTCACTGTGCACTTTTTTCCCAGGCCTAGCTGACCCCAGTCATTACTGCCAAACATGTACAGCTTTCCTTTGTCTGCTGGGACATTAAAACAAACATTAGAAAATGGACTTTAGTAAGATATTACATTAGGAGACTGGGCCCAAAGTAAACCAAGTGTGTACTATATGGTGCATCAATCCATCCATTATCAGTAACCACTTATCCTGGTCAGGTTCATGCCTGTCCTCAGCTTATACTATATGGTATAAAACCTAAATGCCTAAAAACTATAAAGTATATCACCTAAAATATGCAGTTTTCTCCCACGAAATATTAGAAAGTATTAGAAAGTCCATTAGAAATAGTATCCTAATTCTTTCTTTTAGTTAATAAATAATCAAATAAATAAATATGAGAAAAAATAGCTGTATTTAGTTAAAGAATCTATTTATTTAATTTTTTACAAAGTGTTATGTCATAAATGCATTTATTCACCAGAGGTGTTGCAGGACTACAGCTGTGAAACTGGAGATTCCTGGAGATTATTTTATGTGAAAATAGTAACTAGAGAAAACAGAAATACAACCATGACCTGTGACCAGTGCTGTATGTTGATCTCCACAGGATATCTGCAGAGGTTTGTCATTTTTAAACCACAACTTGCTGGGAACATTCTCTGCAAACCTGCTCTTTCCAAAGGTGAAAACTGCTCCGGATTCTGTTCGAGAGATATAAAGAAACTGATTATGTAATAACTTGTAAAAATTACATTTTATAACATTATTAAAATATAAAATGTAAATACTGCGAAAACATGGAATATCATTTTCCACTGATAAATGATTCAGATCCCAGAAGAATATTTAAATAGAAAATGTATTTTCCTGAATTACAGTACTAGTAAAGTCACGTGCGACAACGAATTACAGGCTGTTTAGGAAACACCACATGGTTGTGCACGGTTGTGCTGCTTTTATGACGCACACCTGTGTATACTAACTACTTGAAAAAACTCACCTGGTATGTCGTCTTCAGTCCCTCCAGCCATTTATAGACAACATTAAAAGGAGTTACGACTGAAGTGTAAGGTGTGCAGCTCCGACGAGTGGTTAGACTGGACAGCGAGATAAACAGGTCCCACGGAATCAAAGACAATCAATTGTTTCAGGACCTCCGTCGCACTAGACTCTCTCCGTTTTTACTCGACGCGCGTGCCAGGAGTGAAGTAACAGAGAAGTGTCCACAAATATCTTCCCTGCTTGGCATAGGTAATATTGTGACTTGACTCATTTAAAAAAAAAATTATTAAAATGCATATTAGCATTAAATCCCATTAAAAGGGGATTTACTGTGTTTTACGTTATTTTTACAGCGCTTATTTGAAAAAAAAAAAAAAAGTCCTACCTCGGCCACCGTAGTATTAATTCTATTTAAACTAATTACCATCTAATTAATAATGCATGAGCAAATCCTGGAAAAAGACTTAGTATCTTATGCAATGCTGCGCAGATTTCTCATTGAACTTCTTACAAGATCGGAATTCACAATCAGTAAAGATTATTATGTGTCGTCTCAAGGTGAAAACAACTTGAAAGTCTCCTGACCCTCAGTCGCAGGTCTACTATCTTGATAAACAGCTTACAGTACGAGCTATTCAAATATAGTCCAAAGCAGAAGGATGGTTCCAGCTGTGTAGAACTGCGAAATTTATTTATATATTTTTATTTGCTTATACATTTATCTATGTATATTTAGATTTTAGTTATTGTAGTTTATTGTTATTGTAGTTTAGTGTTTTACTGAGGTGGGTGTTTATATGTTTTTTGTTTATATATATTTAGCATATTTATTCATGTATATACTTATTTATTATTTGTCCCGCAGTGAGTGTATTGTGATGACTACACTGAGACTGGATATGGTGTTGTACTCGGAGGCTAGGCGAATAGTATACTTCGTTGAGTTGATGGTGCCGTTTGAGGACAACATTGAAGTAGCGTATGAGAAGAAGAAGTTGAGGTATGATGAATTAGTGGCTGAGGCTCGTGAGCGTGGGTGGTGGGCATATGTTAAGCCGGTAGAGGTAGGTGCTAGAGGCTTTGTGGCAAGAACTATTACTTCTCTGCTGAGTGGGTTTGGTGTAAGAGGACGTAAGCTAAGGGAGGCGGTGAAGGAGTTATCGCTAGTAGCTGAGAGGGCTAGTCAGTGGCTGTGGTTGAGGAGAGCTCAACTAGAGTGGGGGTAGGTGTGATAGGGTGGTAGTATAGCTAATGGGTGCTACATGGACCTTGGACCTAGTAGGCTTGGAGGGGGGTGGGTCTGGGACGTCAGGCCTCACTGCTGAGCCAGCTGGAGGTGTCATGGGCCTAAGTCAGCGAAACACCGATGAAGGATAGTGCCTACCTGATGACCCCGGTGAAGAGCTTACAGGGTGGCGTGTTAGGGTTGGAGGGGAATAGGTGGGTAGGTTGTTAGGTGGGTAGAGTAGGGCTCTATGTTTCATCCCAAGTGGGTAAGTGCAGGATATCTGTCAACTTATCCTGTATATTTGTAATTGGTTGTTAGTTCCCTTTTTTGAGTTTTTGTCCTTAATAATCTTAATTTAAAAGGGGTAGACGTGTTTGCACCCACAAAGGTAGGTTGAGTTCGGCAGTACCCTGGAACAGGCCCGGGGACCACCCATCTTCTTTGGAGCCCGCTGCTAAGTTTCCTTCAAGTTTTTAGCTTGAGCCTTGGGGTATGTTTTCTAACTGTCTTAGATTTTTACCATTATGTTTTGTGAATATTTGTTGGTTTTAAACCATGGTTTTATAATTTAGTTTTATTTTTCTACATGACGGGTTTAATTATTTTTTGGTGTGGTTTTATCAGTAGTTTCAATAAAGTCGGAGATGATGAATGGAGAGATTATGACTGTCGAGTGGGACAGTTTGGTGGTGCTTGACACTAAGTGTCAATGCATGTCCATTCTGATCTGGGGAGAGAAAAAAAACAGTGAAAAAGATTTCCACAAGTTGCGAGCAGTGTAGTTAAGTATTGTAACAGTATTTCTCAATGCATCAAATTTGTGCACATTTTACAGTTTCTCTACTGGGATGGTGGTTTGACAAGTAAATGTATTTTACACGTTATCTCCACTAGCTTACTGGAACATTAGACAAATTATCAAAGATAAAACAAAAATCAAAGTTAGATTTGAACAAATTTTGTTGCAGCAATTTTCCCACCTTATTCGTCTCCCAGAGCGTTTCAGGTGCCCAATTTGTCTATAACTCTTTGAAGTCACTATGGTGGCTAACAGAACTACAGCCGTTGGGCTAAAGACTCGAGATTTGCTGTAGAAGCAGAGCTGTGTGTGAAAATCGTGTAGCGCCATATATCGGGTATAGCCGAGAAAAATAAACTAAAATCTTACATCTCTCACACTTGGCAGAAACTGTTTTTCAAGTAAAACCTCTTCTTGTTTCACAATACACTGCAGGGACATGCAGATGTGCTGTAATTTATTTTTTTAATTAATTTTTTGCTCGGGAAAGAACGAAAGTGATTAATTCCATATGCACTGCATCAGTCATGCCCATATTAGAAAAACTGTAGTTAAGCTTGAAAGGCACAGCCTTCTTAAACTTCCATGGAATTGTATGGCATTTCAAAGAGCTGTGTACAAATCTTTGATACTTTCTACAGTATATCGGTTCCTCTAAAGTAAAATCAGAAAAGGGGGACCCTAATATCTGACATCAGTCCAGAAGACATTTATATTTGAACTTATGTGCCATGTTAGCGGCTGCAAGAGCAATTCATATGAATCAACAGCTAATGCTTCCTCCAGACAATCATTAAAAACTAACAAAGTGATGCTGACGTTCACTTGATTTGTTTTTTTATACTGACCATTAAAATTGTATATGAAACCTTTATAACAATATTTTCATATTTAGAGTATTGTAACATGGAGGAATTGTGGCTCCCATCATCCTTTGCTATGTACATAGTTGATGTGTCCAACCGTGGTGGGAAGTCTAGGGCTGGCAAGGAGCCTGGGGCTACGTTGGCTATACATAAGTTCTTTGGGATGGAGTGTCATACTGCTTATTTGCAAAGGCTGCAAGAATAACGTTTTTGTTCCCCTGGCTCTATCTTTGGGACCCTATAACAGTAACACCACCAATGAGTTGTTACAGTACTGTCATGAATTAATTTACTAATTAAGTAAAATTTACTTTTAGAGAGGAAGTGTTCAAATAAATACAGTGGAAATATACAGTACTGTGCAAAAGTCTTAGGCATGCAACTTCAATGTGGGTTGAGAAGTACAGGTAGATTCTTATCTACCATCAGGGAGGTTTCTGACTGGTTCCAAATTCATTCTGCAGCCTGAGAATGACCTCAAACACCCAATCTCAGTCATACAGAACTATCTTCAGCAAAAAGAAGGAATCCTGCAACAGATGGTATGGTCCTCACAGAGTCCTGATCTCAACACGATCAAGTCATTCTGGGAGGACATGCAGAGACAGTCAAAGTCTGCAGAAGAACTGTGGCCAGTTCCTCAAAATGTTTGGAAGAACCTACCAACCTCTACCTTAAACTGTATGCAAGTTTGCATAAGAGAATTGGTGCTTTTTTAAAGGCAAAGGGTGGTCACACCAAATATTGATTTGATTGAGGTTTTTTTTTGTCTACTGCACTTTTTAGAAGGTTTATCGATTAATAAGTATTCGTGGCATTATTTTTGGAACCATCCTCGCTTCATAGCATTTTTCCTACAGGTGCCTAAGACTTCTGCACAGTGCTGTATGTTTTAATAATGTTTTAATGTGTTTTATTACGTGTCCTGTTCCTAATTGGGTTTGGATGTGAGTTAATGGAAGTATTTAAAAGGGGTCTACATATATATAAACGGTTCTACATATAATGGATATTTTCTCTTACCAAAGCCTTGTTAGGTTTTGATTGCACCGCCATGTTCCGGTCTTAACAACTTAAAATAAAAACAATTTTTGTAACGCTCGCTTTATTGAAAATTCGCTGTAACATTAACACTGAGTACTCATTTTGCACTCATTTTAAAAATGCACCTGCTAATCCCCGCTCGGAACCCTCTAACCCGCGCGTTCGACATCCAAGGAGGGGGAATCACAGAAGAGGCGAGTCATTCTGAAAGCCGTACATTGATTGGCCAGTGGATCAACTGCGCCTGCGCTTTGAGTGACTGCAGTGGTTCGCCAGAGCGGAGCCCAGTGGACGATCACAGCATCACAACGCCGTGGAAAAACCCGTGCGCTCCGTTATACCGTATTATGGCATCCAGGAGAATGGAGACCAAACCCGTGATAACCTGTCTCAAAACGCTCCTCATCGTCTACTCCTTCGTATTCTGGGTGAGTGGACACCATAAACGGAAATCGTTTAGTACGATTAATGCATTTGTAATTTCATAATATGCGTATGAAATGAAAATGCTATATTATTTGTAAATTATCCGTCCGTTATAGGCGGCGGTGGGTAGCTGTTGGAAAACAAGTGCATGTAGACATAATGCGAGTGACTGGGCGTCCCTATTGGAAAGCCTGCAAGAACAATTTCATGTCAGTATGCTTTTGGTGATAGTTTTACGAAGTGAGAATTTGTTATTGATTCAAAGAGAAGATTTCAAATGATTTCAAACGTTTTCTTGATAAACAGACAAACATACAATTTCCAGCGACTACGATGTCCAGTGTCTATTAGTAAAGAGTCGCGTTTTGGTGCGCTTGTGTTTGTGCGGTGTCACTGACCTTGACAAACGCAGAACAGGCGAAGCGCGCAGTTATTTCTCCGGAGCACCGAATGAATCCACGCGCAGCCCGTTCGACAAGGACTGACGGAAGTCTATGGGAGGGCGTCCAACATCTGGCGCACCACTGTGAGTGACAGGATGAGCTCTGTCTGTGAGCCTTTCCACCATCGCGGAGGGATCAGCGAAGCGGGAAGCGAGCTTTTCACCTGGCGCTGTCCGGCGTGCACAGTCCTGTCACCTCCGGTTACGGAACACACTGAAATGTGTGTAACAGTGTCTGACAGTGAAGCGCCATTGCAGTTAGTGAAGACGGAGGGGCAATCATCTCAAACATCGAGTTAGTCGGGTTATTGCTCATACCTGTTAACTGTTTTCCCGTAGTTTTAGCCATGGGCCTTACGAGGAGGGGCGGAGGGATACGGGGGCCCCGCGGTCCCCTAAATTTATACATAACTCATCTGAGTAGTATTTTGTTCTCCCCACAGTACCGGACAAGTTGCTACACGCGTGATTGTAAGTACGCACTGAGGTTTAATGTTACGTACTGCAGTGCAGTACAGTTCAGCATATGTGCATTTCAAAATTACATTCAATGGGTGACTGAGAAAGAAGCCCGCAAACAAAACGAACCATCTTCTCTGTGCTTTATTATATAACATGAAGACACGCGTGTGCAGACGTGAGGCAACAGGACGCCCAGAGCGCTCGTCAGTGTGCGAGCTCAGGAACGTGCTTCATACACGCGCTGCAATTTATGTCTCGGTCCGTTTGCAGACACCAGCAACTGTAACGTTCGCAAAAGAACTGTGAGGTCGTGTTTTGACGCAAGACAGTATTTAAAGGAACCATAGTTTGACTTGGATAACGCAGGTTGTTTACAGATACACTGACATCGTCCCGAGCAGCATAACCCTGTCTTGGGAAATGTATTAGTACTCACTTAACCTGAGGAGGGTCGCGGAGGTCCGGAGACTATCCCGTAACCATGAAACAGGGATGGGATGTCACACGTTCACCTCGTGGGCAATTTATAGTGGCAAATCAACCTGAACCACATGTCGTTGGACTGTGGGAGGAAACGCACACAGACACGGGCAAACTCCATATAGAATGATCCCGATTCGAACTCACGTCCGACCAGCCTAGGCGCTAGGAGTTTTCTTACCGTTTTCTAAAATTCATTTTATTTCTGTTTTATTCTTGTTATATAAAATCACTACAAGATTCTGTGATGGGTAACGATGCAGTCGTGTTGAAAAACGTATTGGTGCCTTGTAAAAAAAAAAAACATAATACACTAAGGCAAAAGTCTATAATGTGTAACAGGGAGGGGTTGCTTGTCCCCCCAGTGCTCAAGCAAGCTTGTGTATAACTCTAATAACAAGGCTAATGTTTTTTCCTCGTCATTACATGACAACTTGTTACACGGTAGTAATAAAGAAATATTCCTTAACCTTATGTGAAGCATTGGATATGGAGGCTTTATGAATGCAGACTTCTGTTAAACATATTAGAGTGAATGAGTATATTTAGTTGTGACTGGTCTGGTGTTGAATGGCTAGTACAGCGGCGTGTGCAGTCAGATAGCTGGTTGACAACGTGGTTTATCCAGACATAAGATGGACACACTCATTAGTCTTCTGTAGCTTCCAGGCAACAATAGAGTGAATTTCTTGGAAAAATGTCTTACATCAGGCATGATGTTCCTGCAAATGCACCTTAGCACCCTTGACACTTATTGGCTCTCATTTGCATGGCCACTGTTTTCATCTTATCCGTAGAAATTGATCCTGCTTCTCGGCTTCAAAAGTATTTCAGGCACAGAGATGTAACTGAGATGGCAGCATTAGGTCTGTGGGATGGTGCCATTCTGTTTCCCAGTTTGTGGGTGGTCTTCTGAGACCTGTTACAAAAGGTCATTTGTCACCCTTCACTTTGTTTTTCACACCAGTTTACCCCTTGCTGACTTGAGCGTGATCTCAGACTTATTATCTAGTTACTGTCTGCTAGTTTTCTTAGGTAAAATTGCCTGAAATTGTTTTATCCTTGAAAATCTTGTGTGATGTATTAATCTTCATGGTTAGCTTCATGATGAATTCATGACTTAGAATTTAAAATTATAGTTACTCATTTGTAATTAATATTAGCTTGTTATTCATTCACTATTGAATGGCCACTTGAGTTTTAAGTAGTCATACTGATACTATGAATTAGTACAGTATAAACTAGTTTTCTAGTATCAGTATAGTTTAATAGAAATAAGTTTTTGTTCTGTAATTGTTATTAACACCTGGGTACTCAGAAACCTCTCTGGGTTGAAGATGAAAAGATTTGGTATGCTCTGTTTTGTAGTGTTACAGCAGTATGCTGAGACGTAAGTATCTCTACTTCTGTCCCTTGCTCTCTCGTGCATTTTATAAATAATTGGGGCACCCACAGCTAAACTAAGCTCTTAGATTCTTTATCTGTGTCAAATCTAATTTACTGTGAATTTTTACCGTAAGAAACCCCTCCATATCTGCTGGACCTAGCCATACATGGGCATCCCATGCTTGGGTGGATTAGAGCTATATTGTGTTCCTGTGGACCCCAGTCATTGCTGTTCCTATTGTGCAGACTTGTGTTTTCTATACTGTACAATTTGACAGCTTTAACCATGCATCACTCATAACCCAAATTTTACACAGCTCTTCTCCTCATTGGTGAGATAGTATATATAGCACCAACAATAATGAAACTGTTCTTACATTTGGGATTTTCCTGTAAACTTTCCTTAATACAAATGAGTAATTTATTTTTTTTTCTTTACACACAATTGAAGCTTTCAAACTGTTCATGTTTGTGTTCATGTTCATTTTAGAAGACATTTAAAACCAAGGATTTTTTATTTAATAAGTTCTTCACTGTCATTTTAGTGAGCTGAAGAGTTACTGCAGAGGCATTGCAGATGATGCATACTCCTAACTTACTCAGAATGTAAATTAAGTCTGTGAATGGATTTATCAGATCACTGGTGTGGAGATGTTTTTGAGAAGAAGAGCTTAGCCGTGGTCACTATTCAGCATTTATTGTTATGTACTGAGTTTACAGTGACAGAACACAAAATGTGGGTTGCACTGCTTTGTAAAAGCACTTTTAAAAATTAAAAATACAAGGGTTTCTGGATTGTTTTCTATTTGAGATTTTTTAGGTATCATTGGGAAATAGAACAGAGACTATCCTCTCAAAGATCTGTTTTAGGGAAATGAAGCAATAATAATAAACTGGGAAACAGCAATAAACCAGTAATGGGAGAAACTATAGATGCAGTCACTCTATTGCTCTCATATTGTTAGAGAATGATCTTTCCTTTCAGCCTGGAGGTTGATGGTTTCACCCCCGATACCCTTCAAGGTTCAGCTTTGAACATTTGCATTACTCAGTGTGTCAGAAACATGCAGCTGACTATTACAAGTATGACGTTAGTTGCCCCTGAAAATAAGCCTGCAGGGCAGGTTTGTGCAGATTATATTTGGTCAGGGTACAAGCTAACCCGGTTTGTTGTACTGTTCTTGTACACATTTCAATCTTATGAAAGTTTAAAATAGTCTTGTATTTACAAAATGCTTGTATTTCAAGAACACCATATGGACTTCCCTGTTCACGCTGTGTCAGTAAGTTTTTCTTCTCTGTTACAGTGAATAAACTCATTAGGATGTATGATACCTCATCATGTTACTCCCACCCTCCAAGGAGCTCCTTTCTATAACTGACAAATCTTGCTGTCTCTGAGCACAACCAAGCACATGATGTGCTGTCAAAGAAACTTGAGCCTGTGACAGATTTTTGACTGCAGTGGAATGTGTCCATACCAGCAGTGGGAGGACCACAATTTCACTCCACAAGTGCATAGTGCTTTAGTATAGTCCATAGTGCTTCAGGAAAGGAAGTTCATGATGTGCCTAGGTCTTGGCTCAATGGGTAACTAAACCAGCTTTGTGTACTCATTTTGAAAGTCATTTTAGAATGCAGCAATTACAGCAAATCCTATATGTATTATTTTGGTATTTAAAGTAAATGTCTTTATCCATTTACACTCTTGTTTCAGTTTCATAAATGGGTTTTTTGAACAGAAGCTTCAGTGTATTATATGTATGCATGCCTACACCATATAAATGTTAAGTACTCTATCTTAACAACAACAGCAACAACAATAACAATAATAATAATGTCTGATAAGCAGCTGTATAGTCTAAATATATAAATAATTTGAAAAGTAATTTAAAAGTAATATCATGCTAATCAATCTTGTTAAAGTCAGACTCTTCTGTCTTACTCAAGACTTTTTTTACAAGCATAATGTCCCGAACATGTGAAACAAAGAACTGCAATTTCTAGTTGATTGTTGTACATTGGTTGAGGTCAGTGAGTAATGGAACTTTGTTAATGATTTCCTTAATACTCCGTGTTGTTTTTTATTGTTAAGTGTGATCACTAGCTCTTTGAGACAAAATTTGTCTACACGGCACAGATCCAGAGGATGGCCATTCAGAGGAGTTTTTCTGTCAATTCAGGTGCTGTGTCACTCTGATTTTTTTATGTTTAACTAACTGGGTTACCCAGTGTCAGAAAGTGGAAAGGTGGAAAGAGAAAAAGTGGTAACAAGATACTGCATATATCATGAATCTTTATTACCCTAATTTGTGCAGCATAGCGTGTGTGTCATGTATAATTTCTTATTACGTTTACACTTTGTACAGATTTAAAAAAATTTTTTTTGCATTTATATGGCAAGAACTGGCTCCTGTCACCACTGCATCATAATGATGATGGTGTTTTTCCACCTCTGAAGTGCCCCCCTCCTCTTACATTCACCACTCCTTCTTTTCAGCATTTAGGTGGTTCTAACTAATCCTCATGGATTGGACTGGATACCATCTTGTTCCTGAAACTGTTCCTCAGTGTTAGGTCTATTTTGCTATGTTTAACTACATTACCACTGGGAGTGAGGTCTTCACTTTTTAGGATAAGTGGCTGATTTTACCAAGCCACTTCTTTTTTCACTTTTTCAAGACATATTTTCTGATTTCTGTGTTTAATTTGTGCTAGAGAGTCAACATCTGCTGTTGCTTTTATCAGTTTGGTCATTGTAGCTTTTACATATGTTTCACTGACTCTGGTCATTAAGCAACATACATTTACCCATCCAGGGTGCCCTTTGGGAGCATTCTTTATCTTTAATGTTACAAGTGTTTACTTATGAACAAGCTCACCCTACTCACTCTATTCATTCCTAGTCACTTACTCACACTCATACACTGGCTTCCTTGGAACCCAATTCCAAATGTGTACAATACACAAACATCCCAGCTGTCTATTTTCATGCAGAGAGATCTTTAAGCCAGACCCCAATTAGCACTCAAACCAAACTGTACTACTGTACATGGGGATATCCCAGATCTCAAATTCAGTTACTGTTAAAGAACTCCCTTGGATCCAGTTTAAAACATACAAAACAGACCCAGCATGACATTAATTCTTTAATAAGCTGTTTCTTACTCAACAGATTGAGGCACTGACCCTAATAAGAGGCTTTCTTAAATAAATCAAAATGATGGATTGTGAGACACTGTTTAACCCCCATTACAAAAGTATCAATACAGGCACTGTAATTACATCCATCCTCGCTATTTTAGAACCCTCTGTTTTGGGGGTTCAATCCCTGAAGCAGTGGGCACCAGGGCAGGAGGTGTATATCCTGAACAGGTTGTCAGTCTGGTTACTTGAACAGGTTACCTAAAACATCTGTCCCTGGACTTTGTGAAGCACCTCACACAGATAACAAGATACAAACTCAGGTCTATATGAGCAGGACTCAAACCTGTGCCCAAATAGCTCAGATGTGTTGAGAGACCAGCCCCATGTGCTGTACCACAATGCTGCCCAAATTTTGACCAGATCATAAATATGTAATATGCAATACAGTTTTGGCACACACAGTCCTTGGCACACTTATGAGAACACTGTCTAATGATGAACATTGTGAACATTTTGTGGACAAGGAAAGTAGACTAGATGGTAGGACGGTAGGAATAAAAAGTTGATAATCATCATAGAATGTCCCTGCAAGCTTTAATAACTTCAGTTTTCAATTGACTCTTGTTGCATGTCAGGTTCTTCCTTTTCAAGATATAAACATTTGTGCTTTCCATTTGTATTCTTTTGTGCGCTCCCAAGGTCTTGTCATAAATAAACAACTCTGTTATTTTCCCAAAAACGTACTGTATGTTCTGTGTGCCTCTGCTTTTCTTTGAAAACAATGTTATTGTTTCGGCTATTCATAAAATGGGGAAAAGGGTTAAAGAACCATTTTAACAACAGAATTCTGTTTATTCATTACTTTTAGCATGGAACCTCAACTAGACTAGGCAGAGGTCAATCCAGCGGGTCTCTACAAGTGTGCCAGTGTGTCTTGTGTCCTGTCTTTGTGGCTCGTCTAGCCAAAATCGGAATGAATCATAGGACTTTTGAACAGGAAACACACTTATATGGTTCTACCTTTAAACATTACTAAAACTCAAGAAAGCTTAGAATATTAAAGAGTTTTAATGTAAGATTTAATGTAATTTTTTAATGTCTAACCAAGGGTTGACGTCATCCCTTTGGACTTCCTTACAGTCAGTAGAAGTCCCAGTGTGGTGGCCACATGGTGCAATGGTGTCCTGACAAACGTAATGCCCAATGGTATAATGCCATAAGACTTACTCTCTCCCCCTTCCGGTTCTATAATACTTTGGCTTTTGTCATGCCCCAATGTTGGCATTCAATACAGGTATTTTCCTTTTGGTGTTTTCCTCATCTCAAGTTTCCCATGGGCATCTGAGAGTCAAAAATGAGTAGCATAAGGCTCTCTTTTGAAAGCACTGATTAACATTCTCAAACAACTCAAAGTGAGAGGGTATACTGGAAAACCGAATGTGCCATGCTCTCCAACCCTTTTGCTTGTTATTGGTGGGCTCATCTGATTCAAAGTTGTCATCTCCTTCAACTAGGGTTTTCCAAAAAGAATTCCAGCAAAGATATAAATCCTGCCCTTCTTCCTCAAACACCTCTTATATCAACTGAAGCTCTGTCCATCCCAAGTCAGGACCCACCCTTTCTGACAGCATTCTCTCACTCACAGTACCCAAGGCAGGTATAACACTGTGAGGCTCACATTCCTTGTCTCCAGACCTCACCAAATATTAGCCTTGACTCTAATTAGAGTGTAGAGGTGTCGGTGCTGTTGGATCCTTCAGCTCTTCGCATCCACTCTCTTTTACAACTTTTATAAGTTCTCGTTTAACCAGCAAAAGAACTTCCTCATCTAGACTATAAATCGTTATCTTCTCAGGTTTTTTCATGGAATACAGCCTGTTCATTAAACCCAATACCATACCCTGAGCCGCTTCATCTTGGGAGTTTGAAGTGGTATTTACTGTCATCAACAGGAACACTACACTGTCCTTCCTCAACAACAGTCTTAATTATTCTTTCTACAGTATAGTATTTGCTAAGGCTCCCGATTCAGTTGGAAACACAACATGTATTATGAACCCATATATGTGTTCTCTTGCACTGATGACTACAGTCATCAGCCTGTCAGGCTTCTTTGATCAGTAACCTCAAGGGCCTGACCATGTGTGTGGGTCATGAATTGATCACCACAACACACTACATAGTCTGTCCAAACATCCTTTATCTCCACATGTCAGTACTCTACAGTTATCCCAAGAATATTATCATTTTATATTATATTTCTACATTGTGTTGCTGAATGGGTAGATTCAAGTCCGTTTCCTATAGACTCGCCAGCGTCTGCTGTGGTGCTGTGTTTCTCAGTAGGATCTACCCCTTTAACCTCCATCCTCATAGAGGAGTTGCCTGCTGAGTCAAGTTTCTGTTGTGTCCCAAGACCCTGTTTATTTACCCTTTTACAGGCAACAACTCCCCAGGTGCCATACAGTAGCTGACATTATCTTAAATCGCTGCTTATTTTACTGCTACCTCCTGGCTTTTCTGCCTTATCAGTACTACTCTAGTAGAACTCAGTACTCTAACCAGCATCTAGACATTACCTTGACAGCACAGGTATCTGATTGCTTCCCCATTGTCACCTGGGGACTCTACTGCAAATCATCTATTTATATTAATCCATATCTGGTACCGTAGCTTAATTATGAGGTTTGATGAGCTACACATAGGGTCTCATACTCCAGCACAGTTAGATTTTGAATGATCCTTATAATCCTTCCAGATATTTTTGCCCTTCACAGGCCAGGGGAGTAGGTGGTTTAGAGTTGGGATCCTTTCCATCTGAACTACTTTTCTTTGGGATCTAAGGAATCAGTAACCTTACCTGAAACTACACCCTTAGGCGCCTATGGCATGTTTCCCCTTTACTATTTTCCTTTAAGGAGTTAAAAATTACCGTTTAGGCAGTGGACTTTGCCACCTCTCTCACCTAGAGAAAAATCAAAGGATTACTGAGTTACAGCTTTACCTAACTTTGTAACCCTACCAGTTCTGTACCACTCTTGGCATTCTTTACTTGAGCCCCACATTGGGCATCATGGCGTAGAACCTCAGCTAGACACAAGGGCAGAGGTCAATCTTCGGATCTCTACTAGTACACCTGTGCATCTTGTGACCTCACTTTGTGACTTGTCTAGCCAAATTAGTAATGAGTTATAGGACTTTTAAACAGGAAACAAACTTATATGTTTCTACCTTTAAACATCAGACACTAACATCCAAGACAGCTTATAGTATGAAAAAGATTTAATGTAAGAAAAGAATTTGTTAAACAATAGGCTGATTACAAGAATAAATAAAAAATAAAATAGATAAAAATTTGAGATATATGGATGCAAGATTAAAATAGTAACATCATCTCAGAAACTAAGGAAATAATAAAAGAGAATATTATATTGCTCGCTTATAGAAAGGTTGGCAGAACGCAAACATGGGACTTTAAACGAGAATTAGTTCCAGCTACAGTTTATCCAGCCATCTAAGGCAGCCATTCTATTCAATGTTACTAACCTCTTGGTTCCCCCATAGGTAAGATCTAAGCCAAGACCTTGAACCTTACTTCAGCACTGTGAAGCAAGAGAGAACAAAGTTCTTACCAAAGTACTTCTTTTTATACCTTACTACTCCATTACTTTCTCATATCAGGCATATCACCTAACATGATATCAATGTTCAATATCTCAAGTGAGAGGGAGTTCCTGCATTTCCTTTTTCAATTTGGTCACACAGTGTCTTCAACAGTTTGGCTCGTACCACGTTAACCTGCCTCTTGTTTATGCGGTATTGAGAATGGTTATGAGCACTGGCCTTCTTCCCATTCTTCTGTTGAAGGCCATAAAGAAGGTGTAACACTGGCCAGTCTGGCAGACCACATTCTCCAGCATTGGCGGCAATAGTTTCTATGCCTAGTCTTGATACAACTTCCTCAGCACTGTATACACCAATCGCTACAGTACAGCAGTACATTTTACAAAGGCACATTTATATTTATTTTCTGAATTAGTATAATAGTACAGTATAACCGTTAGTGCTGCAGCAGGACTTGTTTTGCAAACCTTCTCGGCCCATAGAAGTAGAAGTTGTACAGCCTGCCACACACAGTTCACATATTCCTCGGGTTTTGTAAATCCAGTCATTGAGACCAAAAACAAGCTAAATGATCCAGTGGCTGAGCATGCACATGAGGGCTATCTGGAAGTCTGACAAAGCATTCTGAAGTTACAGTGTGGCTGTTTTGTCCTCCTATCATTTGCTTAAATTTGTCTGCTTTAATCTCAAGACCATAGTTATTTTTTATAGTGAGAGAGAAGCTTCACGGGTTTTTTGATAAGGGAGTGGTATAATGGTCACAACTTCTGGTTTGACTCTTCATTTGCTCAGTTGGTGTATTTATAATTTAAGCTTGCATTCACAGCTTTTTATTATCAGAATTAGCTACGTATAAAGGTACACAGAGTAAGAGTTATTTCAACCTTTGCGTCAAACTGTGCAGTTTGGCTTTTTCACTTGTGCAGATTATCCTAGCAAAGCAGTGACTCGAATCTCATGTCCCACAATGATGATGAGAAACAGTTGCAGACTGAACTACTATGGTAGAAGGTAGCTGCCCTGTTGGCAGCCCTAATCAGATGTACTCTACCTCTATACAGATGGGACCTGTGGGATTCACCATGGGATTCCATAAAAAAATCTCTTTCTTCCTCTCATGCATCTGTTCTGCTTCTTTCTACATTACAAAGTGGTTTATCTAAAGCATCCATTCAATTTGTAAATGTAGATATTTTACTGAGTACTATAATTTAGCTTGTGCATTTTATTGTTTAATATAAGGCACTTTTTGGGACCTGAATCAGAAACCAAATGGTAAAGAGGTTCATTAGTTAGTAGATGTCCATCTACACATATATTACTTAAGTAGCTTTTTGTCACACCTTTGTCTGTATTATGCCCTACATCAGTAACAGCAAATTGCTGGCAATTTAAGGATTTGCAAAGTGAAATTTCACTCAGTTTCCTTTGTCCATTCACACCTCTGTGGGGAGTGGGTTAGTTTGTGTGCTTCTGCATAGGCCTGTCTACTATCTCCTTCATTCCCACGTGAAGCTGCAGTAATTGAAGGTTGTTGCTGTAAACAAGGCAGAAGTGGGAGCCATGTGGCACGGAGGGCTTAATGAGCATGTCTGGCACTCCACTGTCTTGAGCAGTGAGATGCTATTGTTAAGAACAAGAAGGTTGTGTTTAACTCATGAATGTATCTCTAGAAGGGGCCTTACAAATAGTTTGGTAACAATAATGGATGTAATATGTAGTTGAGGCTCCTTTTACAACCCCAAATCCCATAGTTAAGCAGAAGAAAGAGAAGCAGCTGGACTTCATGTGATTGTTTTTCCACTGGTCCTAAGAATTTAATTAGCTGGTATGGCAAATGGCAGTGGGGATGATTCTGCTATGGGTGTATTACATGATAACTGTCAGCCTCCAGCTCCAACCCCCGCTTTATCTCTGTATCACACTAATTTCCACAGGAATTCCCTCCCACAAGAGGGTCATCCTCAGAGATAAGGTTCTGTCTGAAACACCTACAGCAAATGGGAAGGGTGGCAGGTGGGCACAGCTATAACATTCTCATTTAGGCAAAATTTTCAGCAAAGAAGAAAGACTAAGGCCTGGGATTTTCTGAAGGAGAAGGAGAGGGTAACTTACATCAAAGAAGGCATTAAGACAGGCCATGTGTTCATTATAAAACAAACCCTTTCTTGTTTACTATGGATGTTGCTTGCTTGAAAATACTAATAAGATAATACAATTTAGGTTTAGAACAAGGTAGCTGCACTCAGATTGATCACCTTTGTTGTAACCTGAGGATTGCTGATTCCCAGCATGGGCCCTGCTTTAGTATCCTTAAGTAAGAGACTTAACTGGAATTGAGTAAACCATTTAGCTGTATAAATGGGTAAATGCTTTTGATGTTCAGGGTGATTCAAAAAGAGTGGAACAGTTTAATAAATTTATTCCTCTGTAACTAAATTACTCTGTGATTGACTGGTCGTCCAATCCAGGGGTAATTTCATAGCCTTCACCCAGTGATTCCAGGATAAACTCCAGACCACCACGATCCTGTTCAGGATTGAGTGGTTAGCAATAATGGGTGGAAGGATAACTAAGTTGCTGAGGTAGAAAAGTATATAATTCAAGTGGCAAAATCTGGGAAAAAATTAAAGGTCTACAAATTCATTCTGTGTACGTGTTCATGTGATATTTTTGTTCTGAGTAATACCTGTATGAAAGTGTTCAATTCTTTTTGAATCACCTTGTATTAGATATATTTAGGTATATGTATTAGTTAAAAAAATATTGTTAAAATATGTCATCTGAGGTCCTTTTTCCTTATATTGTACAAAATTGCATGTGCAGTGCATCTGCAATTATTTTTAACCAAGGGGCACTGAATAAAAATTTTGACTCAGTACATTCACCAAATGCTTTGTCAGCCACTTATGGAGTCTCCAGTGAGCTGGAGAAGACAAAATTGTGTCAATCTTCCTTCTGCAGGAACTGTTAATAATTTGCCTTTGTAGTGAATGGACTGGTTCTTTTAAAATGTATGAAAATTATACTGAAACTTTTTCAGTAAGTAATACAATTTTCAGAGAAGTGAAAAGGCTCTTTTTAATGTTTCCGTAGTTGCAGTGTTCACTTTGATGTTGGGAAGGCCTGATAAATGGTGAAGGAGATGATAGATGGAGGTTTTCAGATGTCATCTTATCAATTGCCTGAGTGTGAATTCTAGACGGGAGCTTCAGAGCTGTAGACCATAGGAGTATCACTTCTACTTTCAATGAGGATTTGGGCAGTTAACTAACACTGAGAGCTACAGGTCAGACTAAGTAAAAGCTGTAAATGAAAACAGTGACTTTCTGTTTACAGAACTTAGGACTGAGATGACCTAATAAGAATCAGCAACCACAGCACAAGAATTTTTAAATGCCATTTGGCATTTTTGCATGACAGCTTCCTAAAGGGTCAGACTTTCAAATCTACACTGAAAATACGAGTTCATCCACTAGCTGTGTTCTGAAGTAATTAGCATCATCATTTCCTGGAGAAATGTCAGGCAGCTAAGATGATACTACCCATCAAAATACCATCACAGAGACTCAAAATAGAAGAATTAAACATTTACAGATTCTGGAGGGAGTGTTTGAAAGAAGGTCAGAGGAAACTGAGACAGAGCAGAGAGTGGTTTAGGTAGTTAGTCACTGACTGTGAGATTATAAGATGTCTGAAAAGCAGGCCATTTGAGTAGGAGTCCATGAGGTCCAAAAAGGAGCAGCAGGGAATGAGTCAGTCAGTTATTGTGGTGACCAGCCTACAAAGGTTGGTAATGAAAGCTGCTCTAAAGTTAGCATGAAAGTGTGATGAAAAAAATACAGAACTACAGTAAATTCTTTGATTCGTCTGGGAGGTGGATGTTGGCCAGTGTGTGAAATAGATGTACCATCATATTTATGGCCATAGTGTGATTTTAATTCACACAGTTTTGTGTTTTTGGGCATGCCTTGCCCTAATCATCTAACCAAGATAAAACACAAGGTTTATCTGTGGAAAATGGGTTTTGAATCCCTGTTGGTTGCTAAATATGTACAATTTGTTGCTTCAAGAATAATGTGCTTTAAAAATGTTGAATTCATCTCCTAAGAAAACTAAGGTTCTTCTGGTATGTACTGCATTTTTGAAAAAGCTTCCAAGGACAGCGGAGTTCTGTAGGAAACTTGAATTCTTAATTCACTTGATGCTAGACAATAATTCTTTATGGTCTTGTACAAGTGATATGGTTCAGGCTGGAGTTGGTGTCAGAGTAATGCAAAGTAAAAAATGAATTCAAAGAGAAAAAAAATCAGATTGACTCTTAAGTTTTATTGAATAAAGAAAAGCCTTGTGTTTCCTGTAATTGCCCCTCTGTGTGGTTCTAAAAAAAGGTGCGGAGCATGCTATGGCTTGACACGAATTTAATGTTTCATTGAAATTCAGTGTTATGTCATTCTTTCACTCTTTCCACTGGATCTTATTACATTTTCCAGTCATGGTCTGCTTCAACTTTACTTCTTTTGTCAATGTCACCCAACCTTTACACTGCTCTTAAACTTTTGTGTTATCCACAGAAATACATGAGACATTTCTGTTTAACCCTTCCTGATATTCAGTCAGTACTAATCAAACACTGAATATACTGCTTTGGTTATGTTTCAGAAATAATGATGCTATCTGGTGTATACAGTGTGGTTTATTCACAGGATAACAATTATTTGTTGAGAATGATTAGGTATGAGAAAGTGAGGAGTACAAACAGTGCCTTCTGGCTGTGGTGGAGAAACTCCATCTTTGAGTCTTATTAACATTCATTGTGCGGGGGCTGTATTTGGCAATGTGCTGCTAGCACTATTCACCTTCTTGGTGCTTTGATTAATGAATGACTCATGTTGGAGAAAGAATGGCCATCTCATTACCCAGGCCATTGCCAGCAGAGATGAAATGTGGAAATTTGGGGGCAATCTTCAGTGCTGTTCTGGTATAGTTCAGGTCTGAGAATTGCTACTCCAGACCTGTTGGAATGTGTCACTAGACTAGCAGGCTAAGGCCTGGAATGATGTGTTTTGAGTTAATGGATACAGTTGGAGGACAACATTTCACCAGAGTATATGCTAGGTTGTTATCGCTAATTGTGTTATGACTTTTCTTACAATCACAATTTTACCAAATGTAATAGAATTTTACCCCCTGCTGTTACCTGTAATTAGCCATGTTTCAGCATTCAGTCTTATATCAAAGAAGGTAATTTTTTGTTCTGCTTGTTTCCCAGTAACAAAAGGCCACATGATGTGAATGCTGGTTCTTGCACTCTGCTGCACTTTTGTTCCCCTCCTGGAGCAGCAAGGCCAGATGAATAATTAGAAACAGGCTACTGGATAATGGCTTTCATTTTGTCTGCTGTGTGTTCTGTATGACACTGTAATCTCATTATCCTGGCCGGTTTGTGATTAATTGTTTTTACAGAATTATTATTCTGGGCTGTAGTACTTTGAGAAACATTTGCTATGTGTGGAATAATGACACAATGCCAAGACATGAGTCTGGAGTCTTCTACATTTCAACTTTGTGATAGTAGATGATGGTCACTATCAACTATGTAGAAAGCCCGGGAACATGGGAATCAAGTGTTTTTGGTGCACAAGAATGAAAAGTAAAGGGTTGTGTAGTATTACCTGGGTGCAGAGACAGCAGGTACTAACTTGGACTCAATGGGGCCAGGTTTAAATGCCTGCTTCTGTTGTATTACCCTAATCGAGGTACTGTATTCATCCTGAATTGATACAATAAAAGTTATTTAGCTGCATTAATGGCCAATAAATTGCTTTGCTGAAAATGATCAACTAATTTAAATAATAACAAAAAACTGCAAATGGTAAGCCCTTACTCATATTTCCAAAATTGAGCTTTGACATTCTGTCAGGGTTTTTACACCAAAGAGATCCATATACATCTATCTATCTAGCCATTAGCTTTTTAGTTGCAGCTACTCATTTGATAAATGACGGTTTAAAAAAATTCCAAGTAGCTAGTAGTGGGTTATATTAGCAAATAGAACAAATATATGCTGGTTAGAGAACTGATTACTTTTGCATTAATATAGTAACACGCTCACAGAAATCCACCCCTCAAACAAAAATTCAGATATAATGTATTTGGAAATTGGCTCCTGTCCATCTGCAGTGGGTGACATGAGGTTAGGAAATCACTCATTTCAGAATTTCTCAGTTTAGATGTATACACTAAGTCTTGCTATCTTTACTTTTGTGCTTAGATTAGTATTATTAGTATTAATACATTTTGTATCAGTGGTGGGGTGAAGCTGTGGCTCTCCAATAACGCACTGCTCCTGCATGCTTGTAAATAGATGTGTCTAACCACTGTGGGGATTTATAGGGAGTTTTTGACCCTCTGTGTGTTCTCTGTGTTCAAGAGCTTTTGGGTAGGTGTGTTGTTGCACTCAGTGAATACTGGTATTTAAACGATACAGCTTGGGTTCCCCCAGTCCGTTCTTCGAAAATGCCTGCCTTTTGCAATGTCACCAGCAGCATGATCAAAATGGGTCTGCCACGCCCCCTGGTCCCGACTCCATTGGTCTTGATTGTTGATCACATGCACCTGGCTATTGTTAAGTCTTTATAAATACCTGTCTGTCTGAAGTGATCTTTGTGAGGTATTGTAATGTTCCCCATGCATACTGAGCATTCTGTCTGTTTGCCCCTCTGGTTGCTGACCTGCTTTGTCTTATGGCTTTTGCTTGTGTCTAATCCTTATCTGCTTTGTTGCTTGTATTGAACTACTTTCTGGTTTTGACCCATGCCTGTTTTGTGACCATGACCTTGGAACATCCCTTAACAATAAACAGAGTTCATCACTTTACGCCTGCACGCGTCTGCACCCTTACTACAGGGTCATTGAAATATTACATTTGTCATTTGTGTGTTTTGCTTTTAATAAATGGTCAGTTACCCCTTTGCTTATTAAATGAAAACTTTACAAAAATTTGTTCCTGCAATTTATGCAGTTGAATTTCTTGGACCCCAATTATCACATTACATGGGGGTTTTACTGCAACTCTTTGCAGGTTAATAAAATCAAATGGAGGAAAATAAAAGTGAGAGGTTTTGTCATCAAGTCTAAAAATGCCATTTATTTTCTAGTGAGTATATTGCTCATTTCAATTTAGATTTTTAAAGTTTACATATTTAAATTGGTGCTTATGAATAACTATTAAAACAGGTCATGTTCTGCATTGTAACTTGCCAAAGAGCATGTGATTGTAAGTTTTCTTACTGTCAATGGATTGTGGATCGAAATAGCAAGGAGAGGTCAGAAAGGGGATGAAGTCACTGATTATCACTTCAGCTCAGATCACTGTCTGAACTGTCACTGTTACTTGTCATTTTGCAATGTAGATAAATTACAACAAGCATTCAAATCCCTCTAGTGTATACCTTTTAATCTCTGCATTGTTAATCTTATCTTGAAATAAAACTAAGCCAGGTTGGAAAGTGGGGCCTAGACAGTGGAAGTCCATTGTGCACTTATTTACTGAGTGACTATGGCCACGGGTATTTTCAGTGAAAGAACGAAAGCATCAATCCCATAACTTCTTATGTCTCATTTTAGCTTAATTTGCACACAATACATTTAACTGGCAGGTGCTGATCAATAGGAACAATCATACAACAGTCTGCCACGACTAAAGGATAGGCACGGTAAATCTCATTTGCCAGCACTGCTTTTCACGTGCCACTCCAGGGAGGGAACAGCAGGCCCCTGCACCACTGACAACTGATAGAAATCATAAGCAACCCATGGAAACAGTACAGAAGCAGAAAGCTGCAGCAGTGACTCAAAACTAACAAAGGGTTAAACTTATCACTGTAGAGAAGCAAGTGTACCGAGAATGCTAGGAAGACACCTGTACATATACTACAGGAGCTTGGATTGTGCCATTGCTATGGAAACAGGCTTTATTAATGTTCATTCTCTGATGTCTGAATTTAGTTACCAATCTTGTCTGTACACTTTCCGCTGAATAGAATGTCATGTTTTATTAAAGAAAAACATTTGTCTGCTGATTTTATTGTAGCATCTGAGTGGATTTTCCAAAGAGGCAATTCACTTAGCAAGTAGTAGTTTTTGTTAATTCACTTTACTGAGTGGTCTAATTTTGCCCAGAGTGACTTGCCTGATTTCTAGCCTGCATTTAATGTACATCTTTGCAGGAACAATCCTGAGGGAAGTACAGAGCCAGCTTTCCCCTCCAGGCTTGGCAGATACCACATGCTACTGAACGTCAATCACTTTGTCACACCAGCTCAATCTGCAGTACTACTGCAACTCTGCAGATGGTCACATCAGACACCAGCATGAAACTTGTGAAGTTTTTTTATCTTGGCAGTTACTTCCCCTGTCCTCAGTGGACAGACTGAATGAAGTGTCAGCAGTCGGGGTTGTGATATTTAGATTGTTCCAGCTTGCCAGACAATGTTGTTTTGCACTGCTAATGGAAAACCTTCATGAGCATCATGTACCACTCGTGTTGTCATTGTTCAGTGTTGTCAAGTTGACATTGAGTCTTGGCTTTAAATATAGAGAGGTGAACCCATTGCCACTGTAACTGAGTCTATCCATCGGGCCTCTCTTTCCATTTTACCTTCCCGCTTTCAACTTCCAAGGATTCCTACCTTTTCAAGAGCATCTGAATTTTTCATGACATGTCCAAAGCATGAGAGGCTCCCTCATGCACAGCTTGTATTTGATAGAATAGACAGTGTCTGGTTTGTTATGTCTGCTGCACAATCAGTATAAAATTGTCATAAATAGAAGTCACTTTTAAAGCACATTTCTAAATTGCACTGGATACACAACAGCAATCTGGCAGGGAAAATGTGATCACATTGATTGTGTTTTTTCATGTAACCTGTATTTATTCATCAAATTCCAATTGCAAATTGTTGCCCTGCTTATTTGTAACATTCTTATTTGAGAACCGATCAGTTGCAGTACTTCATATGGGTCTGATAATGGGAGTATGACCTCAGTATTTCCAACTAGCTGGTCAAGGTATGGCAGTGTGTCCCTTTGTGTTATGTATCCATGATATGAATCTCCTCTATATTGTATGTACACAAGAGATTTAGATTTCTCTGAATGCTTCTGCAACTGGCACTGGGAGCTGTAATGAATGTGCTTTGGTTGATGGGTCTGGAGATGACCTGAGGCTGTGTGTCTCTTGATGGAGCACCACAAAGTGAATAATATGTCTGGGGTTCTGCAATGGGGAAGAAAGGTTATAGAGATCCCCCACATGCAGAGTACCCACGTTACATTTGCAACTCAATAGCTAATGCTTTTCTCCAAATAAATGTACAGTGTTACGCTATTTAGACTGATTTGCCCATTTACACAGCTGGTTAATTTTTACATATTATTTTAGATAAAGTGCCCTGCCTAGGGGTAAGAGAGCAAGAAGTAGGATTAGAATTTGGGTCCATTCAGTATAAGGGGGGGTGCAACTTTAACTGCTACATTGCCTGCGGTTCCACATATGGTTGGTGATATTGAGATGTTAATATTTAGTTTATATAAATGTATAGGTGTGACTTTTTTTGGAAGGCAGCAGGTAAAATGGCAGTTAGAAATAGAGGATGGATGTTGTTGGTTGAAATCCTGGGAGGAAACCTGTTGTTTTACCATTTAGAAAGCTACTTAACCTGAATCACTGCTGTAGTATAATAAGCACATAGGTAAAATGATATATTACTTTGATAGGAGCATATCTTCCTCCACTGAAGCTCAGTTGCAGGCACCATGTGACTCTTACACATTAAATCACCATTTGCTTGTGTCATCCTTACCCCACAGGTGCTGCGACACAGGTGGGGCCTCCCAGGAGAACACACATCTTTTTCATTGAGTCTGCCTGTCCATTTCTGCTTCCAATGGTACATACTAGGGCCCCCCAAAGAAAAAATCAGTTATGCTAAAGGATTTACCTATACTGAGTCTGGCATCAGGTCTGCATTGCTTCATCTGATGGAAAGCTGAGTTTGTCTTTTGCATGGTGACACAATGTAGCAAAGGTCTAGGTGTACAGTGCTGTGCAAAAGTCTTAGGCACCTGTGGGAAAATTGCTATAAAGCAAGGATGGTTCCAAAAATAATGCCACGAATACTTATTAATCAATAAACCTTCTAAAAAGTGCAGTAGACAAAAAAAAACCTCCATCAAATCAATATTTGGTGGGACCACCCTTTGCCTTTAAAACAGCATCAATTCTCTTATGCAAACTTGCATGCAGTTTAAGGTAGAGGTTGGTAGGTTCTTCCAAACATTTTGAGGAACTGGCCACAGTTCTTCTGCAGACTTTGACTGTCTCTGCATGTCCTCCCAGACTGACTTGATCATGTTGAGATCAGGGCTCTGTGGGGACCATACCATCTATTGCAGGATTCCTTCTTTTTGCTGAAGATAGTTCTGTATGACTGAGATTGGGTGTTTGAGGTCATTCTCAGGTTGCAGAATGAATTTGGGACCAATCAGAAACCTCCCTGATGGTAGATAAGAATCTACCTGTACTTTTCAACACACATTGAAGTTGCATGCCTAAGACTTTTGCACAGTACTGTAAGCTACATTAGTTCCATAAGTTCCATTATGTGGTCGAGGCATGCTGCCTAAGATTACACTTTTGTACACTGTATGAATTCATACAGATTATTATTATTATTATTATTATTATTATTGTTGTTGTTGTTGTTAATTTATCTATTTGTACAGTAATCATAAATGGAGCTGTTTGAAGTACCTTGCTAAAGGGTACTACAGTAGGAGTGCAGACTCAGACTCAGGCTCTTGCAAGATTGCAAGATTGCAAGGTGACAGCTATAACTGTTATGCAAGACCCTACATATGATACCTGTATCATCTCTGACATGGTTTGTGAAGAATTCTTCACTGTCAAGAAACCTATAAGAATCAGAAAGACCAATGTCATTCAGATATGATTCTGTTGACAGAATTTCACGTAATAGGCTGTAGTCCATTTGCTGTTGATATGGCTGTTCCAAATGGGAATGCTGCTTCTTAATTACCTGCCTAAAGACCAAGTGTCTGTTGTTGTGAGTGGAACTCACCAGTGTGTTTTTACAAGTGATTTATTCCACATTGTTGCATTTTCCTTTGTTTCTTCCTCCCCTAACCTGGCGATCTGTCTCCTTTATCACACAGTTAAAAATGTGTGTGTTTCCTGGCTGAAGTATTGTCGATAAAGGAATTCAGCATAAGTATGAATTCCGCCGATAAAAGTGTCAGCTAAGTAACAAAAGAAGTAAAAGAACCTATTTGAATGGGTTGTAGATGATTTTAATATGGAAGCATTTTATATATGTAGTTTTGTGTAAATATTGCAATGTTTACATGCAACCATAAGGTGGTAAATTAATTTGTCAAACTGATGGATGACTTAATATCACTGGAATAAATCATACACATCTAATTTTCCTTGACATGATTCCAGTTAATAACAGGAAAAAGTAACCTTCCTCAACATAAGACATATTCTAATATATTCTAATATCACAATATCATGATGCCTGTTAACACAGTAGCTTGTCTCCAGCTGACAGATACAGCCATGAGGGCCTGAATGTGGAGTCAGTGCGATGAACCTCATGACTGTTTAGCTCCAGCATTTCTGACACCTTTCAATAAAACTCATCCTGAAGATTAAATTAGTGCTCTTTTTTTGCACTTTTGCACTTTGGATTCCTCACTTGCATCCATATCTGTATTTTTCAGTAGTATTAATTGATCAACTGAGATGGCTTCTAAAACTCATTTGAGTAATGAATAAATATTTGAAACTTAAAGTGTGACTTTCTAAGAGGCCAAACTCTCTACTGGGGTGACCTTCCCAGGTCCAGGAGGAAAAAATTTTGGCAGGGCTTACAGAAAAACATTTTATTATGATGTAATCAACACCCAAAACAACAGGTGCCTTGACTTAGTGCTCAGATAATAACTTTCATCCAGTCATTCACTGTCAACAACTGCTTGTCCAGGGTCGAGTGGACATTGTTAAGTGCTATCAAGTGGCATAGACTCCCTCCTGGGAACGCAGGGTATCAGGAAGGGAGCACCTTGTTGGGATGCCAGGCCATCATAGTTAATTATCATAACTGATAATTAATAATTAATAAATAATAAATAATAATGGTAATTCAGAGATGTACAGAGCGAACAAGCTAACACTCTCTGGTCTGGACCAGTCTCTCCACACATGATTTCATTAACACAGCTGGCCAGTAGTGTTCTTCATCAATGCTAACACACATGCAGTAGGAAGAACTAGAGCAGCCCTTTCCCTCAGTCGTGTAGCTCTTTCTATCACAAGAGCAGTGAGCAGTTGAAGAGGACTGAAGAAAGGTGTCTACCATTCATACTCCGGACTGCTTAGCAATTGCTACTATTCCCTTCAGCCCTTTTTCTGGCTTAAGTGCTCCAGTGAGTTTTTAATTGCCAGAAATAAATACTTGTCTTAATTTATCCTTGAAGTCTTTTTTGTGCAACAATAAGGTATTTGTCTAAATATATGTAATATATGCAACACAGACTAATGGTATTTAAATGTAATTCATATTTTGAATGCATAACACTGCAAATAACTTTGTTAATGTAATTGCAAGAGCTTGGAGCAAAAACCACAATATACAGTGCTGGGAAATATTGTTTTCCTCATTTCCAGTTTTCTCTATTTTTGTAGCCTTTTGACTTTTGATCTTTTTGTCAGTTGTGGAAGTGTATGAGAGGGAAAAATGACACCTGTATCATCGTTTTCTTGGTGTGGAAAATAATGAATTGGGCAGTAATAGGTGTGAAAAACTAACAATAGTATATAACTGATTGTACCAGCTTTGGCTGTAAAGAAATCACTGTGGATGAATTTTTGCCCAATCCTCCATGCAGAACCACTTTAGCTCAGCAACATTTACAGATTTTGAGCATGAACAACTCTTTTCAGGTCCAACCACAACATCTCAATCGGATTCAGGTCAGGACTTTGGTTAGGCCATTCTGTAATTAATTTTGTACAGTCCCCAGGAATGTGTGTGAAACCCTCAGCTTTTATATGTATACAGCAGAAGTACTGTTGTACTGTAATTTAAGACTCTCAAGTCTCAAGGAATGATGCAACCTATTAATGCACCATTGTTAGCACTCACTAATGAATCAGGGGCGTGTGCCCCTGCCCTACACCCTGAATGCCAGCTGCCAGAGCCTGGTGTTGGCAGGGAGAGAAACAGCTCCCTTAGAGCATGGAGAGTGTGCCACCAGCCTTCCCATTTTTTCCCTCACTCAGGCTCGCCTGCTGGCAAGAGGCATGGTGACTAACATGTGGCGCACTGCACTGGCCCAGCCTGCCACCTCTTCTTCAGTCATGTGACTTGCCACCAGGTGCGCTCAGAGGTACTTTTCATGCAGAGAGCATGCTGATAAGCCGCTGACCAGGGCAGAAGAGAGCAAAACCAAAGCACTTCCTGTACACCAGGGTCATAGCCAGCGAGGCAGATTTTGGATGAATTCTCTTTGAAATGTACTATAAGCTGTAATAGTCTTTGTTTGCTCCTCAACACAATTCTCTGTCCAAAATGATTTTCTGGGTATATCTGTGTTGTATGGATTTGCTCTGCCCTGTGCCCTACAATCCAAGAAAGCATCCTTAGGACAAGCCTCTGGTGAGAGGAGCACTTAGTTTTGACTCATGACTGAACACAGCAGCAGAGCAATGGAGCTTTTTGAAAATGTCCTGTATGAGTAATGGAGGAGGGTGCTTGTGTGCCTCTCCTCTCAGTGTTTCTGCTTTGAAGACATCAAACTGGCCTTCTGCCAGTCTGTGGCACACTCCATCTGTGCTATGTGGGAGTTGGTCATGGCAAGTCTTTCTAATGATGCACTCTCCGTAAAGACGGAATCCCAGCAGGGATGTGAACATCTCTACCTTAATTTACAAATTCTGTGTATTGTACTTTGGCTGTTAAGGTTTCAGGTACTGTTTAAAAAAATCTTGTGTCATGTGATACCCTGGTAGAAAAAAGTGGAATTTTGAACTTGTGTTTTGAAAGGGAGGGTTGAACATAATGGATGTTTGATTTAAAGCTCAGCAAAGGGCTACGGGACATCTGCTATCCCTTTCTGCTAGGATGCTGTGTCCTTGTACAGAAACACCAATCCTTCATGTACACGAGGAAGTCTATCAACTCATCAAGCAAAAGAAGGAGCAGCAGGTAGTATAGTGGTTAACACTACAGCCTTGCATTCCAAAAGAAAACAACTTCCAGTCCCACCTACTATTGTAGTACTTTTCAGGAAGCTACTTATCCTAAAATGAACCAGTAAAAATCATCCACCTGGAAGGAGAAAAGTGTAAGTTAAATAAATAAATTTTAATATCTGGTGCATGAAAGAGCTGTGTGATCATTTGTCACAACAAGGGTCATGGGTCTTCCCAAACAACCTGCTACTATGCTGCATAATTAGGGCCTCCAGGGTCAGAATCCAGCTGGGCAAGACATGTATGTGGGTTATGGAGACTGGGTTTCACTGAATATAGGTGTGTCAGTGCACTCTCAGCAGTTGGCAGCAACAACTTAGGTGTCTGGCATGTCTGTGTGACCTTTCCTACCATTGTACTGCTCAGCACAGTTACAGCAGCACAGACTAATGGCTGGAGCCCTGTCTGCTCTGTGATTCCATTCACAGTGTGATGTTAACATTTGATTTATGGTCAATAATATTTATTATTTCATATTGAAATGAGCTGTAAAATAGTTTTGCAGGTACCGCTACAAATCTTAATGGGGTGCCTATGGTGTCTACTGTAATTCTAATACCCCACATGGTGGTCATTAATGGTGGCACACTCCATCAAGCAGAGGTCTCCAAAGACAAAAAGCTTCTTAATGGCAGCCATAGAATTAGTCCTTTTTGCACAGTAAGGGCTTTTAGCTTTAATCTACTTTAAAATTAAAATCCCAGCATTCAGTTGTCAGACAGAACTAGCTGCTGCACTTGGAGGGCTCAGCCAGTGGGCAGCTGCTCAAAGCCTACATTTAATTTAAAAACGGCAACATGATGGCCCGAGCTTAGTGACTGACAGAAAAGTCTGGTCTGAATTGTATAATCGATACACCTGTTTGTTGGCACATGACAGATGATTTGTCAGGGCAGAGTAGGTGAAAAGCCTTGTTCTAATCTGGACATGAATCATGTGAAGACTGTGAAGGGTGGGGCTTTCTGTTGAGCCTTGAAAAGCTGTTTATGTCTGCCACAAAAGATTAAATGACAGAGTCCCCCTGAAAACCCCAACAATCTCATTGCACTTGATGCATCTCATTAGAATGACAGACACGAGCATCTGAAGATTACAGATTTGCTCTGCGGACTAGTAACAAATCAGAACAGGAGCGGGGGAGGGGGAAACAGTGTCAGTAAACAGGTTTCTAAAGGACTGCATATTTGCGGTGCCTATGAAAAACACTCCTTTTCCCCAATAGTTGTTATCCTGGAGGCAGCAGGCAGCCTGCTGTATCTACTTGAGGTCTATGGATGCCTATGGATGTTTTCATGCAGGCTACACTGCCCCCTGCTGATTGTAGTGGTTTTCAGATGCATTATTCATATTCACAGAGAGGCTTATCCTTGGTTTCGTGAAGGATGTTGTGCAGGAGAATCGCTCTTTTTCTATGTTTAGTGATGATTTGCAACATCATCCGAAACAATGTATGTCAGTATTCAGCTAACAGAGCATAAATAAAATAACTTTTGTATAATAGATCAAATTCTCATGGCTTTAGCCTAGTCAGGCGTTTCACCCTGTATGTTTCCTACATTTGTTTTCACTGCCCCGAAGAAGAGCTCTTGAATGGCCAGCATACCATTGCACTGAGCCCAGTCCCATCTTTTGGACAACAAGCAGGGCAAATGGGTGAATGAATCCCAGGCGGTGGAAGGACAGACCATTCACTGCAAAAGAGGGAGATGCACTGAATGGTTATGCAGGCTTATGTCATGACAAGCACTGAGTCATTGTCTTCGCCTGTGTAGCAGTAAATACTGATGTGGTCTACTCCGTTCACTGTGGCCCTTCATTCATAGCCACAAGACATACTATAAGTGACAGTAGTCTGATTGTGCCACAGCAATATGTCAATACATGAAAGTATGCATCTCTTGGTTCGTACTGTTTATGTGCATATCCATTTGAAATTAAAGTGCATACACATGAAAAAGTATAATTTAAACCCTACAGTAATGCAATGGATTTTAAATAATACATTAAAATAAAGTGTATTTTAAATTATAATACATTTATGGGAGTGGCTGATATCATCTTCTGACTCAGAGGTCGCAGGTCAATATACCACCTCCTGCCAGAGCATCCCCAAGCAAGGTACTTACCCTGAAATGTTCCAGTGAAAATTACATAGCTGTCTAAATTGGTAAATCATTAATATTCTAAGTCCTTTTTGCAAAAAAAAAAGTCAGTTAAATGAATAAATGTAAATGTACCTAACAGCATGTTAGATGCATTTTGGAAATGTCTTTACTTATCCACCGGGGGGCAGCAAATGATGGGCTACAATATTCAAGAGTGCAGAAACACTGCTTGCTGAGAGGACTGTGAACAGGACAGCTTCGTGTTATTCTTTGTGTCAGTTTTTCACTTTGTGTAACTTATGGCTGTGCTCATGCCATGGACTACAGTGAGTTCTGATATCAGTTGTTAACTGTTTGGGCCAGACTGGACTGGGGATATAACTTTTTAACATACGTATTTTTTCATAATTATCACTGTGCCTCATCAGTGTATAAACAAATTATTTTGAATGCTTTGTCTGGAGAGGAGAGATGGGTATGTGATCATCATACCAGAAAGCTGGTGGTGGGCAACAGAGGCTGCAGACACTCACTCTTCTCTTTCCATCTCTCCCTGCAGATCACCGGGGCCATCCTCCTTGCTGTGGGAGTATGGGGAAAGCTGATGCTCGGACCATACATCTCCCTAATTGCTGACAACTCCACCAATGCACCTTATGTGCTCATTGGCACTGGCACCACCATCATCGTCTTTGGCCTGTTTGGCTGCTTCGCCACCTGCCGTGGGAGCCCATGGATGCTTAAGCTGGTGGGGACACGGGGGAGGGTCATACACTAGCCTGAGACTTGCCATTCACTTGTTTCCTCTGGCCTAAATAAACAACTCTTTCTCCAGATAGCCTGCATTTCCTGCCAAATGTCTAAACCCATACTGTTCTGGTTATCAGTTATGCACTCATTAGTGTTTTTGCTATTATTCCACTTTGATGTTCTGCTCACATGGTGGTGTCCTCTCATAGGAGTTATGATGGAGGCCTCTCCTTAACAAGAAAGAGTAAGTAGATGCTTTGGCAGCTGTTAGTGGATAGTCTTGACTCTTGGAATGTCACAGGTTTTGCCCAGTGGTATAGCAGTTGATGTCGTTGCCATGGATTTCCTCCAGGTTTTCTTCCACAGTGCAAAGACATGTTTCCGGTGGGCTGGTGACTGTAAATGGGCTGTAGTGTGTTAATTTTTTGAGTGAATGTGTGTGTGATAACCTCATGCATTTGAAAAGAGGTAATCACCACTCTAAACAGGTAGTCAGGTACTGAACAGTATCTCAGAGTTACTGCTTTTAAAAAATAAAATGAAAAGAGGTGGACAAGTGCAGCCCTTTAGAATGACCATAATCCCTGACAGCAGCTTATGAAAGTTTATGCAGCTAGACATGTTCAGGGGACTCTCCACTGGCTCTGTTGACCTTAATTCTGCAGGAATGACATGTATTAGCCCTGAATCCGATGGTGAGTCTGGCCAAATCCGACGACAGCTGACACAATTACCCTGACAGAGCTGAGCTGCAGCTCACGTCTCCTCCTTTCAAGAGTAGCAGAGGAAGGAGCAGCGACAGGACCACATTCGTCATAGTGCCATTAGCATGTCACATGTGATAGCACTACAGCTGCCATCCTCATTCACCACCGCAGGCAGGACACAGAGGAACGGGGATTGGCGGGGTGAACTGGAACAGTCCTTCACAATCCTTTGCGGGCAATGCCTAGGACTATCAGTTAGACTTTACCTCTCTCTGTTTTGTTTTTGCTCTTTCTCCAAAGTCACCTAAACACTTTCCTCTCATTACTCTCTTTCTCTCACAGATTGTTTGTTTAACTCTCTTTGTGCCCCTCCCAGATCTTCATGTAGTTAGGCTGTCTTGGTTTCAAACAAGCAGAGAAATAGCGGATGACACCAGAATGAAAATAATAAAGTCATCAAGCTAACCTGTATTTACCTGTCACACTGCTTTCCTCCACAGTGTGTTCTCCTCCACTTCCAACAGACATACACACTTTTAGAAAACACCGAATGCATAAGGAGTTAAAGGGGCAGTTTATACAAAAGAATGCCTGGCACAGGGCAGAGTAAAATCTGTGTCCACGATAGGAGATACACCATGACTGCCTCGGGAGTATGAGTGGAGGTAAAGTACCAGTTTAAGTCCACCTGGGAAAATTGAGCAATTCTTGAATAAGAGTAATTGGACAGAAGAGTGAAAGCACATGACTCACAAGTGCCTTAGATGTCTGGGAATTGCTTCAGAAGAACTGGGAAATTAACCAAATCCCAGTGAAAGAACTAGTTTCCAGCAAAAATACTCTTTTTTGGTACTGTACTGGAAACAAAGAGCTCACTTTAGGAGTGGATTACAAATTTTTAATGTTTACATACCTTATATATGATGTTACCAGGCGCCTTTGCTGGGGACACTGGTGTAATGTGCTCTTTGTTCATCTGTTTTGACAGTATGCCATGTTTCTCTCGCTGGTGTTCCTCGCGGAACTGGTGGCAGGCATTTCCGGCTTTGTTTTTCGTCATGAAGTGAGTACCTTTCTCTCATGCAGCCATGACTCAAACTGAAACATGAGTGTGCAACTTTCTACATCTTTTGGTTGGTTGTAGCAGGGGGTCATCAAGCTTCTTCAACAGTGGTAAACCAACAAAGGGAAAGTGCTCACATTTGGTGCCCACTTTTGATATACAGACAGATTGCTTAAATGTGGGTTTGCAATTCTCTCCACAGATAAAAGGAACCTTCTTGCGGACATACACTGATGCGGTGCAGAATTACAATGCCAAGGATGAGAGGAGCCAGGCAGTGGACAATGTGCAGCACAGTGTGAGTTCCCTAGGGAACATGTACAGGGAACAGTTTAGTGCCCAACAGTGTGATCCTGAAATGTAGCGCATGTAAATGCTTGGATACACTCCCATAACACACACATTCTTTGTACTTGTCCAGCTGCGATGCTGTGGAGTGCTGAACTACACCAGCTGGTTTACCAGCGTCTACTACCCATCCAATGGCATCCCACCCAGCTGCTGCACCAATGTTTCCGACTGCAGCCCCCAGGACCTCCGCAATGCCACTGTCACCCCCAGCAAAGTGTATCAACAGGCGAGTCAAAGGAGTGTCCTGGGTATCCGTTCACACAAAAGTTGTTACAAACTTCAAGATTGAAAAATGTACTTTGTAGTGGATATGAATGCAAAATCTGTAAAATATATAATGCTATGAAAAAGTATTTACCCCGTCTCTGAATTCCTGTACAGCTGCAAATTTTGACACAGAATGTTTTCAAGTCTTAAACCAAAATCTAGTACAGTAGTCTCCCCTTATCCACGGGGGTATGTTCCAAGACCCCCAGCGGATGCCTGAAACCGTGGATAGTACCAAACCCTATATATATTATGTTTTTTCCTATACATACATACCTATGATAAAGTTTGATTTATAAATTAGGCACAATAAGAGATTAACAGCAATAACTAATGATACAAATCTTGCGCTTTGGGGCCATTATTAAGTAAACTAAGCGTTACTTGAACACAACCACTGCGATACTACGACAGTCCATCTGATAACAGACGGCTACTAAATGACTAATGGGCAGGTAGCGTATACAGTGTGGATACGCTGGACAAAGGGATGATTCGCGTCCCGGGGGGAACCGGGCGAGATTTCAGCGTGCAATTTAAAATTTCTGGAATTTTCCATTCGATATTTTTGGTAACTGAAACCACGCAAAGCGAAACCGCGGATAAGGGGGGACTACTGTATTAGACAAAGCTCACTTGAGTGAACAAATAACACATTTTTTATATATTTCATGTATTTAGTAAACAATGCTATTGAACACCAACTGACACTATGAGAAGACGTAGTTCCCACTTACACTTAATCACTGGCTGCATCACCTATAGTTGCAATGGCTGCAATCAAACACTTATAAATAGTGTAATAAATAAACAAGCAAAGGGAAGACTGATGCTGAAACTGTGAGTGAAAGTCACAAGTCACAAAAAATTGTAAATGCGAATCTTTTTCTCTTCCTCCTCCTTGTATATTGATAAAGTCCTTTTGTTTGACACACCTTCAGGACAATATAAGCTCAAAAACCTCTTTTTTGTAGGGTTGCTATGAGCTGGTGACCTCTTTCATTGAAACCAACATGGGCATCATTGCGGGAGTGGCATTTGGCATTGCATTCTCACAGGTATGCCAATTTTGCCATGGACACGAGGAAGGCAGACCAGCAAAACCATATGGTGGAACCTGTACAAGAACATACAACTATGTCCCAGTAACTGAGTATAAATTGTTCCTAGAAATTCCTTGAATACCACAAATTCAAATATGAGGAAGCAAATATTTCTTGGGACAATTATGATTTGTTCCCTTTTCATCCAAGAAGTCCCAATTAATTTCCCCAAAATATTTCTAACACTCTAAAATACTTATTTAAGCATGATGAATAACTCTTATACCAATTACCTAATTACCAAACAGTTTATCAGGTAATGACTATGCATTTGTGTTTTTATATGCAGTTATTTTTTTTTAGTTTCATACTTTACTTCATCTACTGTAATGAGCTGTTACTATAGGGAGCTGTTACTGGAGTACTTGGTGACTGAACAAAAGTGAACAAAATCATGAAAGTGTAAAGTGTTTGAACACAGGCCACTGAAAGCTAAGCCTGAGAACACAGATGCTGGGCACAGTGCTGCCATGTAGGTTCACAATTGTATTCGTGAAAATTTTAAATATTTTTCTGATTTGCTTCACTGATAGCCTTCATTATGCTGGGATTTCTCGATTTGTATTTCGAGTTGGGTAATCATATATACTACTCACTGTGTCAGGAACTCAGACATCAGGAGCTTGAATCCTGGGGTAGAAGTGTATATGATTGCAAACTCGTGGCCTTCCGGAAATGAGTGAGGTCTTGTTAGATGGTGAAGCCTTTTGCTGTAAAAATGTACATGATCGGGAAAAAATATTTGCAATACACCATTGAGTGATTTGGAGCAATGTAATTTATGAGTGGCTATTGAGCGTCAGAGGAATTACTTTATGCCACACAGAAGTCACGAGTGAAGCAGCTCCTTGTCCTTGTCATGTACTGGCCTCTTCTTGGTAGTCCCCTGGATCCAGATGGTTTTGCACCCTCAGAGTGACTTTCTCAGGATGCAGGTTAACACACCCTTCACCCCTGTCAGAACTCTAGGTGTGAAATGCCCATGGGCGAAGGTTTGCATTAGACATGAGTGCTCAGCCCCTCCTTTTCCTTTGACAGCCCTGCTAGCTAGTGCTGAGCAGGTAATGTTACTGCGGAAAAAAACAGTCACATGAGATCAATGACACATGTTGTTCCATACCAAATCCCTCGTGCAAGCACTATGGATCTGCTCTGCTGGGACACAGGCCACAGCTGCAATTAAAAAGGATGTCAGAAGAATTAATCTCACTCTGCTTCTCTTCTGCTAATGATGCACTGATGGGGTTTCTGTAGCCAGTGAAGGGCAAAGGTCCAATTGTTTGAATTAGGATGGAAGAAGGTAATTTTCTTGCAAGAGGTGGAGGTGTCTGTAACTGGGAAACATGCAATGCTGCATTTGCACAGTTCCTGAGATATCTGGTGTGTTTCACAAGCAACACTCAACAAATCACTGTTAATGCCAATAGTACACTACGAAACCTTTAGGGGCCCACAAGGTGAAGAACATGAGGCTAGAAAGCTTGTATCACAGTCCATCCCAGTAAATTGGTCACTAATGCCGTTTTTGTCTTTCTCTGTCCCTCATCACCACTCTCTCATGCTCTTCTTCCCCACAGCTGATCGGCATGCTGTTAGCCTGCTGTCTGTCTCGGTTTATCACTGCCAATCAATATGAAATGGTGTAGTGAAGGCACAGGTGAGTCTCACATTTCCTATCTCGCAATAGTAGGTGTTCGTTCCGATTGTGTCACTGACAGTCTGGTACAGATTGCTGGAGGCTGACTGACATTTCCCCAGCACCACACTTTTTGTGACCACCTGCCATGCACCACATGTCACCAGCCCTGTGACTCTTTTGGGAACCCTACCTGTACACAGTTCACTGCCATAAATCCCTCACTTTCTGGATTTACACAGGTTTACAGGTTATCCACCTGAGAGGTCTTGTGGGATCACAGTTGAGCAAACTTGTTTTGAGGTAGAGAACTTAGCCACCTGCTCCTGCCTTGACTGAGAGGAAAAGTCTACAGCAAGGGTATCCAACCTGCAGTCTGCCATCTCACATAATACAGTCCACAAGTAATTTGTTAATATATACTAAAACTATTATAAATAATATAAATTTTATTTTAGTTCGATTATAGTATACCTATAGTTGGATACATACAGCACAGCGTGCTAATGGACACTGGGCCTACTGCTCCCTGTGGGAAGCTCAGCTGTAGCCGTAATGTAGTTCTGTTTGTTCAGGTGGTTCTGATATGCTCTTATTTATGACTTTTAATTTTTTAACAGTGAGTTAATTACTCTTTCTTGCAAGATGAATAAACTTGGACTTCGTTACTGGCAGATAGTGTCTATGTTGAAAGACCAGAAACAGCTACCTTGCATCACTAATAATGTATCCATGCTCATCGTAAGATGTCATAAACCTAAATGAAAAACTTTTATTAATGTGAATCTTTTGTTTCACTTACACGTTTGTCCTTTAAAAACCATTTTAATACAATGATTTACATTTGCCTACTAAAAGACATCTAAGAATAATAACCACTTATCCTGATGAGAGTTGGGGTGGTTTATTTTTACTATTGTTTTTTTGGACCAACTCAGGATTGTGGCAGTTTGAGCTGTTCTGGAAGAACAGGGTGCCCTGGAAAGGATGGCAGTTCATAGCAGCATTTTTATTAGCGTGTGTTGATTTTCAGTGCACAGCCAACTTCAGATAAAACTGTAAGCAGATTGATTTTCTGTGTATTGGATTTTTACAACACTTATTTCTGCCAAGGAAAGTATCCTGATGGTATCAATATATCAGACAAATTAGTTAATGATAATTTACCTTCTAGAACTGTTATCTGGACCTCATTATCTTACCAACGCATTTTGCTGTGGCAGAGTGAATTTTACACCATGTTGTTTCCCCCAGAAGCCACCAACCTTGCCTCTTGCACCTGCCATGCATGAAATATAGTACAACCTATGTAATTCTTACCCATAATGCCATTGCTTGCTGCTAAAAAATCTTCCAGCATCTCCACCTCAACATTCGGTTGGCAACATTCTAGATACACACACACATAGCTGTACATACTGCTGTTCAGTTAATGTTAGACACATGTACAACATAACAAGGAAGACTGTAATGTCTTATGAAACTAATTAATGTACAATACAATAATATTGTAAAAGAGTCAGTATGTCATTGTCATTTCTGCATAAGCAATATTAGAAATAGTTTATAATAATGATTACAGCCCTTCACCAAAAAAGGTTTGACATCCCTAGTCTACACACAGGAAAATGGACAAGCAAGTACAGGAATCCAGGTTGGCCTCTCTCATTCACCCACAGGACAGGTGAAAAGCTCTGGTCACACTAGTAATATACAAATAATTCACTGACATTAAATTTTCTGTAACCTTCTTTTCCCGGTGTCACATACATGCTCTGAAACATGCATGAATTTGCCATGCAAATGAAGTAATTGCTGTTGGACTGAAAGGAGAGAGAAAGGGGCGAGCAGGGACAGAGGGAGCAACGTGGCCAGTGCACAGCCCTCTGATGTGGATATGTTTCATGGTGATGAGGGAGAAAAATAGCATCAGAAAGGGGATTCATTAGAGCAGCCACCAGCTGTCTGCAAAGCACATACTGTTTGCGTGTGTGCCTGCATGTGTGTCTTGCATGGATCTTTGCTTTTTAAGACAGATAGTGCCTCGATGTGATGAGGGAGATTGCTACATGGAGCCTAGCTGTAGACTGGCAGGTGAAAGTACTCACACACACACACACACACACAAACACACACACATCAAGCCACATGCACACACAGACAAACACACACAGTGCTCACAGTTTTGCAGTTATTACATTTTAACATCTTTCTTCCAGTTGGTCTAATTACTCAGCACTGACAGTCCTGTTCAGGATTATGAATGAAGCTGCTGGCTTCTCAGTTAAATCCTCCATTCATTCCATCAGCACGGCTGCCTCACTAGATAATGTTTGAGGGTGGCCCTTTGCACTTGCCCTCTCACCACCTCCCAGTCACGCTGGTTACGATGGCCTGACACATGGCAGTGAGACAGGCAGATGGGAGAGTAGGGTTGGGGGTATCTCAGTAGCATGAACACAGCCTTCAGACAGACATACAGTACCACATGGTTGTTTAACAGAGAAAAAACCGGCAAACCTGTGCCTCTTAATCCTGGAATAATGCAAATTTTTCAGACCTGACTCCTTATTGGGAAAAATGATATAATTTGACCTTGACAGTAATTACAGGTAAAAGTAAAGTGAAGCTGCTGTAAAAGTGCAGGTGAAATTGGCCCTGTTGGGACTGCTGCAAGCACAGGGTTCTGATTCTGTACATTGGAGACCCTGGCTGTGTATCCCAGAGTGCAAGATGGCACAGTCCAGTGTGTACAAAGTGCAGTACACTGAATACAGCCCACTTAGCACAGGTCACAGAAAAGTCACAGAGCACAGATTACTGAACACTGATGCGAGAGAATAGTCTGCCTAGCACAGATCACACACTGCCCACCAGCTACATACAACATTTGTGTGGTTAATGGCAAGTAGGGAGCCCTTCAACCCTATTGGTAGAGCCTTGTACCGCACCACTGATGATCCTGTTTATGGCTCTCTTTCAGAAGACGTGGCGTACATCACCTTGAGACGTCGGGGAGAGCGCCCCGGAATGTTAGCACACTCCAGTCTCAATTCCCCTTAATTTTTACCTCTTCCCTGTCTCTTTTTCTCACACGTTCCATGACTGAATCACATGTTTCATTCCTTAACTTGCAAGTTGTGCCATGAAAAACTCAAGCTTTTTATCAGGGCCGTAATTCTAGTAAAGCGCTCCTAGTGCTCCTACTGAAGTTGCTACAAGGTCTGGTCCCACTCTCTCTGTCGCTGGTATGCATGCAGAACAGGGACTGCTAGAGTCTGCCTACTCCTTTGTAAAGCATTACATGTATTTCTATTAAAATAGAAAACAAAACAAAAAAAGTGACTTATATACAGATATTTTCTGTCCACAACATTTTGCTGCCCAAAATAGATATTATTGTAACAATATATTAGCATACTTCAAAATTAAAATGATAAATTCCACATAAAATGCAATGTTTGAAGGGACTCATAACCCTGGATGGAAATCTAAACCCTTTTTCTTATTGACATGTTGCATTTGCTTTTTGCTGCTATAAGGAGTATATTTCAATATCCTGTTAAAAACCTTAATCTTGCTTATTATGAACTGGTGCAGATTGCATTTTATCGATGTGCTTGTGTTGCTGTTTTTAACTGAGAGTTGTCTTTGTTCAGATGGGTCTGTACTTGGTGTTCTCTGCCACTCCATCCCGGTGCCTTCAGAGATTTCCTACAATTTTTTTTTAAATGTGACAAAAGGTAGGACAAAAATTACAAATGTTACATTTTTACACATGTAGGTAAGTGCAGCCTGACTACAAAACTGCAACTCATATCCAGAATGTGGCAGACCTTACACCCAGTTGTATTGTATGTTCACCAAAGTGTAGGACCCTGGACCGCCTGTATATCATCACGGCAGGTTTGAACCACCAAGAAGTGCTTATTTATGAAGGTAACAAAAGTGACCGGCTCTCTTCTCTCTCTTCATTGCCATGTTTCTGGACTGACAGAAATCTTATGGAGGTGACAGTCAGTACCACAGTGTCATTGCCAGAACCTTGTAACTACTGCACAAATTTGACATGACATGTATCAAGATGAAAAGGTGACATGTTAAAGCCATCAATATTTCCAGCGCTCTAATATAGCATATGTAGGCCAAGAATTCCACTGAAAACCAAAAAAGCTGTATAGTTTTTTTTTTCCAACACGTCAGTCTTTTAAATGAGCCATGTTAGAGCACAGGATAAATTAAATAAATGAGCCAGTCAAACAGAAACACAAAAACAGCCCCAGACATGAAGCTGTCCAGTACATTTTAGCCTGCACTCTTGCCACAAGATTTTGGGAGTGAGTGAGATAAATACTGGGGTGACCAACATGCCATAAAGAGGAGTTTATAGTGACTACTTTTGCTAAACACTGTTCTGTAGTAACCACCAGTGTGAACTGACCTTATATATAAATACCTTATATTTTAAGTGAAAGGGTGAACCAAGAAACTGATTTAATGTAGTGGAACAAATTTACCTGCTACTTTCCATGGAGAAGTCAAGGGCATAAGGACACCTTAAGCTGTGAAAATTTAAAGAAAAAACCGGACCCTGCACTGACAGTGTCTTACTGAACGTTTTGTAGTATACAGTAACAAAAAAACTGACATTAGGAGCAATAGTACTGATATCTCCACACTTGCTTGGAGCCAGTGGGGTAGCTGTGGGTGGAATTGAGGCTGCCCTGAACTACAAGTGGCCCATGTGGTTTTTGGGACCTGGGGAAGAAGTGGTGAGAACACCGAAGTCATTGACAGTGTAAATTATTCAACCACAATGTGATGTGAGTAACTTGAGCCTTGGGCTCAACAAGCGACCCTTTGTATCCCTGTGTATGTGTTTATTGCCTTGTTTTGACGTTGTCATGGCAGTTACCACTGCCCCATGTATGTAGCTGGATCAATATTAGAAGCCAGAGTAGAAAAACACAGTGTAAAGGTGACATAATTCACACAATCCAAAGCTGAACAAATTAATTAACACTTTGTACAAATTGGAAAAAAAAATAATTTTTTAAAACTAAGCACCAGCTAGCATGCCAACAAAGTATGTTGATATTGTAAACATTTGTGATCTCTGTAATAATAAATGGTCATTACAACTTTCGTGGTGGGTTTCTGTGCACTCTGTGTTTTTGCATTATTATTTTTATTTAGTTGATGTGTTTGTTCAAGGCAAGTTGGAATGTTGGATAATTTTACACATTTACTTGATTCACTTATTTATACAGCTTAGTATTCTTACTACATCAGTTCAGCTTTATCAAGTCTAATACAGCAGCGGTTTGACTCTGTGTTGGAATATTCAGACACGGCCCAACCAGACACTTTTTGATTCTGATAAGTGAGTGCTGGCTCATGTATTCTTCGGTGTTTTGCCAGTTAATAATATCAGCACGGATTTCCCAGAAGGAAACACCATAACAGGTTCTGTGCAGCACTTTACATCTCTGAAATGTGTAGCATGTAAATTCACTTACCTGGACACTAAAATCAAGAAAAGTTAAAATAACATAGCATTTTTTGTATCAGTACTGCCAGCTTTTAGAACTATTTTCCAAGGATCTAAATATTTTTTCTTCAAACATTTTTCTTATAATCCAGGGTTTTATAAAGAATACACTCATCCCTCATTTAAAAGAATTATTTCTGTGAAATCACTCTTGTGGTGAGCAGATTGATTTAACATTTCTTATAAGATATTTCACATTTGTTATTTAAAAAAAAAACAGCTTGGCTTTTAATGTTATCTTTTCACTAAACATCCATTTTCTTCACCTTTCTGTGTTCTAAAATATGCACTGTAGAGTGAAATCACCCTGCATTTCTGCCGTTAGAGGGCAGAAAAATGCACCCAGAATGAAAGTCGCAGGGAGCGGATCGCAGAGCCCCATAAATTGTCCAGTGTGTTTTTAATCATTATAACTGTAAGGTACTTTTTTTCAGAAACTTTTCAGCAAATAAATAGAGGTACTTGTCTGTTATTGCACTTTTTGATGGATAGGTGACTAAATTGTGACAAGCATGTTTTTCCTATGAATCAGTCTCTTCCCTCATGCCAGTAAAATAAAGTTACAATTTTAAGGTGAGATCTTTTTAGTGTCTTCTCTCCATGTGAACCCCCACTACACTGCAACCCTCCCTGCTGACTCTGCTCCAGTGTTTGATTCATGTGGTGCCTAAAGTGCAAAAGTGACATAAATAACATTCTACTGTTTCTAATGTGAAAAATAGAATGCAACAGTGAAAGAGTAGGAGTTGTTGAGCTTTATGTGTTTAACTGTTGCCAGTTTAAAGATAACTTTAATCATGCTTCATGTTAATCTCTATACCTGTAAAGCTCAGCCTGTTTGTTTTGTTGTTTTTCTGTTTGTTCTTTAAGCACAGCTTTTTTTTCAAGCCACAGACTCATAATTTGACACACAATTGAGATTTTTGCATGGTAAAACATGCTCATACATGGCATTAGACTGATATGTGCCTCCAGGCAGATCCCATGTAATTTTTCAGGATGACAACAAACAAACCAGTTCATTCACACACACACACACACACACACACACACACNATATGTGCCTCCAGGCAGATCCCATGTAATTTTTCAGGATGACAACAAACAAACCAGTTCATTCACACACACACACACACACACACACACACACACACACACACACACACACACACACACACACACACACAAACACACATTACTGACATGTGCTTCAAGGCAGTCCCCAGCTAATTTGTCTGGATGAGGACAAATGGCTTACTGTACACACCAGGGAGGGATGAGGGAATGCTGGAAGGAAGGATCCAAACTGGTAACAGGGAGGGATAAGAAATTATAAATGACACACACAGAGCACTGTACATATTATTAACATAAGAGTAATAAAGTTTGGTGATACATATTTTGTTATTGCTTTTCTCTTTTCCACTGGACTATGACCACTTCTGTCACTTTCTGCTGTCTTTGCCTGTTTGATGGAACTAACAATGATTCTGCCTTATACAGATGTATAAGAGAACAAAATGTAGTTCCTCTGTTACCATGGTACACAGTACACAAAACAGACAACATCAATATAAGGGACAAGACAGACAAAATAAGGTAGTTAGTAGGAATTTTAAATAAACTGATATGAAAATATAATACGTTATTACTGTTGACTTTTCCACTTTCTGACTTGGACAGTGCCAGATAACCCAGGTAGAAAGGGATAATAAAATAAATGGCTATCTCTTTCATGTTGTATCATGTTACATGAAAATGGATTAAGTTAATCATTACTTTGAGGATTCTTACAGCAAGGAGCACTGCTGCCTCACAATACTTGAACTGTTGGTATGTGTGTTTAAATCTAACTTAGTCTCTGTGCAGTTGGTATGTTATCCTCCAGTCTGCACTGGTTTTCTCCCATAGACCGAAGACATTTCAGGTTAATTCATCACTCTGAATTGTCTATATGTTAGATTATTTTGACCAGTAAGGAATGGAAAAAATATTAAGTTTTGTGCCTTGTTTATTTTATTGGGTTCTCTTTTTCTATTTTTATGACTTAGATGAAGATCTGATCACATTTTATGTCAAATATATGCAGAAATTCAAAAGACCCACTGTATATATTCTAGTAAAACATCTTCAAAACCACCTTTTATAATAGAAAACAAATTTTTTAAATTTAAACAAGTTTAGTAACTTTCAGTTTCTATTTGACATGCACCCCAAAGCAGATCTAGTAATGTATCTGTGGCGTTAGTGTCTTATAGGGAGATGTGACATTTGTGGCCACCTCAAGGAGTGACCGTAGTGGCAGTAGTGGCTAAGCTCATTATATTTTATTCACAATCTACAGACTAGCAAAAGCACAAATCCATACCTTCATCTAAATATCTAGTCTCCTTTGTCTGAAAACATGTCCCTAGAGTAAAAGAACTGGAGGGTAAGACAATCAAAAAAATAACAAAACTGCAAATTACAACATTTTCCCTCTAAGATTCCCATTTCCTCAAGACCTCAGTCCACCTTTTCTAGAGTCTTTGTTTAGCTGACTATTCCAAAGAGTATGAAATGAAGAAAAATTGCAACCCAAATCAAAAAGAAATGCAATGACATTGTGAAAAAAGATCAGAAATGCTGACATGAATAATATGAGTTGTATTTTATTACTTTGCCTCAAATAATTTATTTCTGTTCTGAGTGAAGAATTATACACACACACACACACACACACACACACACACACACACGCACACACACACGCACACACACCACACTATATATATAAGTCCCTTCTCTGCAGGTCAGGCAAGTTGTTATAGTGGTTTTGCCAGCACTCTGCCGAGTTGCTCTTTTACAATTTATGCATTATTTAGATGATATAAATTAAACTCAGAGATGTGTGCTCACATCCCATGTTGTTTGTTGTTTTTGGTTTCTAGGAGCTGTTTTGTACACATTTTCTACCTAAAATGCCCAGGAGGGTTGGAATGCCCCTGGCATTTGGAGCTCCAAGAAATGTATTTTTCTTTCTCTGCGCAGTTGAAAAATTTTTTCTTCTCCTCAGTTGCCAACTGACTTCCTCTATAGCTACTATATTGGTTTCTGCTGTGTATCTGATCTGTTCATTGCTCAGTGTCACTATATGTGAAGAGAACACTATAAAAAATAAAGTGAAATGAATTGATTTAGAAACTATTAAATGTTTATAGTTTTAGTTTAATCTTTTCACCTTTAACTTGATATGACAACTGGTTTGTGGGACAAGAGGATGTGGAATCGTGAGTTCAGGTTTAGTGTTGTTTTCTTTAATTCATAGGTTGGGAAATGTAAACCAGGATAGGTCCTGGGTTTTGTCTCTTGGTCCAGGGGAAAAATCCTCTGTGGACAGCAGGTCTGAAATAGGGGTGCCATGGCACATGTTTGTTGATCGTAACTAGGCATATATGTATGGGTTGGCATGGTGTTGTGGTGTGTGTTGTGTACAGTGGTGTGTGAAAGGTTCTGTGAACGTGTTTGTTCTGTTATTGTGAAGTCTGCGAATTGAAGTCCACATGTGGGTGTTCTATCATCCCGCGTGCCGCACTTGGTTGTTATTACAAAGTACAGTATCAGGTTTTCATATACAATAGTTTTCAGAGATGGGTGTTTCTCATGTTGGAATCATACAGAAAGCAGAGGGAGATTCAGCTGCTGTGGAGGAGAAACACACCTTCGAGGTCTTCAAGTCTGCCAAGTTTTCCTTTGGCCACCAGATGGGGGTGAAGCCACAGTGAAAAACGGAATCGTGACACGCACGGTGTCTTCTGTAGCACCAACTGAGGTAGTGAAACGGGTATTAATAATGCGATGTTTTATGAAGTGGGGAACACTTTAAAACCAACTTACATGGGTTGATAATTCAATTTCAGAACTTCGCTATAAGTACCTTTTTCCAGAGAATGCATATATCAGGAGTGGGAGTTTTAGGAGCGGAACCTTTAACCTCCAGGTGACTGTCCATGTTACTTGCTGCCGCTGAAAAAAAAACAAACATTACTTTTGGGGAAAACAACTTATTGGGCTCCGTTTATCTCAGTTGTTTATATTTGTATTCTCAGTAAACTAGACTGGTGCTTATTTTGGAACTCACGCAAATGTCTTGTTGTCAATGGTTACAGCAAGACGTTGCTCAGGTTTCCGTGTTCGTACCCGTCAGTATGCGCACGCACCTATGTGGGGCAGTGGGGTTCAGTATGGGAAAACCCCTGTGAAAACTGCTGGATGGAGCAGTGAAGTAATGTTTGGAAGTTGCTGTGAAATTCAAGCCTGCGGAGAAGAGTCTAATTAAACAGCCGATTTAATAATTAAAATATACTGCTAAACTAGATGACATCTTCGGATTTGCATACTAATTTTGTCTTTCAGAAACTGCAAGCACACAGAGACTGTGTCATTTGCATTCACTCCCTGTTTAGAATTCAGTCTGAGTGACAACGAACACAGCGAGTGTCACCATTGCAACATTGTCACCCTATACAACGTCATCCAGTCTCACTGAGGCCTTGTCTGTCTGTCTGTCTGTGTCTGCCCCCCATATCTACCTGCCTCCCTGTGTCTGTCTCTATACATCTGTGTGTGTCTGACTTTCCATCTATCCACCTGTCTCACAATCTCTCTGACTGGATATCAGTCTGTCTGCTTGTCTACATTGTTGTCAATCTGTCTCTGTTAGGTTGTTTCTATAAATTTTTGGGAATATCACGTCACCTATATGACAAGTTGTGAAATCATACAGCAGTGTAACATGTACATAAGGTAAAAATTCTTTGCTGGATGTGAAAGCTGGACAGTGAAAACACAGGTCAAGAAAAAGACAGGTGGCTTAGAGCCATGATGCAGGAGGAGACTGGGGGGTGGGGGGGGGGGG
>UFQX01000725.1:0-169938 GCA_900497675.1 Arapaima gigas | reverse complement strand
GGGGGGGGGGGGGGGGGGGGGGGGGGGGGGGGGGGGGGGGGGGGGGGGGGGGGTCTGTGGAAAGACAGAACAAACAAGTTTGTCTTGGGTCAGATCATTCCAGAGCTCTTAGTAGAAGCACCAGTAATAAATCAAATGCTATACTTTGAAAACATGTAAACATTGGATTTTTTGAAAAAAAAAGGTGGGAGGAAGTGCACACCAATAAATGGCAGAACATTCTGGAAGTGTACCATTTCTATAGTGTCACAAAGACACTTAAAAAAAGGGCAAGAGAACAGTAATGTTGCCTTCTGCTCCAGGCTCTTTGTGAAGTGAAGTGGTGTCCAGGGTGCCAGGTCCTGTCCTGGTGTTGGGAAATGCTGAAACCGCTCGAGAAGAAGTGAAAGAAAGGGATGATGACTTGATGCTTTATTACTGATAGGCTGCATATTCATGAATGAGAAAAAATACAAAGATGTTGCCTGAGTTCTATATACAGCCTGTGGAGGCACACTTGAGGTCTACCTGTATGTACACCAGAAGAGCAGCACTTAATTTCTGCAGTTACTTTTGCAGTTAAATCTGAGAAAAAACTTTAAATCACAATTATGCTGGGGTATGGTGGGCTGTGCAGATAGGAATTTGAGCTTAATGTAGCAGTCCTTGTTCAAATGAAGACTCCCTGATAAACAGTTGCCTAACTGCTGATTACCTCTCAGACATTAAAAGTAAGAAGGATTTTCCAGAAGGAGCTCAGCTAAAGGGAGGGTTTTCCTCATGGCTGGTTTCTTACCGGGGTGTGAAATATTTATCCTGCACTAATGTTAGATTGTTGTGGGTGGGTGTTGTTGCAAAGCCAGGAGCTTTCCAAGTGCACAGTTTTGAATGTTGTCTTCTAGGAGCAAAGGTGATGCTATGGACGTGCCTTTTTGGGAAGTAATATGGCTAATTGTTGTAATTAGATATGGAGAACAGTGAGGAGCAGAATTTGCAAACAGGTGTGATCAGTTTTGACCTTTATAAATGAAAATGGGTAATTTTGCCAACATTCTTAAAGTAAAATTTTGGTTTTTTTTATGCTTACCATCACAAGAGCTACCGTCCTCACTGAAATTACAGTAAAAGGACAGTTTTATTTTATTAAAAATGTGATTAATACAGAGCCAAAAATAACTCAGTCTATATTTTTAATCACTGTAAACCTAAAAAGATATTCATGAAATGCTGATGTTTTTCCTTCAGCAACACACAGAACAGATTGAAGTACCTAGCTGTATAAATGGGATACACATTGAAAGTAACTTTCAATGTGTATCCCATTTATACAGGTAGGGAGTAATATCATGTCTTGCTTAGAAGTAAATCAGTTGTGCAAAGTTAGGAAACCTGCAAACTTCTAGCTAGATATAAATCCATCCATCTAGTTTTGTGAGCTGTTTATTTGAGTATGGTCATGACAGTCTGCAGCCTATCCCAGAAGCAAGGCTATGAAACTGGCCCTGAATGGGATGCCGTTTCTAGTTGGATATTTAATTCCTTATTATTGTTCACATGTCTGCTTACGTTAAGTGTATAGAATTATATAATATACAATTGATATCAAAAGTCTGCACATGCTTATACTTAAGCAAAAAAAGGAATTGTTATTGTCGAAAAATAATTAAAGCAAGATATCTGTAGATGGACTGGTGTCTTCACCTAGGCTGAGGTTTCATAGCCTAGCACTCTGTTTCCAGGACAGGATCCGAACCACCTTGACCAGGATATAGCAGTTAAAGATGATGGATGGATGAATTTCTTCAGATGAGTAGGATGAGTGCGCTAAACTGTGGTGATTAAAATAACTCAGTACAGGAAAATATGGACTGTGGTGGACAGAACACAGCCTGTATGCTGGAGAGTGTGAAAGAAATGGATAAAATGAAATATTTTCAGATAGCCTAGGCCTACTATAGACAAGGATAAGATAAATGTGGGGTCATTCTGACCCTTCTAGCTGAATAGATGAAAAACCCCATTACCCCAGGCTAAGGTTATAGGTGACAACAGCTTGATGACACAAAGATCAGAGTTTATATACCAACATTTAAGTGAATTACTTGAATGATCATTGAGTTACCATTCAACCTATTTAAAGGCCTACAAGGTCATTATAAGTTCCATTGCCCTTTGGTAATTCTCAGTTAATACCCCCCATACACATTTCAGTCTCAGCTTTGGATGAGTTAGACAGAAATACACCTCAGGTGAGGAACAAAGAGATTCTTAACCATTCAAGAGAGCATGTTCTAATTTGTGACCTGTGTGGAAAAACAGCAAATCAAACCAAAATCACTGCTATAGGGTGCATCACAGCTTAGTGATCGCCCTAAAGTAAAGCAATGTTCACATATTAAAAAAACTCTTTAACTGGCAAATATGACACATGATGCATAATGTGAACAAAATTAATAACTGCTGCTGAGTCACATCAAATTCAGCACATGATGGTCTTTGTGGCACGAAAAAGGCAAAAAATCAGAAAACAACACACCAAGTGATTGGTGCATTGAAATAACTAGCAGTTTTCAAGGAGCAACAGGGTGATAATGGTGATGAATGTGTCACTTCTAGTGAATGTGGTGAGAAGAATACCATTTAAAAGGGGAGAGGGGGAATAATTCAGAATACACCCTGCTTGTGCAAGGGTCTTGGGCCAGAGCTGGCCTCACCCACCATCAAAAGGTTGCCATAGCAACAGTTACTTACATATCACCCTTGCTGCATTAATTAGAATGGGCCTTTTGAGCTGATTTATCTGTTCAGGATGAACTTCGGTTACATTACTTCTGTAAGCATTAGAGTTCCACACAATATCCCCTACTGAGTATAATGTTTCTCTACTCTGAATACATTGATGTCATTCCCACTGTAAGCAATCTTTACTTTGACATATTAACAAATATATTTCTATAACAACCATCTACTCCTCAGACCGGAGTCAACTGATTAAATATCATTTACTCCCAGAATAGTTTTGCAGTACCTGTATTCATTCCTGATTGGTGCCATAATTTATTAGTGTAAAGTACCACACAGATATGTTCAACCCCAATACTGAGAGATAAATAATGTCTGCTGTTTTTTTTTTTTTTGAAAGGACATGAACTCTCAACTATTAATTTTGCCAATACATTCATTCAAAGCGACTTAGGTTGATGCACTAGGCTGCTGACAATTATTTACCTATTTATACTGTTATACTGTTTATACTAGCTTGGAGGGGGGTGGGTCTGGGACGCCAGGCCGCACTGCTGAGCCATCCGGAGGTGTCGTGGGCCTAAGTCAGCGAAACGCCAATGAAGGATGGTGCCTACCTGATGACTCCGGCGAAGAGCTTACGAGGTGGTGTGTTAGGGGGGGATGGGGGTAGATAGGTAGGGCGTTAGGTGGGTATGGTAGGGCTTTATGCTACATCCCAGGCTGCAGGATATCTGTCAATGTATCCTGTATATTTGTAATTAAGTAATTGGAGCAGTTTAGGAAAAGTACTTGCGTCATGGATATTAGAGTGGGAGTGGGGATTCAAACTTGGGTGGTCTGATAACAAGGTGACACTGACTAATCCCTACACTACCGGCTGTTAACTTTAATCCTATGTTATTTCCTTCTGCTACATACAGCAAATCATCAGTTTTCAGTCTGACATTGACAAGTTCTGGGACTTGAACAGAATCGTGGAATTTAAAAAAAAAAAAAAATCGCATGAATGTAAGTGAGTTGTTGAGGCTACATTAATCTGCAGAAAGCTATTTTATACACTCAGTACAGCCAACGTATAGTAGGCCACTGTCATTCGACACAGTCCATAAACAATTAAGCTGGAAAAAGCTACATGCGTAAGGGCTGCCTGGATGTTTACTCTTTACAAAGAATCAGAGCCCAAACAGGCTGTTAAAATGACTAAAAATCCTAACAAAGACACCTAAAACGTATGAAGACAGTCGCTTAAGAGAAGTCAGTGTTAGACCGCAGCAGCAAGATGTTGTACCATGTCTACTTGTGGTCTTGCTGAAAATTGAAATTAACATGAAATGAATTTGAAACAGAGGACAGCATACTGAGAGGGTAGCACTAGGGCGGAGCAGGTGGTACTGATGTCTCGGGACCTACGCTATGTCGGTGAAGGTTTGAATCTGGCTCGTTTTGTGTGGAGTCTGCGCGGTTTCCCTCCAAAGGCACCTGTTTCAGGTTGATTTCTAAATTGACCTTTGTGTGTCATTTTTTTCATTTAAAAACGTAACGGAAAGGATAAATTTTACGACCTTCAATTTTTTTTTATTTTTCCAATTTGAATTATTCCGATTATTTGACAGTTATGACTTTTCAAATTGTAGGCTAATACGTTCTGCAAATTAATACACATTTTGAACAAACGCCTCCGGCTGCAGACAACTATACACATGCAAAATATTTTATAACTGTTTAATACACGTCAAGCTTCAAACGAAGACAGTTAATCAATAGTTTCAGTTGATTGGTCGGTAAAAACACATCCGAAGCCAGGGTCTCGGTTCGACTGGCCAATTGGATCAAGCCCCTTACCGGTAGCCTCGGTTTGACAAGCCGGTAACAAACTAGTCCAGTGCCGGTAGTCTCGGACTGATTGGTCAGAAAGACTGTACTCCAGTGCCGGTAGTCTCTGTCTGATTGGTTGGAAAGAATCTACTATTGTACAGGCAGTATTAGTTTGATTGGTTGGTTAGGGATCAACTGCAGCGATGAAGTGGGCTGAAAGCATTTTGATTGGCTAAAAGCGGGGGAACGGCTGTGGGCTGATGCTTTTCTTCATGAATATGTAGGACCCGCTCTCTGTTCCGTGTCCCGATCTGCCGCTGTCTGTTACCGAACACGGGATGTGGGCGCTTCTCTGTTACAGTTTTCGCTAATTTCGTTACAAAAAGTGGCTGTAAAATTTGCTCTGGAACACTGGACCGCGGGATACCAAGTTGTAAGTGTATGATGTTTTTCTTTGTGCGTGTAGTTGAGAACAACAGTATTTCATATTTTGGACATTTTCACGGCAAATTGCTATTGATGATTGTCGGATATAAATGAACGAATCAGTAAAACCGTTCCGCTGGTGATCTTTTTGCCACCTTCATCGTTTTGCTTGCTGTAATTAACCGAAGAGCTGCAAGTCGCACCTTAATCGTCTATAGAGACCAGCAGATTCAATAACCTTTGTTTAATTTTCACCCTGATTTGACAGTTAACGACTCTCAATACGAGACATGTAGTCAATCATCTCTTTTATGTGCGTGTTGTATGATTTTTTTATAGGGTTTATTATCCTATTACAGCCCCGGGTGGACAGTAAACGTCGGCTAGCAGGTTGCGGAAACGCCCTTCTGTACAAGAGCGGATGTGAGAACCTGGCGGTGGGAATCAGGAACAAAAGAAAGACAGAAAGACACTTGTGTTTGACAGATTGGACAAAACTGGAAGAACTGCATGCTCTTAACACCCATAGAGGTGGTCAGAAATCAATCATTTTGTGATCCGGAGTAGAAGAAAGGTCTGGAGCAGACCAGTGGGACATAACCAGAAGCACTGCATGGTGTGAAGACTAGACGTGACCAGAAATCCCTGCTGCTGCGAGTTACTGGCATCGGTGCTCTGAAGGGCTCCAAGCTCCTTACTAAGGTGATTAGAGAGGAATTTGAGTAACAGTAAATCTGTAGGCTGCTTGACAAGAGAATCAGCTCTTGTTCTATCCCCCATACGGCTAGCTGGTGCGTACATCACTTTGCATAAAGACTGATAATCAAACCCATTGCTCTTCAATCTATAGCCTTACCAAAATGATGCAGATATCTGATTCCCACAATCAGAAGAATTCCCTGTTCACTGCCATGAACCGATTTATTGGTGCTGTTAACAACATGGACCAGACTGTAATGGTTCCCAGTCTCTTAAGAGACATGCCATTGGAAGAGGATAAAAATATGAGTCCCATCGCACCCACTAACGGCTCGGCCACATACTTCTACAATGGTGACATGTACAGTTACTACGTCCTCCTGAAGTCCATCAGAAATGACATCGAGTGGGGAGTCTTGCAGGCGGATGACAGGAGAAAGGATAAAGTGGGCATAACTGGCCTTGAGATTTCCAGAATTGAGCCAGAAGTAGAGGATGAAGATCTAGAGAAACTCTTTCACTTTCATTTGAATGGTCTGCACACAGTCCTGTCCAAACTGACACGCAAGGCCAATACCCTTACCAACAGGTACAAGCAGGAGATAGGTATTGGGGGCTGGGGGCACTAGCAAGATAGTTGGGAGGGCCCCTTCACTAGGTCAAATAACCCAGAAAATGAGGTCAGCTATTGTTTTGCACTAATGGCTGTAGTTTTATTAAATTAATTCAATATGGAAAAGAAATTCATATTATGCTGACCTAAAGTTACTTCCTCTTTATGTATTTGCACTAACCTACTTCTGCTGTGTTATGATAATGGTAGGTTTACTAGGAGCCTGTACAGCGTTCAAAGACACATTCTTTCAGAAATGATGTATATCCAAAAAATGAATTGAAAGTTTAGCTGTTTCCAGGTAAGTGTAATTGCACACAAAACTTTAAATTGAAAATTTTTCTAGTAAGAAAATACAGGAAAGCAAGTAACTGTATTGTGAATACTAAGGTTTATTGATTGATTAAAAGCCCTTTTTGAAATGTAGAATCTGTAGTAATATTGTAACATTTATGAATTGTACATCTTTAAGAATCTATGACCTGGAATCCGATAGTTCTGTTGACTTCAATGAATAATGACTGATTCCATGAGATGGTATAACAAAGATGATGTTACCAATATTACATATGTATGATTGCTTTTTATAAGTACATGTTATGTTTGTTGTCCCTAAACATAGTTTGGTTTCATAAATATTTGACTTCACACTCACAGGGCTTTTTGTCCTTTTATTTAATAGCAGTTGCACTGTGCTCAACTTAAGTACAGTGTTACTGAATTTTAGTGGTAAGTTCTTGATATGGATATTTTTGTAGCTACAAAATTATTCTTAGAATTTTGCAAGTTTAATTTGACTGTTGACAAAATAAATGGGAGTGAGTACTGCATTATAATACACCACTGTAAGTTAATCTTGACATGCCTTAAGTAATTACACAAAGATTTTCAGAGACCAAAAAAGTATTGTCATATAACAGGGCATCCATAAGGCCAAAATTTCTTCTCAAGTTCATTTCTTAACACTTTTGTTAGCAATTTCCAGGTACTAATTTTACCGACATTTCTTCCCCTAGTTTTTCCTGGGGTGTAAAAATTGTGTTTTACTTAAATTTAACAACATTTTTCCTATAGTTTGTATTGGTGTTTTGTCCCTATCCACTTTTATTTAAGTATTCAAGGGTCAATTATTTTATTGTATGATTTGTTCATTGCTCTGTAGTATTTTATGACAATGCTTAGCATCAACCATCATATGAAATCTTTTTTCATATCTACAATTACAAATAGATAACAGGAAAATTAAGTAAACAGCTGAAAAAATGATTTTAAGCTTGGTATGATCAATTTTGAATCAAGTAATGTTCATTGAAGTTAATACAATTATAAGTTAATAAGAGTAAAGTGAAAAATGCATGGGAAATAATTGAATGAAATCATTTATGCTAGTTTTACTGTGTTAAGATGGGTTGATGGGTTTCTCCTTATAATAAGGGTGAGAAAACATGAAATGTGAGTTGCTGAGAGTCATATTAAAGTGACCATGCTTGGGGTAACAGAAAATGTTCCAGGTTTTTTTTTGCCTGAAAGGAACTCTCAGTTCAGCAGGTAAACGAGATGTTTTCATCACATGGAGACTAGAAGGGTTCACCTGTATGTCAGACCGCCCATCCTAATGCCTTCAGCTGGATCCAGCAGTCCCAGCCCTAACCAGCACTTCATCAGTTCATTAGCTCATGGCCCTTCTTGCCAAACAAGAAATAGTCTACACTTAGCAAACGTTAATAATAAGCAAAAGTACACATTTTCTTTTATCAGTTTATAACATATAAGAGATGCACAATAACAAAGTACGCATAACAGCTGGACAATTTCTGCAGTTTTCAATGGAAACGTCCATATGAACTCGTGTTTGCATAAATAAAAATCTGACACTTGGAAAACATAATTAAACCTCAAAATAGCCATAACGAGTGTTGGTTCCCTCGTCCTATTGCGTCAGAATCGTCGGTCTATGAGAATCGCGTTTTCCCTGCGCAGGCGATTTGTCCCCTTTCGCTTTCTGTAGCAACACTGTCAAAAGTCCTCTACGCCTAACGCGCGTCAAAACGTTCCTTTTAGACGTTGATTTACAGTTACTACTAACTGCTAAAAGCACATTGCACTGCAGTTTCACTAATGCAGATGCTGACGGCTGCAGATTTGTAAGTACACTTGATAAACGTTAATGTGGATTTCACCTGACTGAGAAAAAAGACCATTGCAATGTAGAGTGTTGGTGCATGATGCTGTCTTCTCAACGGCGCCGTGGGGCTCAGCAGCTTCAGCTGCCCAGATGTGCCATTTCAGCGGCGTTTCATTTTACAGTGCGAGGCTGCAAGTTGGAAACTGTTTAGCTAACCAGCTGCGGTATCGTATACCTTAATAATGGAAATGGAATGGCAGATTTGTGCTTTATATTAGTGCTTGCTTTGGGTGCTGTAGGGGTGTTTACATTCTTGTTTGCCCTGCTATTCGCACTGGTTGTTTACCGGCTGTTCGAGTGTCTCACTTTACCAAGGAACCAGTGGCAAAATGTTGTTATTACTGATTTTTAAGAGGTTATCAGGGCAAACTGAAAGCGATAAGAATATTTGTTATGTATAGCAGTGTATTCTCAGAATTGTACGTCCTTTGCTCATTGAGTATGCATTGGCTGTTTGTGTAAAGAGCTCTTTGTTTTGTCTGTCATGTCTGCTGTAACAAAGTGACACTAGCATTATGGTTCTGTTATGTAACCTCCACATTTACACTGTAACCTATGTGGACTCGGGAATAATCCAGGCATCTACTGTGCCGCATCCTGGATGAATCAGGGATGTCCCCACAATCCTGTCAGACGAATGGCAGGAACACAAGGCTCCCAGTCCATGATGTTGTATACAGCAACTTAGATGTCACCCAAGAGAAGAGAACCTTATTGCTACCAAGGCCTCCAATTTCCACAATCAGGATTATTCAATCCAGCTGATCAAAGCTTCTCCCGCCCACTCTCCTCCTCCCTATTGATTGTGGTGCTGAACAAACATTTTGCTTCATCTTAGCTCAGTTTGATCAAGCATAGCTGACTGCACAGATGCTGTGAAACAGGTCTGGAGAGACATGTTTTAGCCCTCTGACTGACAGTAAAGGGTCTTTCCAGTATGAAAAAGCTGGCATTGCTATTTGTGATCATGTTTCAGCATAACATATTAACCCCAGAATCTCACTAATTTGAAGTTCAACATTTCAAAAGTGTTCACATTTTTATTAAAAAAATTGTTGATGATTATAATGGATTGGTTTGAAGTACACGTTACATTGGCTCGTCACCTTAATTTAGATCAGACATCTGTTTATAACTTTTTTTTTTTTTTTACTGCCAAGTTGCAAATTCACAAAAAGTTTTATGGTGCACGTGGAGACAGCAAACAGTTATTTAATTCACTTTCACAGTTCATTGTCATTTTGCTCATAGTTTTTTAGTTTGGACGCGCGTGCGCGCACACACACACACACCATTGTACAAAACTCAACTGAACACCACACTAACACATAGGCCTAGTTACAGTTAACCAACATAGTTTGTTTAAGCCCTTGCTATCCACAGGAAGAGGACTTTTCCTCTGGAGCGAGGGACTGTGCACACAGACCTGTTTGACCACCTGTCCTGACCTATGAGTCTCAAATAAAGTGTTGAAACCTCAGAATGCTGCAGCTGTGACTCCTCTTGTCCCATGAACCAGTCCAGTTGTCACAGGTTAATGATTCAGATGTCTCTTGATTTATCTGTAGGTCATGTTTTCTATTTTTGTTATGTCTCAGCCCCAGTAAAATGAAAACTATTTTAAAATTACTGGAAATAAAAACTTCACAAGCTCCTATTAAGTGCTGCTTGTTGATAGATTCATCTTATATGCATGTGTATCATGTCCCACATCCAACTTTATTTGTTTATCTCCACTTAACTGTCAATTGTAATAAAAAAAAAACCTCTCCTTACTGGTGCTACAGCGATTAGGATGTGAATCATCAATACTCATCAACACCAGACTCAAGGTATAAATACTGGGGAAGCAAGTTGAAGTAAGCTAGCCTCACACTCCTGATACATTTTGCTGATATTTTTTGGCTAGATGTGTAAATACAGGTCACCTTTACAACAAACAAATTTAAAAAATAGAACAGTCTAAAAAGTGCAATTTCAAACCCAAAAGTTGGTACGTTTTGTAAAATGCAATAAAAAGAATCTGATTTATTAATTCTCTTGAACCTTTATTTGACAAAAGTACAAAAAAAGATTTACAGTGTTTTCACTGGCCAACTTGATTGTATTTTGTAAATATAAACAAATTATGAATTTGATGCCTGCTACACACTCAAAAGAGTTGCGAAAGAGGCATGTTTACCACTGTGTTGCATCACCTTTCCTTTTAATTACTTTTCAGTTGCTTGGGAACTCAGAATACTAATTGTTGCAGTTTTGCAAGTGGAATTTTTGCCCATTCTTGCTTGATACAAGACTTCAGCTGCTCAACAGTCCGTGGTCACCGTTGTCTGATTCTCCTCTTCGTGATGCGCCATTCATTTTCAATAGGAGACAGATCTGGACTGCAAGCAGGCCAGTCAAGCACACACACTCTGCAGCTATGAATCCATGCTGTTGTAGCACGTGCAGAATCAGGCCTGGCATTGTCTTGCTGAAATTCTTGCTTACTTCTTGGGAAAAGACATCACCTCGATGGTGGCATATGTCTGTTTAAAATCCCAATATATGCCTCCGTGTGAATGGTACCTTCACACATATACAAGTCAACCCATGTCATGGGCACTGATGCACCCCCATACCATGACAGATGCTGGCTTTTGCACCTTTCACTGATAACAGTCTGGATGGTCCCTTTCGTCTTTGGCACGGAGAACTCGATGTTCGTTTTTCCCCAAAACAAGCTGAAATGTGGACTCATCTGACCACAGCACACGTTTCCACTGTCTTTCGGACCATCTGAGATGAGCTCAGGCACAGAGAATTCAGTGGCGTTTCTGCATAGATTTCTTGTATGGCTTTCTTCTTGTACAGTTTCAGGTTTCAGGTTGGATTTCTTGATGCAGTGGCGTACTGTGTGAAGTGACAACGGTTTCCCAAAGTACTCCTGAGCCCATGTGGCTATATTTATCACAGTATAAATAAAGTGTGAAATGTTTTTTACGTAAAAAAAATCCCAAATAGGAAGCCAGTGCATCAGCTTGTATTTTTTACAGTAGTGTATGTGCTTTTGGGAGCAGTGAAAAGATGGATTTGTTATTATCTCCTGCTTCCATTGTGTTATATTATCATTGGTACCACATGCATCCCAAAATTGTCCAGTATAGTAATTATTACTTATTTTAAAATCAGTAAAATAAGTAATTAAAGACACTGAAAGTTATCAAGTCCAGTTACGATTGGGTAAGAAGAGATAGGTGCATATGGAATGTATTTGTGTGTTTCATAACTGTTCTTGGTATTTATTTTTTTGCCATGTAAATATATACAGTACAACCAACCATATTTTCCCTGCTTTTATATGTTACAAAATACTAGACCCCTACTAAATGAAAAAAATCTAAACATAGATATGCCTGGAGGATTTTTGATTGTCAGATCATCCCACATTTTAAAGTTATTTATTGAGTAGTGTAACTGTATGCTGTTTCACTAAAAGTAGAACTTTTTCTCTCCATTTTAGTCACTGTGTGCATAATAATAATTAGATTGAAAATGTGTGCATGGTATACTAATAAATAAATGTATCTTGCATCCTGTGGAAAATATATTAACTACTTTACAAGATACTTACTGCTGAAAATGTTGCATGGGTTATTAAGCAAGAGCGTAATCTCCTGTCAATAATTGCTAGAATTATGAACAAGAAAATTATTGCGGAAGTAGATAACATTTTATATACACATTTTTGGAAGTTTGCTGCATCTTTGCAGGGCCCTGGTTACCATTAGATCATTTTGATTGATTCACTGAATGATGCACAAAAAGCAAGTGCAGTAAACTGAAGTGGATGTAGAGACTAATCATTCCTATTTTCAGAATTTTGGAAAAGACTGCACATTTGAAGATGGATGTTGAGCATTTCAAGTGTGAGTAAGATTCTCTTGAAGAATTTCAGATTTGTGTAGGTTCATGTCCTATTGTATTTCCTTGAGCAGGGTGGAAGTGTATGAAAATGGGGGTAAATAGTGCACGGTTGACTGAGGAGGATAATGTAACAGCCTGTCAGTCTTGTGAAGGAAATTATGCTATGGTATATAGAATTTCCAGGATCCACTTCTTAATGCTTGTTTCTCCTGCTTTGGACAGGGCATTGCTTCCTCTGAGCCCATTTTTCGGTGCCTTGAAGCCACTCTGCTACCTGTGATCTGAATCCCATACAAATGGCAGGTCCATGACGCAGAATTGTTGATGTTGTGCAGGGTGTGAAATCTTACCAACCGCTTTACTGGACAACCCCATCACAGCATAGGTATGGGGTCACAAGGACATTGAGGCATAGGGGGACCTACAGAGGGTTTGCACACTTGACAGGCTTGTGCTGCTAAACCACATAACTCTTATGAGGCTGTGGTTTTCAGTTTTTGCTGCTGGAAAGCCTTGTGTGGCTTATTTCGATGACATTGAGAATGAGTGTGACCTACTCCCTGTTGTGCTTCCCAGTTGTGAACCATGTGAAACCTTGAATAACCAAACTGCTCTTCTCCCCTCAGTACTGTGACTGGTTAGTTCACATCAACACAGCTTCCAGTGTCAAAGAGTAATTATCCCAAGTTGTCAAATGGATGGTTTTAATGAAATGCACAGATTGTTCAGTTCACTTGCTGTATGCATTTAGATATGCCAAAATCATGTCACCTGTCTTATTATGTGTTCTGACTCAAAAGTAAAAAAGTGCATGCGTGTACATGCATATGCGTGTCTGCTTATGTGTGTGTACATAAGTGTGTGTGTCACTGGTCTACATGTCATGGCCTTTGGTGATTAGTGAGGTGTGGTAGGAGACAAATCCCCAGTCTGAGCTGAAAACTGGCAGCTCCAGTGCAGCAAGATGGCATTAAAGGGTTCATAGGAGCGCTTTGATGTAGCAACGTCAAAGACCGCTTACTCATTGTGTTCAGCTTCTTAAAATGGTTCCCCTTTTCTCTCTGCCTCCTCCCTTCTAGTGATCTGAAACATGCAAACTGCTGTGTTGTGCTTCCTCCGTGATCCCTGCTGTTTAAGCCTGGGAGCAAGAGAACAGATGCAGGTTTGGGATGCGTGGGGAAGCTTATTGCTGCCTCCACAGATGCATACGGCAGTGCTGTGACATCTCATCACTAGTAGTCTGGGACACATTAAATACACAGCCTGTGCTAGAATAGACTATGCAAGTGTGTTACCTGTGATGTCCAGGTACCGGATCAGACAGTGTGGGTGGCTTGTGCGCTCACTGTTACCTGTGCTTGGCCATGTAGCCCAGCCAAACAGGGCTGCCACCAGTTATCAATTATCACCACTGTGTGGAGAGAGGAGCAGTTTCACATACCCACACGCATATGGTCTTTTGCACACAATGCTGTCATTATCTTCCATATCAAACACCCCTAGCAACACCTCTCCAGAGTTGCTAGCCCACATGTGTCATACAACTTTAGTATGTGTGCCATCACAACTCTCTCTGTTTGTCACACACATCTAGATGTGCCATAGCTGTGTCTTTCACACAGACTGCATACACACCTCAGGAGTGGGTGCTGAGCACAGGTTTGACCTATGCGCAGATGCTATGCGTGCACGTGTGTGACAGTGAGTCTATAACACTCCGCCACAGGAAAACAACCCATGAAATCGGTTTAGTTGTGTGAAGGTATGAGCATCAGCGATTCATCCATCTGTGAAATGTAGCTCTTATTCCCAAAGGATTTCCTCACAAAAGGTTGTTTTGTGTGCATAGGGGCACCCCACCATGCTCCCGCTGGGCATCCCAGTCGCCCCACTTAGAGCCATGTCTTCTCAGCCTCTTGTTTGGTGCTGCAGAACACGTGCGCAGCTGGAACTGCTGCTCCCCAGCTTTCATTTTCTGCCTAATTAGTTTTTAATTAACCCTTTAGCTTGGATCTGTGGGAATTGTCCCAGTGTTCCCTGCAGAAGTTCCTGTTCCAGCTCTGAGCACTACTAGAAACCTTCTCCTCTCTCACATCCAGCCACATTCAGTTACACTCACTCATACACAAACACAGCAGTTGTGTGTGTGTCTGAGTGTATGTCTGTGTCTGTGTGTTACATTGCTTTGCTGTATAAATGGGTGAAGGGCTGTAGGAGATCTACTGTGGTGTATTTAGCCCTGCAAGTCACCTTGAATACTATATTATGGACATTGTATATCACAAAATGAACAAATGTAGATATATTTATCTGAACATAAGTAGTAAATCTCACACTGTTCATTACTAAGGTGCCCCTGAAGTGCAGAGGCAGGTTGCAATTTCCTGCTCTACACAATGGCAGCGTAAACTCCTGGGTGGTTTGTTTAGAAACAATTGGCTGGAGTCCTGGAAAAAAGGCCCACTTTTTGTTTACCATAAATACAAAGCAGTAGGGCTGCCACATTCAGTGCAGATTAACCTAAGTATAAACAGGACAAAAACAGTCAGACAGTCAAGATTTTGATCATTGCCCATTACTTTTTCCTGTTTCTATAATCACTTTGAATTAGTTTGACTTTTGAAAATGTGAGCTAGTGGAACCAAGCTTATAGGAAACCTATCTGTGTGAGAAATGATTAGTGATAAAGATATAGAGCATTTTGATCATTTTTGGCACATTGTGAGGCCCTGAACCACATGGATACCTGCCATTCAAGCAACATGCAGTGACGCTCTGTGACGCACTTCTACTGCTCCAGTGATTGCCGATACTCCTTTGCTCCATGTTGCAGAGAGAAAAGGAGCCTTTCCTTCTGCCAACATGCTGTTTTCTTTGTCCTTTGTCATACCTCCTGCTTTCTGTTAAAGGTGTGTTCCCCCTGGATACTAGACAAGCTGCAATAGTCAGGCTGAATCATTGCTGTAATGAGACATTGTACCATGACCAGCCATCTTTACCACATGTGGTCTAAGTTGTGCTTCTAGGTCTTTACCACAGCGATCGGCAGCAAACTGGATGGGAGGCATTTTGTTCCCCCTTGTGGAATCAGCTGTACTTAATTAAGCAGAACAGTTTTTATTCCAAATGTAGAAATATAAGTTGCAAGTGGTTCACATTTCCTATTAAAGGTGTCATCATTAAGCTGACAAAAGTACATTGATAACTTTTGCCAGACAGAAAGCAGGGAAAATCGAGGATATACATATACAGTGAGTGGCAAAGCTGGCAGGCGCTGTCAGAGGGCTAGAGGCCACAGATATCTCTGTAGTGTTTCCACAGTGCATTTCACATGTTGGAGAAGTGTCCTTGTTTCCCTCTAGCAGGATACGGAGGGCCACATCCTCAGCGGCCAGGTCAGCTTTGGTAAGGGCTGCTACAGGGAATTGTCACCCCATGCTGAGGAGGGGATTGGTGTAGGAATGACACTGAGTGTCTTGTGTAGAGACTGCTGGTGAATTCTGGGATCCAGCTCAGTGTATTCGTGTGTTTATGTCTCTCTGCAGAGTGTCTCGGAAGTGTCCCTTTGTTTTCGTCAATTGTTGTAGCCAAAAAAAATACACATTTGTTTCCTTAGACTGGGTAGGTTCGAGCTGCTTCTATTTTGTTATTTTAATCACTGAATTTAAAATGAGAGCGCACACGGCTCACACTTGCTTATCAAAGACCACACAATCTGTTTTTCAGCAGAATGCAGATGATTAAAAAATAAATAAATAAACCAGACATTCGATGAGCCTTTTGGAATATGAATGTGCCTTTCTTGTGCTCAGTGTTAATTGCCAAAGCACAGTGGGAAGGTGCTGTTTGCGAGCATTTTCCTGTCCTACACAGCAAACTAGCTGACATTCGTGTCCTTGCCCTGTCTGGAACAGCAAACCTGCAGAGGACACCTTTTGTCAGTGATGCCGGAACTGCCTAGCGTCTGCTCCTCCAGACGCAGGTGTGGCTGTCCCAGCAGGCCGCCGGTACTCCATGTCTGCGGAGATGAAGGATTGTGGTGATAAAGAGAGTGCCCTTGAGGCACTGCGGAAGACATGCTGTCCCCTTTTTCATGTATCCGCCAACCACCGCAGTAACAGCTCTTTAGCCATGGCTGTCTCAGGCAAACTCACAGTTCATCAATTAAAGGTTTTTAAGTCTGGAACTTTTACAGAGGAGAAAGACTCTAACTCTTCAATAGAGCAAAATAATTTTTTTTTTCTGGAGGGCTTTTTTTACTGTTGGTGTTGACCTGCTGACAAAATTTTTATGACCCAACTCCAGTTCTATACCATGGACAACTGATTATTAGGGGCAGCTTATAAGCTGTTGAAAACCCAGTTCGTGTAAAAACAAATATGGCATTGAATGTTTTTTAGCTAACAACATTAAATCTTATACAACATTGGAAAAACATCAAGGCCCAAGACTTCTTTTGTCCACTAAGGTGTTTATTTCTGATCTGTTTTATGCTTTTTGACGTTTAATGTAAGATCTGTTTTGTTTGCTATTTACCCCTCTGGTAAAGTCTAGCTTTGACTGTGCATAAATATTCCACTAGTATGTACCTGTGCGGTTACTCATCAGCCACAGCAAAGTGCCGCTCACATGCTGCACTGCTGCCCGTCCGTCTGTACAAACCCTTTTCGTGATCGTATGACTAGTCCCATTCATCCTGCAGCGGTAGCCAGCAAAGACCTCAAACCTTCCAGCCACTGGCTACCAACTGCTGTGGCAGAAGTGGGCAGGTCAGTATGTACAATCTTGCCCCAGTCTGGCTGTGTGGATCAGCTCTCACATGACCTTTCTTCCTCTTGCCCTGTACCAGCCCCACCTCCACAGAGGTGCACCAGACTCAGCAAAGGCCCCTTTTGTGGGTTTATAATTGCTGGGTCTAACTAGCAGGCTTTTGCTGAACTTGGTCATTTTGGGGATACTGTACTCCTGTTTAAGCCTGCACTGTGTATATTTCTGCGTCTTTTCCTTTTTCAGCTGTGTCTAATCAGAGCCCACTGTGTGATAGCCCTCCCTGCTCCCTGCTTGCTGCATAGACACCCAAGCCCCGTGCTGTGTCACCCTCGCTGTCACATGCTGCTGCCAGGTCATGCTCTCCTCCTGTAAACCCTGTCCTGCCTCCCATGATAAATGGATTAATAGATGCAGTCACCTTGCAGCCCTGTTTATGGGTTGTGGAACGTTAACGTGACGGAAATACACCCCGGATGTGTCTACTCTAAATTACATGCACAGATTCCTTCCAGAATTTAAAAAAAAAAAAAATTTGTGATAATGGAGTTGCTTTTTTGTGGTCAAAATTTTAAATTAGTGTATTAGAATGAAGTAACTCATTTTCTGGGTATCTGTTTTAAGCAGTTTAAATTTTAAATAGTTTTTCCAGCCTGATGTGGATTTTGCATTACTGCCTGGGGTGCTGTGAATGTCTGCTTTCAAGTTGCTGGGATAACTCTGCTGTGTTGTCATGTTGCATTAGTTGTGAGCCCCGCTGTGTACCACAGTAGGAGTATGGTTGTGCTGTAAGTGATGGGTGTGCACAGGGTGTGTATGGAGTGTGTGAACAGCACAGATGGTAGGATGTTACTCCCTTATGCCATATTTTGTCTCCAGGGAACCAGAATGTTTCCCCTGGGAGTCTCTCTCTTTCACTCACACACACACATGCACACATACATATTGCCTTACCTGTACAAAATTTCTTTGAAATGCAGAGGAGAACTAGTCATGCTCTTATTTATCCAAGGACATAAGTCTGTGTGTTTGAAAATTAAGGTAGATGCTCATGAGGATTCAATGTGTTGTGTTACAGTGCTCAGTAGTACACTCCCTTGACATATCAGAATATGTCAAGTGGACCATTTTGCTGTGACCACCATTGCTATTTACCTCCCTTTACCAGATTAATTCCACAGCTCACTGATCATCTCCAGCTCCTTGAAAACATCCACCCGTCTAACAGCATTCTTTGACAATTAGCTTCAATGGTCTTTGGTTGATGTTTTGTCAATGTGCCTTGTATTATAATCATGTTTTGTTGCAGATCTTTATCAAGGATGTTTTTTGTTTTGTGGTTTTACGATCATAACTAAGATATGGGTAATACGTTTTCTTCCTGCAGTAGATAGTAACTGCTTCTTGTGGTGCCAAACACAAGCATCTTCCGGTACAATGAACATCTTTTTGATCAGCATTTAGGCATGCAAATAGCGGAGCCACACTTGGGAGTCCAAGGTGAGACCTGCAGAAAATAATAGCCGCTTCATTTCCTGTCTGTTGTAGTGCACATGTGCTTATGGCAGAATGGTTCTGTGAGCTGCTGAACCACGAACAGGATGTGGTAAGCTCTCACTTCGTAGGCGGCACTGCGCAGAGCGAAGAGCAGTGTGCATTGGAGAAGCACTGTGCAGATGTTGGCATGCAGACACAGCTTCTCTCAGTGTGGGTGGACTGAGCACTGACTGCTCCACAAGTCAGACTCTGTTTACTGCTTTCAGTGACCGTTCAAACATGGTGAACCAAGAGTGGTGGGTGTTGGAAGACAGAAGGCCTGGGGAATGTAAGTAAGCATTTGAGGACCTGGATTTTGCACCATCACCAAAAGCATCCTGGTTGAAGTTTAGCAACATGCTGATTGATGCCTCATGTTGAACAATGGGTCTCTCAGTCCTGTTGAAGCTGCCATCATTGTGCCTCTTGAATTAGACTAAGTCTGCCTGTGAGAACAGTCCGTCAGTACACCTGATGGGGCTTATGTTTCCCCCTACCAGTCCAGCACAACTGAGCTGAACGGCACTTGCACACAGAGGGAAAAGCTTGTTAAAACACTGCACCTAGGGAATCCTACCAACCCTTGGATCTCCGTGGTCCACAGACCCTTGTGCTTCCAGTCTCATGCTTGAGTCATCATGGGTTGTGGGCAGGCTGAGGTGGTATGGGCTGGAGGGATGGACTGGAGCAGTGTTTGGGTGCATATTTCCTGGGGTGTGTTGTTTACAGGTGCTGAAGAGTCACTCTGAAGAGCTCTGCTTTAACACCACTGTTTATTTCATATCAAGTGTCCCCACTTCAGGTACGAGTCATCTTTTGGCTTGTGATATCTTTGTGCGTTAGCTTAATAAAATGAGGAAAAACTGCACATGAAGACATGAAGAGTGCTTGTACTTTTTTCATAACATGTAGTCAAAAAAATAAAGGTGGCATGCCTAATGTCTGGGCTTGTAGTATTTACAAAATTCTGGACCCAGGGCAGATGAACATGGACAACGTATGTCATGTCTTCAGTGATGTGTAATATAAAAATCCCTTCAGCTAGAAAGCCCATTTATTTGTGAATTACAGTGCAGCATCGGGAGAAAAATGTATTCTTTGTTTGTTTGTACTGCAGTGGAATTGCGCAGCCCTTTTCAGCACCAGGGGTTCCGCCAGCCACTCCAGGTTCATAGGCCTGCAGGGGAGAGCTGGGACATGTGGGGTTAATCCCGTTGCTGTGCAAACACATGGGCTGAAGGGAGACAATGTGGAGCCGAGGCGCTAATGAGCACGCAGAGGAAAAATGATTGTCTGATCTCCTGCCGAGCTGCGCTATGTCCTCCGGCTGATTGTAGGGAGAACTGCCAAGTCACATCCTCAGCTGCGAGATGCAGGAGAGGGACTAGAGTAGCACAGCGGAGCTGCCTGCAACAGGGAGAGTGGGTTTGAATCTTACTGATCACAACGGCCCCTTTACTGCTTCTTACAGAAAAGTTGACCTAGATAAAAGGCAGTACAATAAACTGTTTGATAAAAATGTGTCTGGGATATGTTTGCCATTTTTTTTGTTTATTAGATATTTAAGTGGTACAGACATAGAGGGAGCTTATATGGTCCTCTTCTTTCCTGCTGTCCAGCAGATGGCCCAGCCAAAGACCAGCAGCAACCATGATTGTCCTCAGACATCTGTTTACACATGTCAGGTCAATGTACCTGCTGGCTTCACTGTCCCTTCAAGTCAGACAAACACATCCTGCAGTTCTTTTTTTGGTATCTCCACAATCTATTGATCATTAGTGCTTACAAAGGGATTTTTGGCATGACCCAGCAAATTAGGAATGGTGTTTTTGTGATAGTTGGCCAGGTTCCCGTGAATGCCTGCCGCTTGCTCAATCGCTAAGACATGCTTTTGTGCAGGTAACCACTGATTAAATTGCTTTCAGGCTTGAAGATTGATACATAAGCCAGTGGGCAGACAATCAAGGACGAGTGTCGACCAATCTGTCAAAGTGGCTGCTGCACACTCCGACAGAGCAGTCTTAACAATGTCAGCTTCCTGCCTTTTCACCAGGCCACACGTGCTGGGAATGCATTCAGTCGGCTTTCAGGCTGACGTGTCCCTGGCCACACAAGTCCGAGTGGCCCCAGGAAATGGCTGTTGGGTACCATGGCTTTCTTGTCACATGCGGAGTTGGTGGTTCTCCACTGTTCCTTTGTCAGGTGCCACTGTTACACACACCCAGTCCACCAGGCAGTGCGCTGCTGTATCTCATCACTGCATTAAACTCACACACTCATTTATGGGCTGATGGGGGTCCTGCCCCCTGGCTCAGCTTGCACAGGTGAAGCTGCTTGACTTTTTTTTTTACTTTCTTAGGGAAATAATAAAAGGAAAAGGTTATAAATCAAACAGAAATAAGCAGATTTGTACAGTTTACTGTTTCTCCATTAAGCTTTCTTTATTTTAGTCATGCTGAATTAAAATAGATACAACAAAATCTTTATGCCATGAAATTTTGACACAGCCTCTTCGTTCTTGTTATTCTTGTTCGTGAATTAATGTAAAATACTGCAAGGGCCTCACAGTACCTGGGCTGTGATTTTGAGCAGGGGTTTGTGTCCTGCATTTTCTCCAGGTGCTCTGGTTCTTTTCAAAAACACAAAAAAATTGCTTAGAGTGGTAGTGTCCATAATTCTGAGAGGAACGGGAACATTTTCGCTGATTCTGGTCCATGAAACAAAAACATATGCATGAAAGTATTGCAGCAGATCAGTTTAGAATATTTTCCCCCATCAGCACCAGGCATGGCCCCCCAAGGCCCACCACTTGAAGGCAATAACCTCTAAAACCCTGTCCTTCCCGAGTTATAGCCCTCTAAACACTGCAGGTCAGCTGGTACCAACATACACCTCTCTCCTGGCTGGCCCCGATTAGATAGGAGCACCTTACTAGTTCCTGAGAGGAATGGTAGAGTAAACCAGGAAAGCTTAAAAAATGTGAGCCTTCTTCCCAGTTTAATCTGCTCACTTACATATTTATATAGTTAGCCAGTTATTTTTTGCATGCTCCTCAATTTGCTGTGAAAGTCTTCTTGATGAACAGCAAGTCATGGTGGTCATTCAGCTAGCAGATCCATGTTCTGAAGAGGAGTGGTTTTAGCCTGCCAGAGGTTGAACTTAAAAGGGAGTCCACAGAGATAGAGGGAGATGAGGGAAGGGGGCAAGACCAATAAAATTGATTTAAGGAAAACAAACAGTACAAAGGAAAAGCAGGGAAATAAATAAATAATGGCTGAAAGGCTCCCCTGACCCTTTGTCCGTAATAAGATTTGCTGCCTTGAAGCCGTGGCAAGGAATTGATCTACTGCGGGCCTCGTGAGTGAGGTAAGTGGCCCATCTGGTCTCCCACCCTGGGTAACAGGCCAAGCGTTGAGCCCTGTCAGCAGTGGGCAGCAAGGCAGTGAGAGGGTAGCAGTCACTCAAGGAAATGCCAATTGCCAGCATCCCCACAGATGTCTTGCTGAGACAGGGAAATGAGGAAGCCTCACTGAAATATCCTTGTGCAATTCCAAGGTGTCTGGACTGAGCCGTCACCAGAGTCTAGTGAAAGAAGTGCACTCTGGAAACACTTCACAGCTCAAACTGATCCTTACTTCAAAAAACAAGGTTTAATACTTGGAAAGGATGATTATTGTTTTGTTCTTTTTCCTTGAACATTAAACGGAATCCGTTTTTAAATATTGTGTTTTTTACATATATAGATCCAGAAAAAAACATGTATGAATGCAGGATTGACTGAACATCCTACTTTAGCAGTGCTCATCTCTTGCTGTTGGGAAAGTGTGCACTTTATAGCTCCGTCCACACTGGCAGAATTCCACATTCAGCCCTTTGCATTGTAAGATGTTTTGCTCTTGAAATGTCACATTGCTTCTTTCACCCTATTCTTTGTCCTATTCACTGCACCCTCCACTTAGCACAATGACGATTCTGAGCGTTGATATTCATCATACCCCCCCCCCCCACCTCCCCAGCAGAGCTGGCTTGGTTCCAGCCTAAAGTCCCAGGGCCTGCTTCAGAAGCCCCGAGTGCACTCTGCATCCACAGCATGCCAGCCAGGCCTGTGAAAGGCTCTCCTGTCCTGGCCGCCTCCACCCAGTGACCTCACAATAGCCTACAGTGAGGACCACAAGAAAAGCAGGTCCCCTGGTGTTCTCCAACACTGGTGGTTAATCTGTGTGGATAGCGTAGGTCTGTGTTAAGAATACTGAGACCAGAGCTATTGAGATGTGGATCTAGGAGATCGATTCTGTGAAGCCTTTTTCTGGCCAGGCAGTGAATCATCCAAAATATTTCTGAGCTTCTATTAGTGTCAAAACTGGATGCAGCTGAATAGTTGTGGAGTAGTAATTCAGTATCCCTTGGATTTTAACTGCAATGTGGTTTGGAGTTGGTCTGAGCTGCACTGAACCAGCAGTGTCCTTGCTTTCACTTACTAAAAGTGATGCCCAGCCTCACATTTTTTGCTTTCTATCATGGCTAAAACACAGCGACCTCAGTGATGACTTCAAGTGGCCCCAGAAGCCATGAAATTGATCATTATCCTGTCTGGGGAACTGTCATTTACCAAACAATAATGTTAAATCCCTTTTGGTACCTTCAGCCTGGACTTCATTTCCAAAGTCATTGCTCTGTTTTCCAGGAAAGCTGGATTTTTTTAAAAAAGTTTGAGGATTCTACATAACCATATTGAGTCCTTTTTTTACTTTTTGTTGACTTTCTTTTGACACAATCACATAAAGCCGCCTTACTGCATGGAAATTATTTGTTTTATAAATGCTGCAGCCAGAATATTGACTGACTAAAAGTGTTACCTGTATTCCTCAGACATACAGCCCAGACTCAGTCTGGCCCCCTCCTCGAACAGTCTTCAATCTCAACTGTTTCTAAATTAAGATCAGACTATGTGGCAAGAGCTTGCTGATGGAAAACCTTAATGCAGCAGGTGTCTCATCTGTGCTAAGTATAGCAGTAAATACCCTCCTGCTGTCTGTGAGTCAGAGAGTTTGTGTCTCAGGAGAGTTCATGTGAACCTCTTCTGCATACACAACACTAGGGCAAGGTTTCTGCGCAAGAGAGCCTGAGGTCAGTGCAGTGCTTCAAGGCCAGCAGGTGACCGCTGTGATTTTGAAGCACAGACAGGGATTCAAAAAGAACAGGCAGACTGAGGACTGGCCAAACATAAGAAAAAATAACCCATCATGTTTATTTGTGGTTCTGGGAAAACGAAGCCATAACAAGGATTCCTCACAGCGTGTGACCAACTTGTGGGGGGTGTATCACAACATTTTGCAGATTCTGTAAGAAACCAGAGGTTTATGGGACCTCTTAATTGGCAGCCAAGGTGGTTCTTAGTTGTCCACTTGTGAAAAAAAGTCATAACAACAGTTGCTCCAACAACTCGGAATATGTTATGTGTTTATATGTGTTTTATGCATTCCAGTTAACTTTTGTGATTTTTAAACTTGAATCTTTTTTCTCATGTTCATGTGTTTACTCTGCTTTCATTTTAGTTCCTTTTTTACAAGGAGACGGTTGCTTTATGTTTCGTGGTGCGATTCTCTCCAGGATTGGGGTTTCTGATGCACCTCCACACAAATAACATGATAGCATTTTTTAAGATGGCTGGTGTGTGCCAGCTCCATGCGTCTTGTGTTTCAGGGGATTACCCAGAGACTGGCACCCCGGCACCAAGACATGTACGTGCCTCCCACTGACTGCCTGCTGTCACCCTACATTGTTGATGAAGAGACTCAGCTGTCATGCATCACTAGAACAGAGGACAAATGCTTCTGTTCCTCCGCTTTGATCAATGGAGGAGAGCTAAGTGGTCGCGTTTGTAGTCGGAACACAGGGTTGTCAGCTTGGGAATGATGAGGTTTGAAAACTAGCGAATATTTGGCCAATTGCTGTGCAACAACGTGGTCACATTGACCTGCCTCTGGGACTGTCACACAAAGAAAGCTGGAGCTGAAAGAAAAAGGTGTGAAGTCTCAGATAACTCTCCCATTTTTGTGTCCACTTCTATAGCACCGTGTGGAACCTGGATGTCATACTGTGTCACTTAGTTGTTAAACTGGTTCCTCAAACTACCTTTTTTACTGCCATGTGGAAGAAGAGCTGTCAGTTCCAAACATATTGTAGAAAAATGAATATTTTTAAGCCTTTGAAGTATGTTGTATATTACAACTATTGTTTGTTACTTGGTTGTGTGGTGTTAACTGAGGGTAAGGCATTTTGAGTGGAAGTGGGTATAGCATATCTGAAGAAGGTATCATCCTACAGGAGAGACTGTGTAAGCCTCTGCCTAAACTATCTCTTTCTTCTGGATATCCTCACTGAATAGGCCTAGATCCTTACAGGGATTTGTCCCCATGCATGGTACTGTCTGTTTGTATAAACCTTGAGAAGAACAGAAGAATTGCACTGTGCTTTTTAAATTCATAGCACTATAATATGTGACCAAAAGTTTATTTTTAATTTGTAATGTGCCACAGGTTTTCTGTGGTTTTTTTCTTCTCTCTGTGTTACTGTGTGCTCCTGAACTTTGGACTCATTACCAAGTCACTATGCCCCCGCAGGTGTGTGGGCCAACAAGCCAGCTTTTATCAGACGGTCTTGGAGCACACGATAACGGCTGGTTTTATTAGCTCCCAAGTGTCACGTAATCTGTATTAGTGTGATTTATAGCTTTGTTGTGACCTGTCCCAGAACAGGCTCTCCAGATACAAGGTTTGTGCAGCTTGTAACAAAGCCCCTAAGACTGGGTTATCATACTCACACCTGATAACTAGCACATGAAGATGCTCATCTTCTAGAAAATGGTCATTCGTTTCCAGCCAAAAATGTCTTCTGTCAAACCAAGACAAACAACTTCATACTGAGGGATGGTTCCTCTACCTGAAACAACATGAACCTTTCAGTGGTATTTTTACTCATTGTCTGGACTTCAGTATTATATAATCTTAATGAGGCCATTTATAAGCTTATGACATAAATAGTCATCGTTATTGTTTTACCAAGAACACATTCCACCACAGTGCAGCTGTTAGGACACCTTCAGTCTCTGTTATTTATTATTTATGGTTATTGGTTTTGTATCTCTATAAAGTTCAATCTCTGTCTGTTTGTTCTTTATGCACAGCTTTGTTTTTCAAGCTACAGATTTGCCATTTGGCGCACAGGTGCTTCTCACCCTAAGTGAGGTTTTTGCATCGCCCTCACATACACACTAATGATGTATGCGAGCAGGCAGTTCTGAACTAATTTGTCAGTAGGATGACAAACAGGGAACAGAATAGGCTGAAAAGTAGGGAGGAAGTTATGCTGGAGGAAAAATCTATATTGGTGGCAGATAGGGGTGATGGTGGGTGGAAGAAGGACCTGAACTTGGGACAGATGATGGGGGGTACTCCAGAGCTGGAAAAACAATATTGTCGTCATGATGCTGAGCAGTCACAGCACCCATTAGCTGTAATGTGAGCATAAATAAAAATACATTGTAGAACCTCTATGAAGAAAAAATGTAAAAATTAATAAATTATACATCACTCATACACTCACTCACATTACTGCACACATTAGTGGCATAAGGGTGATGAGTTTGTTGATATATATTTTGTTACATTTTCTCCCCTATCTTTCCATTGGACTACAACTGGCATGTATGTCCCACTGCAGCAACAGCATGTCTTTGACAGGACTATTTATGTACTAAATCCAACCAGTTTAACAGTAATACAGCTTGATGATATATAAAATGTTATTAATATTTACCTTACATTTCTACTTTTTATCCCATGTCCCAGGCAGTGCCAGGTAGCTGAGTTTTATTATAATCAGGCATCACACCAATACTTTGCCATTTTACATATGAGGTGAGTTTCAAATATCATAAGGAAAAATTATAGCTATGGGGACTGTTGCTCTTGTTCCTTACACACACATATACCTTTCGTCTTTCTTGAATGTCTCCTATTTTTACAAAGGTGAAAATTTAGGCTATGCTCTCTTTTTTTGTTGTCTGGGTGGAGTGAGTCTGGCCTCTGGATCAAGTTTGAAATGCGTTCTGGGGTTTCACACAAAGCTTTTCACACTATCACACAAGCCCACACATGCCCTCTCATCAACACGGGGTTGCCTGGCAGCAGGGCGTTCCGCAAACCCATGGACCTGCCCATATCAACCTGATTTAACTGCGGGCTGCCCGTCACAGAAGGATCCTGGTCCGTTTGGAAGTACAATGGCAATTTCTAGCACTCGGGCATCAAGTGACATGTTTTGTGATTTTTATTAAGGAAGTAATTGAATATTGCGTTTGACCTTGATAATACAGAGTCAAAGTTGGATCATCTGTTTATTCATTTATTGATAAAGGAATGCACAAATTTATGAAAGAAAACTTACTTTTTGTAGGTTTCCTACTGTTATCTTTGTCTGTAATGCAGCACCAATCACAGGAGATAGATAATGTTAAGCATTTCCCTGCAATGTTTGCTTTGTTATGTACATGTACATAGACAGGGTGCTTGTTGTGACCTGCCACATTTCATAACACAAATGACTCTAAAGTAGCAAGTGAGAACCTAGTGTAATCTATTAAGGGAGGGGTACGGAAGCCTTGGGAAATAGCAGGTTATTCAAAGCATACGCTGGCTGCAACAACACGTCACTCCAAAATCATTCATGGAGCTGTTGAAATTGGTCCAGAAGTGGCATGAGGAATGCCTGCTCGGTTTGAGACTCCGTGGCCCTGACACGTTCCAGCTATTTGTGAGGAAATCCCCCTCCTGAGAATTCAGTTACGAGCAGATGGTGGTATGACTGGCGGATATGCAGCGCTGCCTGGCTAACGCTACCATCAGAGTGCCAGAACTCTGACCTGGAGCAATGCCGCCGGCCTGCTTGAGTCTGCTCAGCCCACCTGGCCTTTCTACTCAGCTCTGTGGGGGGGTGATGTGCAGAGGTGTGTGGGGTGGTCAGGGGAGTGAGATTATCAGATTACAGTCCTGTACAGCAGAACATGGTCTTCATCAGTGTCAGATGACAACACTACTCAGTGTGGAACAGAGGTCCCCACTTGTTTAGGAGTATAGTGTGGGGAATGTTTGATGACTCAGGCTTTGCCGTAGATTCAGGTGACAGCACTGAAAGCAGAGGCATATGCCAACCTCCTCCCTAACTCATCTTGCTTCCTTCCTCTTCTCCATTTTCCTCTCCTCCTCAACGTGTGATAGAGGTAGAGGAAACTCCCAGATGTCTTCATTTTCAAATGGTTGCATAATTCTCTGTTTCTCTTGCTCATACACATCATTTGACACAGCAGTTTCTCCATACTATGAACACATGGCTAGACTGGGCCCAGAGACAGTAACTTGATTTGGTCTTCTGCCTCTCCCACTTGGGTTATTTAGTCCTCCCACAGCCCTCTTGTCATGTTGCCCTTTGTTTTTTTGCAAACTCCCTGGTTGGTAAACATTTTTCCCATGTAAATGATGTCAGAAGTGTCACAACCATAATGAAAAGACTCGAATGTGTTATACAATCCCTGCAAAAGGCATCTGACATTTGGACAGACTCCTCCCATCTCAATGATTGATTTAGTTTGCTATGTTTTTGTCCATAGACACAATAAAACTTTGATTACTGCCTTCTATAATGCCATTTCATGATGGTGCTCCTATGTTTTAGTCATTCGAGTAAATTATTGCAATAATTTACACATTTAAAAAATTTTCAGAAAATATTCCTAAAATTTTTTTGGCTCTTTTCTAAAGAAAATAGACTGTTGTCTGTGTTTATTTGCTATTAAAGATACAGCTAATCTGTTTTGTTTGATGTTACAAATACACTGTTTTTAAGATTCATTTATGCAAAATGCTGTATTGATAATTTCTTATGGCACCATTTCATATAGTGTTCCATTTTTTCAAGAACACATCTAATTGAATGCTTATCAAGGTATTACTGTCCTTCATTCTTATGTTTCCGTTGTAGAAAAACTTTCTGCAGATGAATAAACATTATAAAATGATGATGGAAAAAAACCATTCTGTTGAAGACTTTATAAAAGCTGAGAACAACTCATTACACAACTCTCCCACAAGAGAAATAGTGGCATCTTCCGTTAATGATGTTATTTTCAGTGGTCCAGACAACTGAATTTCACAAGGTGTGCAGATTATGTCCTCATTCACCACCACTTGAACCTGAGAATCCTGTTGCAGCCATTAACAAGTCTGTACTTGCTGGCTGTTTTAGAATTGTCTACACATTCTTTAGTTACTTATGATTTCAGTGTTCATACTTATGACATGATGTCTGTTAATGACTTTTTGTTTTGAGGAAGCTATTGTAAACAGGAGAATTTGATCAAAAGAAAATCTTTGATTTAATTTTTATTTGCAAAACATATTGTAAATTATCTTGCTGTTTATACTCTGTATTTTGTGGACCTCTGAAGCTTCTGTTAAACAGTCATTATGGTACTTTAAGGTAGCATGATGGTGCAGCAGGTAGTGCTGTTGCCTGGGCTGCAGTATAGTTTGCATGGTCTTCTCATGTTCAAATGGGTGTCCTCCCACAGTACAAAGAGAGGCATGGAAGAAAGCATTGGTGAACCACTTCTGTACACTCCTTTAATGACGAAAACCACATGAGCAGTCACCTTGATTTAAAGTTGACTCAACAACACTTACCTTACCATACAGTACAAGACATAACAGTACCTTACTTACGTTACCAGCACATAGTCTGAAGAAACATGTAGTAGCAAGTGATGCAATAAGAGGGAATGAGAGCATTGGCCTACAATGGGGCAGGTCCATGGTGAGGCTCTGTTCAGTAATGCTATGCAACTTTTCTTTATGCAAAGGCTCTTTATGCCTCTTTACAGCAGTGCTGTACCAGCACATGGAATACTGGGAGTTAAGATGAACGCTCATTTCCTCAATAAAAGGCCGCTTCTCTCATTTGCTCATCCGAGGCTACGTTCTTACATCTCCTTTGAGATGCAGCAGCATGCATGCTGACATGTAGTTGTTCAGGGGCTGCTGGAAAACCTGATGTCTACACTTGGTAGTTTTCCATAGCAGAGAGTTACTTTTGTTTTTGTTTTTGCCACAGCAGCAGCAGGTTACAAACACAGTTAGGATGCTGTGTGCTTTCGGAAAGCTGCTGTGTAGCAGATTTCCTCTATACTGCTGAGTGACATTGGGTGATTTAATGGAAAATTTTGTGGAAAATTATTGTGTCCATCAGTGTTTGCAGAAAGCTCACAACGTTTTATGAATAGACTCTTGTGAACAGGGACAGGTCACTCTCTACCTGAGACAGGACTTTTAACTTCTTTCCATTGTGAAAGGATTTCATGATATCTCTCCTGAAAGAGTATCTCCTTGTTGTGCAAAATCTCCCTATTAACCATGCAAATTTTTCAATCTCGGAACTTTTGCTTTGCTTTAATCTGAGAGGGAGTGGCAAAGTTTCATTATATGCAACGAGTGAAGCTGCCATGGTTTGATATTGTGTGTTGAGTGGATCCAACTGTGTGTGAGCAAGCTGCCAGGGCCCTGTGTAGGAAGTTGTAGTGACTAGACCCCCAGAGGGCATCTATGTGCTCAGAGCATTCAGTTTCCCACAAATGTGTATCTTCTTGTTATTTGTACTGCTGTTGGTGAAAACACTGCAGGCTGTAGCTCTGAGGGGTTCCTGGAGGACTAATTTGTCCAGGAGGAAGCAATGTCTGATTTTTCTCTAGTTCTACAGAGGGCACTGTTCTCCTCACTATACACTGTAACTGCATTATTGGGAATCCTTCAACTGAATTGGATATTAACTGAAGGATTTTCATTAGGCTGCGGGTTTGACCTAAAGTGACCAACAGTGGCATGATTGCACTCTCATCCTGTACAGCAGTCTCTCAAGAACCTGCACCCAAATGCACCCTTCTGGTGTCACAGTCTGCTGATGTCATGGGTATCCTACACTCTTACCCTTAACTTTCTGGGTGATACTTCCACCCCATAGTTGTCCCATCTGCATAGATGTTGCCATATTTTAATAATATGGTTGTATATTATGGCTGAGGTGGTGTCTCTTGAATGTGGGTGCTTCATTGCTGCTCACCCCAGAATATGGGCTGATCTCACCGCCCTCATGATGGAGCGACCTCCAAAGACCCATTGTGCTGCACCACTGACTGAGTGTGTTTCAGTGCAGTTCTGTGTGAGACATAATATTGTATAAGAGGCTTCATCTTTGTTTAAAGCCTCCTCCCAGAATGCCTTTTGCCTTCGCTTTTTCTGTGTGTATCTGTATGCATGTGCAGCTGTGCTGCTCCAGCACTGTGGTGCTGCTGTGCAGGACATCCCTCATGTCCACTGTAAAGCCAGTGGAGTGAGAGGAGACATTGTCCCCTGTTGTAGCTGCCCTGTTTGTTTTCATGCCCTCCTGCGTCTTTCCCTGCAGTTCAGGTATGCTGTCCTGGTTAGAGCCATGGTCAAACAATGAGACAAAATAAGTCTGGAATAACCATAAACCCACATTTTGAAAGTATCCCTGCACGTTAACAACTCCTTAAAATTTGAAAATCTTTGTTATACGCCTATGAAGAAACAATGTGTACTTGCTTTGTTTTAGTCCCACAGGCTGGTTCACTAAAGCAAAGTTAGTTGCACCATCTGCCTGTCCTTTCCTTTGTACTCGTGAGTTTTGGATCTAATTATGACGACATGGGAAATTTATGAGGAAAGTCATACTGTCTGCTGAAAGTCTCCTGCGTGCATCTGTGAATATATTATATTCAGGTATTATATGCCTTTTGGCACCAAGTACGTAATGCGAGAGGCATGTCTGCTGCGTACATGTCCTACTAATGAGCCGTTCTCTGGCTCTTCTATGTACTCTCTGTCCCCTCAGTCCCCTTTGTCTCCTCTGTCCTCTCTGGGAAATTTGAAAGCAGCATCCATCTTGTTCCTCTCATTTCTGCAGGACCAGATTTGTACCAGCTTCACATGAGTGTGTGCATTTGTGTGCATGTTTATGTACACATCTAATATTTCTGTAAGAGCCCCTAAATGTGTGTGTGTGTGTGTGTGTGTGTGTGTGTGTGTGTTCACATGCTTTTCATTAGTGAGTGCTCAGGCAAGGGTGATGTCCAGCAGCTCTCTGATGAGTTAATGATGTAGTGTTTAATTGGCTCCATGGGAGGCGATGGAATTGATCGGGTAGGGAAATGCCCAGTTGTCTGGGGCTGCCTATACCCCCCCACTCAGCTGTTCAGGGCCCTGTGGAGTTTCTGGAGGGGGGCATTTCCTGGGTAATGGCACAGTAATGGAAGCACCGCTGGCTGATGGAACTCCAGTTATCCAGTGCCAACTGCAGAGCTTCAGGCTGGCAAAACAAGTATGACCACACTTCCTGAAAGCAGCGCTTCCATTCAGAGATCATATTCATTTACCAACGAGATTTTTGCTCCCTTTAGACTTTAAGAATAAACCAACATTCAACATTCATTTGTGTTGGTAACTAATTAATTAATTGATAATTTATTGTGGCACTAGGATAGTAGCAATGCAAAAACATTTTTGATTGTTCTGCTTGCATTGTTCTTTTCTCCATGTTTTTTATTTTGCAGTCTATCCACAATTTTCCGCACCTCGATTTTACCGATTTCGGATTTTAGGGACAGTCACAAAAATATTCAATTATCAGAAACCTCTTTATCTTGGTCAAGGTCTCAGTGGGTTGCAAAAAATATTCCAGAAAAAAATATAAAAATGATAAATATTAAAAAAGTGTATTTTTAAGATAAAATATAAATATTTTACCAATTTTAAACTCTGAACAAAAATAAATTAATTCATAAAATAATGAGGGTAGTGAGACACCAACTATTCCCTTTAAAGCAGCATACTGATTGAACTGTACTGATGTGTGCTTTTTGTATATAATTCACTGTACTCTAAGCATATGTTTCAGTTACAGTACTGACTTTAATTCATTTATTAAACACATTACAGGTTACAAACATTCAGTATACAATCCATTAGTAGAATATATTCCTCTTAAATTAACACATTTGATTTTCTGGACTTTTGTCTTATCCGGAGACCTCCTTCGGAGTATGGTCCAGCAAATCGACGATAGACTGTTGTACCTTTCTCTGATGTTCTCAGATGCTAGAAAACAGGAAATTCTGGATTTCTGCATTTTAATTTGCATACAGTAAAAAGAAATCCTGTATAAGTAATTGTGCCTTGTTATACCCTTTCATTTTTGCCATTTGTTTCCATTAGTTAAAAATTTCACTTTTTTCAAATCTTGGCAACAACCTGGGAGGTGGAGAAGACCTGTTGATGTGGTAATATTGTTCATTATTAAACAGGATTGCCCCTGGTTCTTTGGTTTAAGCTCTTGAGGCTCTGCTGCTGTGTCTACGGGCACCTAGCTCACTGCTCTCGGGCCTCCTGTTACCATTTAACCGGCCCTGTGGATACAGCCGTCAATCTGGCTTCATGCTCTGCCAGCAGTTTTCTGAACTGTGTTTGGCTCCAGAGGCAGGTGTGCAGATCATGGTGGGTGACCAGGGCTGTTAGCCTCAGTTCTCTGCATAGCTGTTCAAAAATCACAAAATATAAGTTGATGAAATAAGGCACGTTATGAACGAGGGTGACCGGGTGTTATTGCACAGCCAGACTGGCAGCTCTGCAGCTGCATGGCCCCGGGTCTTTAGTGAGACCCTGCCATCTCACTTAGGGATGTTAACATGGAAGTGCATGGTTTGTGGGCTTTCTGGGACTTTTTGTTAATGTACAGGGGGTCTGATGATGGTAGAGTGAGTGTAGTGGGGTTTACACTGTGATAGAAATAACCGATTCCCTCAGAGATCAGGAGCCGTTTATCTTTGCACAACAGACAGGGTAGTGGCTAAGGGGATCTATCGAAGTGGTTGAGTTACTTCGGGTGGGAAAGCGGGGCTCCCCACTGCCCCATCACTCGGAGTTACCGTGGCGTGAAGCGCACCAATAGAACTGAGTGCCAGCTGCCTACTTTGATGTTAATGTAGGTGCATATTGGACATGCTTCAGAGCCTCAGCAGAAAGGAGTGATTAACTGACTTGCATAGCACGTGTTGCAGGTGTGGCCAGGAAACAGCATGAAAACAGCATTAAAATGTTTACAGAGTTATCTCAGCTGCCTTCATAGCCAACAGCACTTTGATAGGGCAATACTTTGCATAAAGCCCTCCAATCTTTTTTGTTCTGTGTTGAGAGTTAAAGTAATTATAGATAATGTGATACTTTTGTGAGTGCATGCAGACGCTTCCCCTGTGTGTCTAGAGCCTTTTTCTGTGTGAATGTTTGAGGTGCTGGAGCTGTTTGGTGTTAAGTGGCCACTGTGCTTTATGTCCAGCGATTGTGGTGCTGCCTGCCACGTAGGGCCCTGTGAGGTTCTCATGCAGAGCCAGCCTGCTGCACTCCTGATCCGGCCAAGTTTTAGCATAGGCCTTTACCAAGGCAGCCAGGCAGTCAGACGTAGCTTTGTGTGTGTGTGTGTGTGTGTGTGTGTGTGTGTGTGTGTCTGTGAGTGTGTGTGCGTTTGTTTGTGGTATTCCACCCCGTGGGTGCCAGTCCCACAGTGAGCTGCATAGTTCTACTCAATTGGCGGCGTCCTTCTCCACTGCAGCTGTGTTTCTCTGTTAGCCAGCCTTGTTTGGGTGTCCTATGCCTGATTACGGTTCTCCCTTTGGCCTCTAGATGGCACTCAGGAGTCAGGCAGACTCAAATGTCAGGTCTCCTCTGAGGGTTGGTGTTTTTAAAACCAAGAAGTGTTACACAGAACACATTTGACACGTGACAGCAAGAGGTGTGTGCTCTTACTTATAATAAATGATGCTGTAAATCTGCTATAAATCTGAACTTGGCTCTACATGGTTATAGGCTTTCCTCCTCGTGTGATGCCATGTCAAACAGTGCCTCTGCTGGAAAGGAGGGAACTCCACTTTAGGAAGCTGTTGCTCAGGCCTTTTGATCATCCGCATGTTGCTGAGGAGTATGTGGTAATACACTCACACTGACAGGTAGAGGCAGAGCGAGTCGACAGCCCTGTCACCTGGTTGCACGTGGTAGAAGTTTTGAGTCAACAAGCAGCAGCTTGGTGACACCACAGAGAAGCAGTGAATGACAGTTCTACTACCAGCTGGGTAGCCCCATCCCACTGTGATAGCTTAGCCCTTTTGCCTGTGGAGGCCATCCTATGGAGCTGTGTGCTGGGAGACACGTGCAGCAGCCGCTGAATGAGTCCAGGGCCATACTGTTGGACAGGATGAACTTGGGATCCCTGAGAGCTTCCACAGCAGACTCTGGTCTTCCCCTGGCAACAGCAGCCACACATTAAACACTAACACACGCGTATGTGTACACATGCAGAGCAAGCTGGAGTGACTGCCTGGGATCCATTAGTGTGTGTGTGTGTGTGTGTGTGTGTGTGTGTGTGTGTGTGTGTGTGTGTGTGTGTGTCTAAAGACCCAGGAACATGAGTGGTGACCCTCTGGATCGAGCATGCATAACCCCACCCTACCCCACCCCAGGAAGCATAAAGTAGGTTATAGGTGGCAGGAGCAGAGTGCAGAATTGGCAAATCACCACTCATCTCTGTACCTCCTCATGGATCAATGGCTGTAGAGTGAGGGAGAGCTGGAGCAGTTAAGCAGAAAGCAGTTGTCCTTTAGACCACCACTGCTCCTCTGATCCCTGTCCACATTGCCCTGTCGTCTGGCCACAGTGCCTGAGCAGGCAGTGGGCTATTCCATTTCACTGTCTGGGCTGTCTGGTGCTCGACTCAGTGAAGGATTGGGGATTGGGGAGTCTCTCTGTGTCCCCGTTTCCAGAGGCACCACTGATGTATGCGTACAACCACATAGTTGTTGACTCTGCTGGAGAAGCTGGTATGGATAGCTGTAGGGATGTGTGAATACTGTGCTGACAGATCCAGTGTGTGTTTGCCAGGAGAACTTGTTGGATGGGAGGGAAGCAAGTCACAGCCCGCTGCCGGGGAACAACTCACGCAGTTGCGGCCGTGTTGCTCCAAGGGGTGATAAGATCTCACTCACGGTATGGGCGCGGCTTCCTGGAGCCAGAGCGGCGGCCCGGTACATGATCGATTATCCTCGGAGAGCTGCTGGCCGGTTATCTGACGCCACTGGAGGAGGGATATTGATATCTGCTGTGAGCGCAGCCGCACGGACCAAACAGGGCAATTACCACACACGCACGCCAGGCGGACGTGCACTTAGAGGCTCCGTACACACGCACACACACACACACACACACACACACACACACAGACCCATTTTACTGCATACACAGCCAGCCAAGCAGATCCTGCACTAAGCGTTCTCTGTAGTGGAAATGCATAAAAACAGGCTATAAAAATTAAGGTGTTACTGGAATCACTTGTGGTTTTGCAGTGAAAAAAATTCATATGTATTGTAATTTAAATATTTTAATCGATGGATTCTGTTTAAATTTGCCTGTTACATTTAATGAACTGAATCACCAAATGTTCTCTATGAAACTATGAAGGCTTTGGTTAGGAAATCTGTATGAAAGTATAAAACTGCCTGTGGCATTTTCATCTGCCTATGGTAGATCTGTGTGTGTCTGTGTGTGTGTGTGTGTGTGTGTGTGTGTGTGTGTGTGTGTGTGTTTGTGTGGGGATCTGTGTGACTGAGAGAGAGACATAGTTTGTAGGTCTGAAACCCACCTCTGGCCACAATGCCCCTAAGCAAGATACTTGTTCTTGAATAGTTCTCGTAAAAAATACTCAAATATATAAACGGTTAAATGATTGTAGGTAGCTTAATATTTGGAAGAACAACATCAGATAATTTGTAATTTTGTTGTATCTCTAAATAGTATATAGCATCTATGTAGTATGTGTGTGTGTGTGTGTGTGTGTGTGTGTGTGTGTGTGTGTGTAAAGTACAGAGTGAAGAACACACTCGTGCATGCCTTTGCCTCATTAAGCCTGTTTTCCACCCTGGATCTGGTCATCTCCACAGAGCACAAGCTTCATTGATTTCCTGACAGCCCTCTGTTTTCTCACAGCATTTACAACTTGGCAGCCGCTAATTTCTGCATTTACAGCGCAAAGTTAGGAGACAGTGTCGGTTGGGCTGAAGGCGGAACATAGTGTGGACCAGGTCAAAGTCAGCAGATGAAGTCAGTGGGGCCATGGACAGGAGTCCAGGCAGACTTTAGGGTCACACTGGCCAGTCATTGTATCACAAACTCCCATTAGGCCCTGTTATTCTTGACATCTTCATAAGAACATGTTTCTTCAACAAGCTGCTTGCGGATTATCGAAGAGAAGAGGTATGTTATAAACAGATGGAGCTAACTGACTGTGTGCTGTTCTCCATCACAAATCAATCTCCAGCACCTGGAGAGTGATCAAACCTATAAGACTTTTCAACTCTGTTAATGTTCCTGGAACTTATTTACTTGAAACAGACTGATCTTTTTATATGCAGTGCAAGAAGGGTGTGTGTGTGCGTGTGTGTGTGTGTGTGTAAGGCTGCAGCTGGAAAGGCCTGAAAGGCATACATTTCATTATACCTTATCTGCCCACATAGATCCCACCCACCACACCTCCACCAGGTTGACATGTCCTGTCCTCCAGTACCACAGACTGCCCCCAGGTTGTCCTGTCCCAGCCCTGCAGCTACATGTACTGTAACATACCTCCTTCTACACTCTTCAGCCTCAGAATCCTCTTCTCTCTCCCAGAGCTCAGCATTCAGAACCCTGCTGTTCCTTAAGTTGATATAAACCTAAATGAACCCCATCACTTCAGATCTGCTTCAAGCATCACTCCTTTTGAAATTATATAACATCTAAATGTTTTAGGACAGTGCCTTGAAGATTTTATTTTATTCTTAGTTTTTTAATGTATTTAGAATATTTTTACAGCATTTTTACTGTTGAGGGAGCAAAGCAGGAAATCATTTGCCCTACTTTGTCATTCATTCTGCACTCCATTATTTAAGGATGATACCAGTATTTGTATTAGTAGACAAATCTAGAGACTTTGTATACAACACAGCTTTAGGGTCACTTTTGCAAAAGTTGGTAATGTATTCATTTAGCTCACATTCCTTTCTAAATCAACTTATAAATGTGAGGTATTGTACATTAGATTTATGTAATTTATATGTATATATTTTCAATCATTTACCCATTTAAGCAGCTGGGTAATATTTACTGGAACCATTCATGGTAAGTACTTTGATCAAGGACACAACACCCTGGAGGTGGGATTTGAAGTCTTTTGATTACTAGGTGACAACTTCTAAGATGTGCGGTACTGTCTGTCTCCATATTGCCATGAATTGTCCTATGAAAAATAATCATATATTTTAACTTTCCTTTGGTCACCCAGTATCAATAGTTGCCTGAATTTTGTAGTGGAGTGCTTCTCAAGTGCAGCATATACACACCATGTATGTGTCTGTGGGGGAGTTCAAGGGGTGGGTTCAAAGTGCTGTTTGTTTTGGGATACTGTGCTTCATGCACTAAGAGCTCCAGCCAAGGTGGATAGACTCCAGGCAGCAGGAAAGATGTGCAGTGTGACAGACCACGACACAGTGTGTCTGCTGTCCCTGTCCTCACCCTGCTCCTACTCATTCAGGGAAGTACATGATGTAATTATGGGATCAGCCACTCTCCTTCTACTCTAATGGCAGCCATCATTTTCCAGGTGAGGGTTGCAGGGGGATCTCGGGGTGAAGCCATTGTTCAGAAAAGAGCAGCTGCAGTTTGCAAACAGGATAGGAGGGCTGTGGTTCCTTTGGCTTAAGAACATGCATTTTAGTTTAGTGGAGAAAATTTGTTTTCAGGCTGGGAGCGCGTACACGATCTGATTGTAACAGGTTATGCATGAGCAGTATGGAAATTGTGCCCGTTGGCCGTGTTGATGCGCTACAGCATAAAAGCTGCAGATCGCTGCTCTGTGGCTCTGCAGAGCACATCACCTTTCGCAGCCCTTCTGCCTGTGTTTGGAGGGAGCAGCATGCAGGCACCAAGTGTTTAGTGTCAAAGCTCAGCCTTTGATATATTGCCCCAATTTCCCCAAGCGAGAGAATGACAGAGCTGGGCTCACTATTAAGCATGATGCAAGTGGCTCATGGGAAAGCAGTGTTAAGGGAGGTGACTTGGAGCAGATTTCTCTACGGAGGGTAACTTGTGAGGGGTAAAAGTGTTCCCTGACAGGAAGATCCTAGTTGTGCTGTATAAATGAAGGTCCTCTGCCCTCTAGTCACTGCAATCCACCAGTCACTGTTGCGCCTGTGGCCTGTAGTCAGAGGGTGTAACTCCTTTAGCTCCAGAACCCCAGGAGTAGTGAAATGGTGCTGTGACCCTCCTACAACCCCCCCCCCCGTCCGTCCATCCGTCCGTCTGTCCTCATCCAGATAAGTATCATCCCGCTGGAAGTCTCTACTTAGCAGTTGCTGGAATGAAGTGACGTAGAAATGCAGTCTTTGTGACCCTGATATAGTGGGGCTGGGCTGCTGAGATAGAGAGGCGGCGCAGCATGTGGCCGGCGGATGAGGAGCAAGATAAAGCCTCATATCCGTCCAGCAATAGGGCAGCCGCTGCTTGGCAGCCCTTTATCTGCTGGATTATGTATTTATGTAGCGTCGTCTCCCTGTTAACCAGCAGGGTGGCAGCGGGGGCAGCGCTGGCAGCACTTCCTTGGTCCCGTGTCCCAACATCCCCACCTGTCTCGGACACCTCTATTGCCCTGCCGTGTCGGGAGTGCTGGGTCAGCACGTGCAGTGCAGTGAGCTGGGGCCTCAGCAGGAATAGATGAGGAAATCTGAGAGATTGTCAGGATCGCAGTCCCAGCCAAGACTCTGATGCCCCAAAGACTGATCGGAAATGTTGCTTTGCTGTACAGCCTTCAGCATAGTGAGATATCAAGGTGGAGAAAACCTGGAGGAAAAAAAAATGGAGAAAAAAGATTAATACATTTTTTGGTTTTTCTAAGTCAAGGGTAATATTGAATTTCTTTTAAAAATCATTTCAGTAGAATTGAAAGTAAAACAGTCTGCAACAGATTAAAAGAAATCTTTGTAAGAGCTCACACAGGATATACATTTGTGTACCTCTGCTGCAGTCACAACCAGTTCTGTGCTTCACCTTCATTACAGTGTGTTTTGAACACCACAGACAAAAAATTAGGAAATACTGAACTATTCAAAAATCTCACCTGAGCACTGTGTCTTGAGACAAAACCACTTGGGTATTTCGGTGTGGGTCACGTTCAGGTCTCTCTGCAGGTGCTGTTTCCAAAATTCTAGAACATTCTCTGACTTATTTCAAATTTAGCCACATGAAACAAAAGAGGAGTGTGAGGCTGGGGAGGTCTGTGGAGAAGGTGTAATGTGATCACCCCCGCCCATCCACACCCTGGTGTCTGTACTGTGATCCAGCCTATGACGCCACATCCCTGGGGGGGTGCCAGGGTTCTAACCTTGCCATTGACTGATATATCGCTCTCCCCTGGTGGCTGGATGTATCTCTGCAGCATTGCCCTTCTGTCTTCCTCCCCCTCTTCCAAGGGACCTGGGGATTAAGCAACTTAATAGGGAAAAAAGCAGCGCACAGCAGGAAAAGTGCGGCCGAATCGCTGGAATGGAGTGAAGGAGGGAGAGCGATGAGGATAGCTGTTTTACAAATACCCCCCACACTCCTCTGGAGGATCTGTGTGGCAGCTCCTCCAGCAGCACAGCTGAGCTCACAAAGCCCCTGTTTTTGGCCCCATGGGAGTGAAACGCTGGCCACTTCAGTTTACTCTGGACACAGGGGACACAGACAGGAGCGTGCAGTGTCCCTGTTGCATTCCTCATGCTGTTAAAGGATCTCTTAGGAATTGAAAACTGGGTGAATGTGGACAGGGAGGGGAGCAAAAAAATCACACATCTACCACTGGATGGTAACTATTTACACATGCGGCTAAAGGATATGCTTTTGTACAACACCCTCTAACTGTGGTGTCCTCTAGTACTTTATAGGGAAAACACAGAACTAAGGCATACAGCGCGTCTGAAGAATTGTGGGTTATCTCGAAGGGTTGCTGGGAAATTGTTGCATGAGTATGGGCTGATAGTCTGTCGCAACTTTAAGCTGGATCCTGTATCTCTACAGAGTCTTTTGCTGCCCTGCATCTCAATGGTCTACATGTGGACAGTAAAAGGTGTTGATTCCATTTTCCCCCAGATTAGCACCACCAGGTTAGAGGTTTCTATGTCCAGCCGCTGTGTGGAAAGGAGTGTGTTGCAAACTGTGGACTGTGGCTTGGGAGCGCTGCCGCGTGGGAATCCCGAACCCATGTCATGCGCTGCATTAATCACTGTCAGACAGCATTACAATGATTATCACTTTGCTCTGAGACAGAAGCAGCAGGGGGGCAAAACACCCCCACACCCGGCCCATACTCGTGCTCTCCCGGGAAAAAGCAACACAGTATGATACTCAAGAATGGCTCTGTCTCCCCCTTACCAAGCCCCCCCCCCCACCTTGGCTGCAGGGGCCCTCTGTGCCTAATATATAAATAGATAGATAGACACCCCCCCATCTGCAGTACCGATCCAAATTCTCTCCTTTCCAGCTGAGTTGCTCACCAGCCTGCAGGTTTGATTCCAGCCCTGGGAATGCTCGTGTACTGAAGGTTCAGGTAGGGCTTATGAGGGTTAGTGTCGAGAAGAGGACAGCAGGCCGTCATCAAGCTAGGGTTCTCAGGGACAGGGTCCCTGTCATGAATGTGGTCAGAAAGCAGGAGGGAGCACGACTGGGCAGTACAGATGGTGGCCATGTGGTTAACATGAGCCGCATGCTGGCTGGCTGAGACATTGCATAATGTCATGTGTAGGCTCTGGAAGAGAATAGTCATGTTCCTCAAGTAGCAATTCCACAGTAAAAACACGGAAACTCAGTATTGCAGAGCCTTAAGGGCTGTTTGAGGCTAATTCTCGCATCTAGTATTGCAAGTAGCTTTTGGTTTTCATTTACCGTGTTTACAGCTTTTATGTGTGCAGAGAAGCATGCTCTTCCTAGCTTGGCCTGAGGCTGTGTTTCCAGAGGCCTGGCTGAGGTAGCCCAACTGGGTTTACAACACAGGTCTGGCCCCTTGAGCAGGACTAACTTCTGGCCATCTGGTAAAATCATTGAGTACAGGTCAGCATGGCATAGTTAAGGGGACTTTTGAAATGTTTTTGATGGGACTTTGTGATGTACCATGGAAAAGTTTCATCCACAGTCTGAGATGATGAAAAGCTTTCATGTAGTTTAATTTCTTGTTAATAAGCTTGTTTCATTTGTAAATGGAACACCTTTTAAACTGTGAAATCTGGTTTGCAAAATCCACAATTACTGTTAGAACGGTACTTACCGATGGGGAAGGACTGTGTGTAAATTTTACATTATGTGCATATGCGGCACAGAGCAGTGCAGTTCCACTCCAGTCCTTCACCATGACCTGTCTAGAGGGGAAATGAGGGTCAACTTTAGCAAGGATAACTCTTGGAGGACAGCAGAAGATCCAAAACAAGTAGCGACTTCACCACAGCCAGTGGTTTTGCTGGGTGGTTCTGAGCTCACCAACCGGAGTGCCCTCTGTACTTAGTGAGGAAGAGTCCTTGTTCGTGGGATATGATGGTATCCATGGGTGCAGCCTGTGTGAATGGACTCGACTGTCTCTTTGCTGACCTTTCTGTATGAGGGCAAGGACAGAGAGGGAGGGACATGGAGAGCAGCACAGATGGCCTGTCCACTTGTGGGCAGATTTATTTGTCCCTTCCCAGAGACTCCTGCCACCTCATCATATCAAACTTCAGCACTTACTGCTCTTTCTTCCTTCTGAGCTCCAAGCTTCCTTCGTTTGCCTGCGTTCTCTGCCCACATAAGAACTCCCATTCCCCTGGGCATCTATGGAGCTGCCTGGAAGTGTGCAACCCTGTGAACTTCTACATGTTTGTGAGTGTGTGGATATGTGTGTGCATGTGTATGTTTGACTATGCAATTGTGTACTTGAGGGATTGTGTATTTGCTAACATGTGACCTCTTTGTTAATATATTGACCTCTGTGCTTCCTGGGGAGATGTTGCCTGTGAGGATGGCATGGGGGAGTGGTTCTGCTCAGGTATTGTCATTTAATATTTTAGTGTAGATAAATGTAACAGCCTGGTTTTAGGTGTGTGAAATCTGAAGTGTTTAAGATCGTTGGAAACAAAGCAAAGATTTGGAATAGATTTGCAGACTGTTACAGCACAGTGGCTGTGTTTCTGCTTGGCATTCACATGTGATGAAATGCACTGAGATGCATGTTAACACAGAGTCAGGGGGCATGGTCCTGTTCAGCTGTGCTGTCAAAGTGCAGTGCTGCAGGGAGGAAAAGCTCTGTGGATCGCAGCTTTCCCCTCCACTGTCACTGCGCTGCCGTCCCCAGGTGTGGCTGAGCGTCGTCTTTCATCTTGGCAGACAATACCGCTTCATTACCAGTGGAGTGTTGCGCTTCCAGCCGCCCCGCTGGGTCAGGCCTGCGCACCTCCTTCCAGCAGGCCCCAACCAAATCGCAAATGCATCAGCGTCTCCCCCCGCAGGGAGGGGTGGCCGTGTTTTGTTAGAGGCCCGAGCGGTCAGACCTCGCAAGCTGTGCATGGAGCTGAGATAAAAGGCCGGTAGAACGGAGCCTCGCTATCGCGCCGGCGGCGTTGGTCGCGCTCAACCAAGATTAATCTTTTTATAAACACTGCTCAGCGGTCGCGTCGCCCGCTGCCGCTTGCTGGCTTTCGCGCAGCTCGTTTCCATAGCTGCGCTGCCGGGGGGCACAGGCTCCGACGTGATCTATGAATCTTCATTAAGTCTAATTACATCAAAGGAGAATAAGGATCAGGAGGCTCGCGGTGACAGGGAAGTGCTTGTGTGCTGCTCTGTGCCTGTGCTAAGAGGTGCAGCTTTGTGAGCTGCAGCCACACGCCCGGGGCCCGGAGACAGGCTTGGAGCCCCAGGCGCCCCCAGCGACCCCACCATTTATATTCATCACAAGAGATCAGTGAGGGAAAGAGGGGAGGCAGTGCAGCGCTTGCTATAGAAATAGTGGCAACATTAACACATTATCTTCAGTACTCTGCAGATACGATGGCACCGTACAGCTGCTGGGGTTTGGACTCTAAAATGCATCACATGCCTTTTCCTGCTGTGTTTTCTTCTTGTTCTTTAAACAGGCTCCTGCATCCATAGCCAGTCACTGTTATGTCTGAGCTCTTGCTCTTTCTGCACCCACATCTGCCACACATTTGGCTCAAAATGCCTCGGACTTAACCCTTCAAGGCCTGGCTCTGTAAGTCAATCGAATTTTCGTGTTCACCCTACCGTCGCGATACTGCTTCCCGTAGGTCTTGTGTTTCAATTAGCAGGCAGCGTGCCGCAGCCATATCGACCGCAGATGTTTACACAGGTCGCTGCCTTTCGGCCGGCCTCTGCTTCATGCATTTTTAACCAAGCACCAGTGATGGTTCGGCAGCCAGTCTACCTTTTCAGGAGGCAGGTGTCCTTTAGAGCCCCTGGGCCATCCGAGGTCACACTCCGTTTCCAGTGAAGCCCCAAATGAACAGCAGAATCTCCATGACAGATATTAATTTCCTCATTCATTTGTTCATAATTATGTATCCAGACAGTCCATCTCCAGTGGAACAGATGAAAACAAGAAATGTGTGTTTGTTCTGTCAAACAGCAAAGTGCTCCTGTAAGCTGTGCTGCTACGGATTACAACTTTACATAAGAATATTGCCCTATAAAAAGTCAGCACGGACCCACATGGTGGGATGTGAAAATGAGCATGTCTGACGTTGAACACTGGGAGGTCCACTAGATCGAGAAGAGAGCAGATTGTCAGGATGGCCAGCACTGTTGCAAAACTCTCTCCCAAGCCAGAGCCTCTGGTGATATGTTTTTTCACAGCACAAGGTGAGATTGAGGCCATTCCTCTCCAGCTCTCTGTTTTCCACGTTTCTCGCTCAGCACAATGGCAGGACTCCTTTCTGTAGCTGTACAAAGTGAAGCTTTTGTGTGTGACACGCACACTCACACTCACCCAGCTCTATCTCACAGTAAACCTACCAGATTAAAAGTTTCCCCTTTTCCCCTGTTGCTCCCCCTTCATCTTTGTCTCTTTCACCGTTAATGGGACGTTCAGATAGAAGTAAACAAAAGTGTTTTTCACAACTGGTATAGAGCTTTAAATACAGATACATGATTGTCAGTGCACAGTTTGTGCAATATTACTGTTTTTTCTGCCCACATTATAAGAGGAGCTGTTTGTGTAAATGAGTTTGATAGAAGATTGTGCTGACAGATGGTTTAATGCAGTTAGGGAACTTTTGGGAGAGTCTGAAAGATGCCTTTCTTGAATGCTGAAAAGGATTCAGCAGTTTTGAGGGTCAGAGGGATCTCTTGTGAGTTGTCACCAGGCTGCTAGAAGTATTGAAGCATACTGATCTTACAGGGGTATAGGGAGTGATTAGGTCTTGCAGACATCAGGATCCTGTTGACAATCTCGTAGGCTGTAACCAAAGGCTTCGCTTGATGCGAGCAACCACACAAAGACAATGTAGACAAGGAGGGAAGATACAGGGGGAAAAAAACCACAGCATTGTTGATCACTGATAATGCAGGCAGAAAGACCAGGCAAGAGCTCTTTTATTTATAACTTTCCATGAATTTTTATTTGTGCCTGTCCATTGCTTTCAGTTTCTATCGCCCTCCAAATCTACCTCTCTCGTCCCCTGCCTTTTCGTTTGCACCTCTGCAGCGGGTAGACATTCTCCCCTCCTCTCTCGCTTTGTCTCTGGTTCAGCGTTGCGCTTCTCTTGCACGCTGCCCCCCTTTCCCTGGAGCGTGGCCCCCTTGCACAGCTGCGGAAAGAAGCCACTAAATGACAGATCATTATCATGCTAATTAAGCCACTTTGTAACTCCTGCTCGTGATTGCCCTACTCATTAATGGCTCGCTCAGTAAAATTGGATAGCATTTATTTCACTACGATGGTTAGAAAGGCATGTGTCGCGCTACGCTTTTTGTCACTTTAAAGCGAGACTTGTTTCTTCTGCCTTTTCGTAACTGCGCTCCTCTTCCAGTACTGCACCTTTCATTTTTGTATTGGAGTTCTCTGCTGTTGATGCTGGAGCTTTAATGTTGGTTCTCCAGCTCCCTTACGGGCTCTGGAAATTCATGAGCTGCACAGAGACGCGGTGGGTAGCACTGATGCCTCACAGATCCTGGGCTGTGCACTCAGATGTAGGTTAAATCCCTGCTCTGTCTTTGTGGACTTTGCGTGTTCTCCCTCTGTTTTTGTTGGTTTCTTCTGAGTGCTCTGGTTACCCCCAACAGTCCAAAGGCATGTTTCTGAATAAATGGTGACTAAACTACCAACTGTGTGTGTTGTATAAGTGTGTCTGCTGAAGAAATGGGTAACAGATTGTAAGGAGTTTGCTGTAGTGTTGTAAGTGACCTTGAATAAAGTTGTCTGTCTGCTGAATGAGTAAGTGCTAATCTCGGTGAGAGAGGGAAGCATAATGTTCTCCCTTTCTCGGAAGAGTTCCCACAACTTGTCCTCAACATACCCTCGGCATCGCATTGTGATCGCATACATGTTGCTGACAGAGTAACCCAACAGAAGGAAGCTGTGTGTCAGAGCAGGATTCTGGTGACTCAGTCCAGGGACTTGAACCAGGAACCGCTGAGTGTTTAAACAAGTTATGTTATCAGGCCAGGGAGGGAGCAGCTCAAAGTGTTTATAGCTCACAGCTCGAACCAGCGAATGGCTAGAGTGTATCAGAGTGGCTGTAACAATCCCAGCCACCAGCACAGCAGCAAATCCCATAAATGCTGCCCTCCCACTGCCAGGAACTGCAGCCTTATCTTCAGCTGATGGAACTGTGCGCTTATGTTACAACTGTGGGAGTGGTGTGGACCCACTGTGCCTTACTGTGGTCAATGTGACATTCTAGAGCTGGTCATAACAAGGGATAAGGGGCAACCTTGACCATGGCATCACCTTTGGGATGGTCTCACACTGCGTTATAAAACAGAACTGTGTGAAAGCCCAGGGAATGCACATGAACTGGTGCAGACTTCCAGGATTAAACTACTCTGTAGGAAAAGAACAGTATTGCATCGATTGGGTCAATGGAACACACGTTTTACCAATATGACTGAAAACATTATGAAGAGTTAAGTTAATTTTTAATCATTTCTTAAATTTTTTAAATATTTTTAAGTTAAAGCTCAGCTTAAAAGGGTTATTTTAGATTTGGAGATGTATTAATATGTGCAGTTAATGCTGGTGTGTCTGGGGAGGGGTGATTTCTGTACACCTGGTTGCATCATATAGCTTCACTGAAAATGGATAGTCTGGAATCATCGTGCATCTGGAGTCTCGTGAGAAATTTTTGAGTCTCATAACTTCTGCCTCTTTCATTCTCTTTGTTCTTTGTAGGTTGATTGGTTAGTTGGTTGTTGCATATGAAATTTCTCCCACCACTGACCCAAGTAGGGAGGTTCAGCTTCTTTTTGTAACAACAAACCTCTTCACACTAATCTTATCTTGACTGCTCTCTTGACTGAGCTGATATCTCCAAAGATTTGTTGTCAAACTATTGTCTGAAGAGGCCAGCCAGCATGTTGTCAGATGAGGCAGGTCAACGGCTGTATGTTGGTCCCTGGAATTGCTTCTGCTCTTCTGGTAGTCTGGTAATCGGTAAATGAACAGTGCATATTAGGCTAACCCAGCCAATACTGTGGTCTAACACTGTGCTAGGCACACACTGCCCCCTAGTGAGTGCAGTCAGCAGTGCAAGGCCTGGGGAGGGCTTGCCAATGGGATGTGTATGTAGGAGGTTGGAAGTGTTTGTGTGTAGTGTAGCAGGCTGTGCTCAAACCCCAGACATAACATTTCTGAGGCCTGAAAAACAGTTGAGGGATGCTGCAGTGCAATAAGGTGACACCATTGCAATCCCATCATTCTTAGAGAAGGAGGACAGGAAAAGCGCAGCTGAGAGGTACAGGGTGGCTCTGAAGCGAAGTGGGTGTCAACACTGGGTTATGTCAGTTTTTAAAGCGATATCCTGGCATACTATCATAAAGCTTTTTTAAATAAATCCTCACCACTGTTTAAAAGTTCTATATTGGTAAATAGTCATATGTAACGATGTGTGTCAGCAATGTTACTGATACAGGGCTCCAAAGAGAGAATTGTGGGGACATGAGCCTTATTCTTGCATGGCATGATTGGCAGTAGCAACAAACAAACACTGCAACACATCCACCCACAGAACTATAATGCAACCAACATAGCCTCAGGGTCATTGCCAACCCTAGACTTCCCACCACGGCTGGACACATCAACTATGTACCCAGAGCAAAGCATGATGGGAGCCACAATTCCACCCATGTTACACAGCCCTCCCCTTAAGGGTCGACTAACCTGGCAACCCACATTCAGTTCACACAGTGTCCATGGCCAGGGGCTAACTTGTTGCTTCCATCGCTGTAGGAGTGGGGAACCGCAGGCAACCACCTTATTCCAGGTGGGTTGCCATTCAGTCTTAGTCTCTTTGCTCCTCATCATCACCCGGTGTCACGGTTGGGGTCTCTGGCCGCACAATCCTGGACAGTGGTGGACGCACAGGTTCCCAGCGAGACCACCCGCATCTTGCTCTGACCACTCGCTTTCCACGACCACACCTGCACATCTTGCACCTCCTCAGGTAGTTCGGCTGAGATTGGTGCCACTCTGTTCTTCTCCGCAGTCCTCTGGGCTCCCTGAGGACGGCAGCCATGCTTTCACCAAATGAAGGCAGCCACGCAAACAGTTTATTCACCTGTTAGGAGTGAACACTCACCCAGGGGCATGTCCTCTCTGCCTGTGTCCCATCTAAAGTGCTTCCTCGGAGTCCATGCCACATGGGGTTCTTGGCAGTCGCGTGCACAGTGCCCACACCTCTTGCAGTGCCAGCAGTTCAGCACTGTCTCCTGTCGCTGAGATGCTGCTGCGCCCTTGTCCCACGCAGCCCCATTGTCTGCAACGCTGCTTGCTGCCAATGCCTGGCAATGGCACACATCCCTCTGCTCACCGGCAGGGAGCCCAGAAGCCCAGAATGGCCTCTGCATGTTCCGCCTTCCAGGGCTCCCTCCAGGCTGACGGGAGCAGCAAGGCTCACATACTGCTGGAACTGTTCTGGCGCCAGGGCTCTGAGGAACAAGTGCAGGGCCAGGTCCTCCTGCACTTCTGGCAGATATGCCGGGTAAGCGTGACACACCAAAAACTGAATTTGCACCACTAGCATTCTCAAATGCTCTTCTCTGTCGTTGTGACTCTGAAGCAGGTGGTTGCAGTAGCAGAGCGGCACTTGTTGTCCCCTAAAACTGTGTTTGAAGGTGGCCATCAGGCCAGACAAGTCACCATGCTGCTCAGGAGGGACGTCCAACAAAACGGACAGCACTTATCCCTCCAGTGCCAGTCCCAGCTGTACTGCCGCAGTGGGCTTGCTCCACCCATTGTGCCACACTGCCAAATGGAGCTGCACTTCAAACAGCTCTCAGGGTTTGCCACTGGAATATCGCAGCAAGCGGGCATGCCAAAGCTCGCCCGCATGCAGTTGCTGCTGTGCTTCGCCATCCTGCGAAGCCGGCAAATCTGTCGTGCCGCTCCGTTGGTCCTGTGGGGGTGCTTCGCATCCTCTCTCCGTCACGGTCTCTTCCAGGCACTCTTCGTTTCCCTGCGACTTCTCTCAGAGTCGCTCAACAGTGTCGTGCACGTTCTCCACTTGCTCCTACAGGAGACAGATTTTGCTCTCTCGCGGTTTGTCCAATTCGGATGCACTGCCCATGTCCATCTTGTTGCCCATCCCACTGTAACAACCTGCATCGGGGTGTTACTGATACAGAGCTCCGAAGACAGAGTTGTAGGAACATGAACTTTATGCTTGTGTGGCATCAAATCACATCTAATATGTACACAGAGCAAAGCATGATGGGAGCCACAATTCCACCTGATGTTACACATATATTATGTAGTCGGGACATGAATTTGAGTCCCCATCAAGCCTGAAAAGGAAGAGTGAGTAGCTTGAAACACAAAGAGAAGGAAAGTGTTTCTTTCTTCTGACTTGTTATTGGTCTTGTGTTCTAAAGAGGAGATCTGAGAACTAGGTATTTGACCAAAACCAAATTTAGGAAAAATGGAGTAACAATACATCATAAATAAAAATAAATCATTGCTATTCTGCTATCTTTTCTTTTTCTCTTCTCTTCTGACAGAAATACATTTTGCTGGGCTCTTGTGCTGCTGTGTTACACATTATTTCCCAATGCAAAGTTTTAAGGGATTATACTCTTTTCCATGGCGTTAAACGCATTCCATTACTTTAGAGAGCACTGGCACTCAGTATCCCACACCCAACACTGCAAAGGCCAGTGTTGCTGCAGATGGACAGCTCCATCATGAATGCTTCATACAGGTTAAGTGTGATCGTCCCAGAGTGCACAGCTGCCCAATGGACCCCAGAGCCATCCACCTCCTGTGTTACTGTTGGAATTTCATGGAGGTATGCCTGTTATCCTCAGAGGTTAGTGAATCTGCTGGCATTTGGATCCCCCTCCTTCGTCTGGGTGCTTTGTATGTATGCAGAGCTGCAGTCTTGCTTAACGTCTGCTTTTGTCAGCGATGGTAATAAAGGAGCTCAGCATCTTGGTTTCCTACTGCTATTGTGTCTGTGGCCCACCTGGTTGGTGCCCTCCCCATGCTGGTTCATCACAGCATGAGGGCAGGAGGTACACACATTCGCACATACTCGCACACACAGATACTGACATCTTTTGCCTGAAGCGCTCTGCAGGCCACCAGTGTTCCAGCTTCCTTCTGACTTCACCAGCTCACCGAGTCCTTAACCTTGTCTAACTGCACAAGGCTGGAGTGTGGACGCGGAGCAGTGCCACTTGCTTCACCAGTCCTCCGGCATTGCCGTCGGCTGTGCCTTTTGTGGAACGGACTGTAGCGGCCCGAGGGAAACCATGGCAACAGAGAGCCAATGTAGAGCAGACGTGTGGAGCCCGCCGTGACTGAAGAGCAACCGCACACGTCCTCTGTACCCGGCCCAGCCCTGACAGACGACCATGTCACTGTAATCTGATCACACTCTGACTGATTGAATCAAATGAGATTGTGGTTAAACAGATGCTCTGCTGAGAGTGGCACTACTGCCCGTCTGGCAGCAGGTCTGTAGCCATTCAAGGAGGGTAGTGTCACTTGTGTGGTGTCTGCAGTGAGACATTGTTTTGGCTGTGTGAGTGAAGGTAGGGAAGAGGGTCAAGGGGCTCTAGTTTCTCTGGTCAGTACCCTCGATCCAGGTTAAAACCCGCTGTTTAGCTGAATTTTATTTCCTCACTCCAACACTCTGATGTGTCGGCCCTTCCACCTTGTGCCCGGCCTTCCTTCGTCTTTTCCCGCTTTGTTCCCGTCTAATTTGCGGACAGCGGCGGCACTTATCGGAGGCAGTCTCTCCTGAAGGGTTTCCGCCACTGGTGCGATCAATCTCCGCTGTGCTCCAGAGTCTGTGAAGGGCCCTTTTTTTGTGATGATGGATTGCGGTGGGTTACGTAAAACCGGCCGCCTGCTGTGTCAGCTCTCCTCGCATGCGTTGACAAATTGATGCCTCTCTGGAAAAGTCATGCGGGGAGACGCCCCCATGCTGTCCCCCCCACAGGCCCCACTGTCACTGCAGCAGTTGCTCCCCACCTCCCCATCTCCCCATCAGCCCCAGGGGGTGGCTTGGGGCAGAGGTGGAATATCTGTTGGGAGGACAGGGGTGGGGAGCAGGAACTACTAATTACAAACACAGAACGCGCACAAGGTCACGTGGTAGTCCTGAACGTTCCCTGTCACAGACTAATGATAGTAAAATGAGCCCTACTTTATGTTTCTTTTCACACAATTTGGTGTCAGAGAAGCTGAACCACTTATCTCCCCACTGATCTTATCCAGGGTCCTGTGGATGGAGTTCTCCCAGAGGTTTGGACATACCTTCTAACGTGTTGCTTTAAAGTGCAAATTTTAAACATCAAATTTAAATTCAGGTTCATTCCTCATGACAGAAAAGAATCTCCATTCTCCTGATGAAGTGAATTTTTAAAATATTTTTTAAAAAAATTGAGTTACATTTTTGCCATTTTATATCTTATTGACAACAAATCAGTCATTGTAGCTTTTATTCTGTTTCTCTGGGTTGTAAACTCAGAGTTCCGAATATGGTGCAATAATTTACAGAGTTTTTGCATTATTAGTTAATGAGATACAATGACAAATTTTGTTACAGAAGCTGTGATTTTAGTGTGCAAATGATTTCTCGATATTTTGATGTCATGAATGGCAGAGTAAGTGAAAATCATGCATGTAATGTGTTAACAGATGTTAGGCACAAAGGTTTGGCACAAAGTGTGTAGCGCTGCAGTATATTTGAAGGAAATCTGCCCCTCAAGAGACGAATGCCAGAGGAAAGAGACAGAAGGGAGGGACAGACATATAGCTATTGTGAGCTTATGAAGATCATGGGAGAGGTGACATAAGCTGAAAATGTCTATAGAGTTTGATATTCCTGTGTGTGAGAGAGTGTGTGTTCTGAGTGTCCAGAATGTGATGTGCATAGCTCCACCAGCTTGCGTTGGGTTACTGTCCTAACCTTTAGATACACACACCTTAGCTGCAGCTGTGGCTGGTGAGCCAGCATTGCTTTCTGACATGAGACAGCATCTTCTTCTGCAGCCATGGATGGGGTCTGAAAGCTGTGTGCCACCTATGCTGACCCCATGGCCATTGGAGAACAGTGACATGGGAAGCAGGTGCCCCCCCTCTTCCCCAATGATCCTTGACAGCTGCATGTTGAAACGACAGCAGCAAGGTGTAGGATTACCTCAGGATTATTTCGGTCCTCAGGGTTGCAACTGAAGATTTAGGCCCGATTGTCTTGTTAACCAGCTTCCATGACATCAATCACAGAAGGGCTCAACTCCTTTCCAGGGACAATTTCTGCTGGATTCATATCCTGACTAAGTCCTTCTACCATCTCTCTCTTCTTTCTCAGTCCTAGAGTTAGTGGTCAGTGTATGTTCATTAATTTCTTCCCTGGTCATCTGTAGGAAAGGGGAAAGAGACAAGACCATCCTGGTGGAAATCCTTTTCACTGAGCCACACAGACAGCCCTGATAAATAGAATATAGTCAACCATCAAGTACCATCATCATCAAAACTCCTATCTTTGAAGACCAGGGGACAGGAAATGGAAGAAGACCAGATTTGTGTATTCTGAACCCTTCTCCTTCCACTGTTGGTAGTGAAGTTCACGTAGGGTGACAGAGATGATCCAGCGCCCCTCATTATGCTGTTGTCACTCTGCATGCTGGACAGTTGGTGATAAATGGGTTTCTCCTGCATGTCTTTCTGCCATGTGTCAGCCCTAGGACAGTCAAGTGGCAGAGCCAAGGTTCCTTAGCAGATCCATAAATCCTGGGTTCTACCTGTACTTTCCTAGTAGAGCAGTGTGGCGTGGAGACAGAACACACAAACATATACACACTGGGCAGAACTAACATCACACAAACAACATATATGAAATGCTGCACACACCCACACTTGGATACAACTACTAGACACCATGCCACCACAACCAATAGTCACCTAATTGCTATGACTATCCTATTATTGCCCATTCTGTTAACTATAAGAGGACTACCCTTGGAGCAAGAAATAGAAAACCAGAAATCAGTTTTTATCCACTTTTCCCAAACAACTGAGTCCTTATCCTCTTGTACTATGAACCAGTTGTCACAAGCAGGAATGTGGGTTTTGGCTGCTAGGTATTCATACCAATGTATGAATCTGTGCACCACCTCTGTTGCCTTTTTCCTAGACTCTGTGATGAGGAAGGGGGTCTATGCCCTATATTAATCCCAGATACTCTGCACAGAAAATCCAGTATACATCCAAAAAACACAGTCCTGACATCTTTTGCCAACTGCATTACGTCTTGCTTTCCTGATGAGATAAAAACAGGAACCAGAAGCAGTCGGTTATCTTGCACGTGCTCTCTTTGTTGCCGGTTCCTGCACACATATTGTTAAGCCTGGGGCTCTCTGACCCTGTGACAAGAGGAAGCCTTTCAGCTATCTAGTACACACAGGCTCTGCTCTTACGTCACACAAGCCATCATGGTGCTCATGTGGATTAACCTTTGAGCCAAAATTCACTTGCAATATGTGTTACGAGCAGCGAACAAAGGTTTCTTTTGGGAGAGGCAACTTACTCACGGGTTTTGTCAGGGCACAGTGAGATCAAGGTAAACCTTAAGCTTGCATGGCAGCTAGAGGCCACATTGATCCCAGATGACCTGACAGGTGACCGTGCAAGTAAATACCCTGCTGTGGCATTCGCTCCTCCATGACCCAGGTTCATCTGCTGACCCTGGAGAGTTGAACTGTGCAATCTGTCTGAGGGGGAGCTGGAGGAAGACCCAAAGTATCTGGTGACAAGAGGCATGAGCGGCAGTGAGCGAGCGATCTGAGAAGAAAGGCAGCAAGGAATTTTCCTGGGAGCATAGGATAGCTGTGGTCATGAGAGAGCACTGACAGTCAGAAAGACATGGACTGGGTTCCTGGGAACACTGGGGGCCGTTTGATGTATGGTGCCTGCAGGGGGCCTTTCATGTGCTCTGAGAAACAGTTGGTGGGGTTCCACAGGCCTGCTGGGCCTCTGAAGACAACAGGTGTGAGGTTGGCTCTTGGCTCTCAGATCCCACAGGCAGCTTCTCTCCTCACCTTTTGTGTTACACAAGCAGCTCCATATACACAACCTCCTTGGGCAGGACCTCACCCTTTTCAAATACAGTGTCAAAGAGGTTACAACCCCACGTCACACCCTGTCACATGGACCATGCTCTGTCAAAGTTCACTGTTACACGGAGGCTACTGCATCAACACACCTTTTAGAAGAGTAAAGCATAAAGACTTACCAAGAAAAGAGGGAAAAAGGAAAGCAATTAAATCAGAATATTAATTCTGAATGGGCTGTGGTAATTGTGTTGATGAGGTGAAAAATGAAGCTTGGTTACCACTTTTTTTGCTTCCCAACTCTAAGTACATATTGAACCCAGAGTTGGAGCATCTTTCAGATTGGCAGCTAAAGATAGGTGGGAAAAATCAATCCTTGGCAGTGCATGACTGACCCTCCAGACCGTCTTTGCTGATCCCAGGGGCTCAGCTCAGTGAAACTGGTCAATCAATGGACCCATTGCAGGGCCACATCCCTCACTAGTGTTTCTTACTGACATGCCCCTGTTAAACAGGGAAATTAGCTGAGATGAGTTTATTGCTTGCTTCTCCACCCCCAGCCTGAACCGTGGTGTCCCCCCAGTGGTGTCGATCCACACAGAAGAGTGTCACATCAGACAAAGAACAGAGGTATGAGAATCCCTGTCACCTTGGGGCTGAATACTGGCTTGGGATTGTGCCATGTTAGAGGTGTTAGATGAGCTATTCTATAAAGTTCCCAACTCACAGGCTGTACCTCCCAATACACATACAAATGCACACATCACCACTTGGGTACGCTCTCTAGCTCTTCCTGACAGGCCTGTCACCAGAGCAGGTACTGTGTCTCCCTCTTCCTTCTGTCACAGCTGTGATTGCATCCCTGTGCCTGTTGCTGTAAAGTGGGTGTCCTCTCCTCTCACAGCACAGAGATGCTATTAAGCCTGGTGCGCTGCACATCCCCTAATCAATGGCCATATTGATTTGCCAGTAATTCAAATCAAAGCGCTGGGCGGAGGTGGCGGATAAGTAAATGCATTCTGTAAGCAGTATGTGTGTGTGAGAGATGCGGGGACACAAATGCTTGGGGATCAGAACTGCTAATGGAGGGTGATACGGGGCTGTAATGGGGCAGCGAGGCTTTCCGACAGGCGGTATATGCGAGGGAGAGAGTGAGCGAGGGTAGTGTGCCGTTCTGGCAGATACTTGGGGAGTGAAGCGAGCCAAACGCAGTTCTTTTTCCTCTGCGCTAATTTAAATAATGAGCAGTGGCCACACACCCCTCCTCCACATGCAAGTGCACGCACACACACACACACACACACACACACACACACACACACACACACACACACACACACACACACAAGCGCTCCCCACTGCACTCACAGTTGGACTCTAATTGCCTGCCTGTGCGTGCAGAGTGCGCAAGTTCTGCCTGACTGAGTCCTCGCTCTCTCTCGCACTTTCTCTCTCACCCCCTGGGCGTTCTGCTTCAGCCCCTGCACCTCTCCCACGAGGGGCCTTCCTCGAGTGCAGCAGGGGCTCCACGCTCCATCACCGCTGCTAGCTTTCCTTCCAGGATCTCCCCACCCCTGCACCTGCCCTTGCCTCCTTGGGAAACACAGCTTAAACCGTTCTGCATGGAGCCTCCTTCGACCCTCTGGGTGATTGCTTTTCCATTCCGCACTCCTGTTTTCAAGAGGCATGTTATTGTTCTGTTTTGGAAATGCGTCGGTTTAAATCTACATTTGGGTAATGGCTTTCCTTCCATTCATGAGTGTTATTAAAGTGATGGCACATGGCTCTCAGCAAGGTGGGGGGGCAGTGCATAGATACACTCAGAGGAGAGCTCTGTCTTCTGCTGTTTACCTTGCTGTTATTTCTGACGTCTTTGCCGTCCTGGGCCAGCTCCTCTGGAGCACTGCACAGGCCCAGCACATAAATCTTTGTTTAGCATTCCTTTAAAAAAACATAAGATGGAAGAAAATGTTATTTGGCCATGCGTGTGTTCCTCAGTCACGTCTGGAGTGTGCTCTGGTGTGTATCTAAGATTGCTCCCACAGTCCTGGCATATGTGCATATCTTGGTCTTGGGTATGTTTTGTGTGATTTTAAACAGTCTCAAATTTTTCATTTAGACCAGTTCAGAGAGTGTACAGAACTCTTCTGACGATGCGGAAGCACGAAAAACACAGAGCGGAGCTTATGCTAGTTACGTGTCACAGAGCTGGGGGGAGGTTTGGTTCTGAATTAGTTAGAAAGTTTTTGTTAATGCTGCCCCTAAGTGGTAAATTTAATTACTGCATATTGCACCAGAGCAATAACAAGTAAATTAATTGCTGGTCCTTGGCAGCAGCACTTTGACCATTTCCCATTTCGCACATACACACACTCACACTCTCAACCTTGGCTGTCTTCCCATCCTGTGCATCGGTGGAAATCTAGTGATATAAGGTGTTTTGCAAAGGAAAGTCTTCTGCCCATGGCTGATGTCCTCAGCAACTGTAACGTGCTGCCTGACTCCTGCAGGCAGATCTGGCATGGGAAAGCTGGCGGGCAGATTTCAGAGTGCTGTCTCACAGCACCTGATCACCCCTGCGGGCCGCGCACCTGCTGAGGCATCTCCTGTGTGGGCGAGGCCTGGGTTCCTACCGTTGCCTGTGTTTATATGTGTTGTTTTCCCAGTGCCCTGCTGCCAGGGCGCTAAAGTACTGCAACCCTGGTTTCTGATGGCAGCCTCTCTGCACCAGACTGCAAGCACAATGCTTGGCATTTGCTACTGCCCTCTTTGTTGGTCCTCACACCCAGCAAGGGGGAGCATGGGCCTGCCTGTCCAGACAGAATAATAATAACAAAAACACTTCGATTTTCTGCAAGGATGGTAGAAAAATAGTAGTTTCAGAATGAATCAAAAAAAAATCTGCACACACACACACACACACACACACACACACACACACAGAAGAGTGAGGCAGCCAGCCACAGGGGCAGGAACAACGTCTGATCAAAGATTTAATCTTGACACTTAAGCCCCTCAGAGGCTTAGACCTCATCTGGACTCAAACTTTATTTACACACTCATTTGCTCTGTGTTTGTGTTTTCCCACATTTGACAGCATGGCTGCCTCTGCACGGGTAATCTGCTTGTTTAATTAACATAGTCGGCTCAGCCCCCCCATGGGGCGGTGCGAATGGTGCTTTTTTTGTGCTTCGCAAGCCACTCTCTGATTGGCAGGCTGATTGTCTCCACCGAGCCTGTGCCATGCAGCACCGAGCGCAGATCTATGGGAACCCTGCGGGCCCCTGAATATCCACACCGGCACAGCGTCTCACTGATGCTCCGATCTAATCTTTCTGTAGCGTGGGAGCGGGGGCGGCCTGTATTACACATCACTTCCCTTTGCAGAAGCTTCTAGTAACACAGCGGTCTTCTGATTCCACGGGTGTACAGAAAAATAACAAATTTACACAGAAGAGCTCTTCTGAAATACTGAAATTAGTGAAAGGGTCCCTTCTGTGTTTGGAGCAAGGCTTCTGGCTGGTGCAGGTCCTTGACTGTGTGCCCACGTGCCACTGGACTCTGAATTATTCACTCAAACACACTTTCACGCATGGCTTCCGAAGTGGTTTCCGCGTTAGCAGTTCAACAAAAAAGGCGTCTCGGAGCATATGCAGAATTCATCAAAGGAGCAGAGGTACAGCAGGGGTCCTTGCAGAGGCAGCCTCTTCATGGGGAACACGGCCACTTGACCTCTACGCTACAGCCCTGCTTCCAGGGAGCCTACAGCACTGCTTTATTATTTTGAAGAGGGAGGAAACTTGTGACAATGGATTTTGAGCTCCCCAAACAGTGGACATTAAATTTCCCAATGGGGACTGGTGGACGGTGTGGACATGTTTGCTGAGTGTTGACAGACTGTGTGCTGTGCATTCCGAGTGACACCAGTGAGTTTAATGTTAATCCCAGGGAATAGATGAAAAGTGAGAAGTGTGAATTTGGCTTCAGGGCAGGAACAGGCAGAACGTCATGTGAAACAGAATCGTTTGCTACACAGAATTGTGCTGATCATAACGGATATGGGCCCAGCATCCTGGGGGGTCCTATCTGGGAGCAGAAATATCAGGCTGCCCACAGATTCTAGTGCAGGCAGTGAAGGTGTAGAGGGAGGTTGAACTGAATGCCATTCACACTGCAGTATGAGGGTGGGGGGGTGGAGGTTGGTGGGGCATGCACCGCAAAGCTGTCTGCCTCTAGCGCCGTTCAATAGCTCCAACACTGCTCCCACTAATGAGATGCTAACGATCGAGACGCCATTATTACAACCTTCCTGCATGGCTCTGAGCATCTCCGCTGCCATTCTGCAGACTCCTGCACAGCCTTCACGATACAATAGATTGTGTGAGTGATAAAGGTCATGTGAGGATTTATTCAGGCCAAGGCAGGGACACTCTATAAAGTCCCTAGATAGACTTGATATTGGCCATTGTATTATTAGTTTTTTTATTTTGTTCTGTTTGTTGACCAGTGATGTAGATGGTTGCATTCTCCTGAGGGCTCTTCAGCCTGAAGGAGCTGCTTTTAATCATTACTCAAGACACGCTGTACACAGGACACTTCGTATGCAGAAGTTGCCCTTACAAACTTCAGAAGCAATAACTGGTCTAAATATGTGGAAGCACTACATGTCTTTCATTTGGCTCAAACTGTGAGATATAGCTAGGAATTCTTGGCCCCCTGACAGCATTTTACTCTGTTCCCTTGTTTAAATAAAACAAATAAAACCTTTGCAGGTGCCCTCGAGGTGTGGGCCTCTCGATTTGTCACCACCTTTCCATGAGAAATGACCCTGTTTGTACCTCTGTGCCAGCAGACACAGAAATAGAGGACTCAGTCAAGAAGGAGATGCAGACATGAGATGATGTCACCGCTCAGGTGAGAAGGACGCCAACAGATATGCTCTTGGAGATGGACACTTGCATGCCACATGTGTCCCAGTTACCTTTGGAGGGCAGTTGTTGCCCCCTAGCTCATGGAGTTGCACCAGTGTCAGGCTGGTTATGTAACCCATATGCATAGCGTGATGCTCTTGCCCCCCCATGCTTGTCAGCACAGTGTCTTGTGGTACTGTCGGTGACAGGCACAGGCTACTCACTGTCCTGCACTCGGAAATCAGCCACTCGCCTTTCACAAACAAGCCCAGATCTCCCCTCCCTTTTTTCCCCCTCCACACACACATGCACACACACTGCCTTGCTGAGTGTTTCATCCCACTTCTCTGCTGGTTATGCATATGCTGGCTCTTGCCAGCACACCTGTACCCTCCAGCCATTACTGTGGTTATATGGAATCGCATCTTTTTCTCTTCATTTTCTTTTTCCCCTAATATATTACAAGCAGATCAGTGAGGGGTATCAATAAAAGTGGTAAAGTATTTGCTGCAAGGTTTAAAGAAGCCAAACCTGGCCCTTGGTTTCCGTGCTCATTCTATCACTGCTGTTGCTCTTTGGAGGTTGTGTGTGATCCATCAGGTGTGACGGGAGACCCTCCCCCATGCTCCCATCCTCTTTATGAATGCTCCTCCAGTTATGAGTGCCAGTTTGTGTGTTAATGTGTGTGCAGAGGCTCTGTAATTCACACAGGCCCAGGCTCTTAAACATAGGCAGTAAAGGCACAGTTTGTTGCGTCAGTAGTCTAATGAGCAGGCGCTCTGCTGCAGAATCTTAATTATTTTTGTGGTTTGGTTGCCAAGTGTCAGTGCTGCAGTGGGCCACATTTCTCCTTAGACAGCTCGGTTGCGGTGAGTTTGGCTCCTCCCTGAGCCATGTCCTTCTCTCCTTCCAGTTGAAGAAATTTTTAAATTCTGCATATGATTTCTGTAGATCATTATAATTTATTGGAGAAGATGGTTGTATGGTGGTTGACAAAACTAGACTTCTGTTGTAAAGGCTACAGTCCAAGGTTATGTCAGGTGAGCCCTTCAGCAGGCACCCTTCCAGAAGTTCTTCAGAAAAATACACAGCTTCATAAAACAATGAGACTTTAAGTATGGTAATCTGCAATTTTCTTGATTAAAGAAGTCTGCTTTACATATGTGTGCCTCGTACTAAAGTGTCTTTTTTTAATTCAATCCACAAATCTGGTAAATCTCCATCAGTGCTAACTTTAAAGTTAGGACATGAGATTGATTATTTTTTGCATGCGTGATCTGTAAGTTATAGCTGAGTACATTTTTGATTGTGTGTGTCAGAAACTTAAGGGAGGACCCTTATGCACTGTACTCCCAGATGCCATGTTGGTTGCCCTCTCCAAACAAGAGGATTATGGGCAATTATGCCTCTCGGCCACTGTGAGGGAAGTGAGGGCAGGTGGGAGACGGGTGTTTGGAGTGAACGTGGTCACCTGCCGAGGGCTCAGTCAATGCTAACATTAGCCTGAAGTACCATGCACTCATGTCCATGCAACGAGAGCTGCCAGCATTGATGTTTGGCGAATTAACTGCTGCCTTTGCGGACACTGTTAGTAGCAAGCATCAGCAGCAGCGCCATTTAATTCATTGATTATCTCATTTTGCTCCTGAAGGGAGCGCCGTGCCCACTGGTGCCTTGATATACAATGTGTGAGTAGGGGGGTGCTTGAGGGGGGCCTTGCAGTCATACTCTGGTTATAGTTCCCCAACTCCACCACCCACTCAGCCTCCAGCTTTACCCATACAATAATTTCTGTACATAATTCAGCATGTTGCTTTCATACAGTGAATAATGGAGCATCGTCACCCAGCCATGAATATGCATGTACACTGTGATGTAGGAAAATGATGAAATCGCCTGTGTGTGCGTGTGCATGTGTGTGAGAAAGACATCCACCCTGCTGCTGCACTCCACAGGTCAGTAGCTGTTACCAAACAATGCAGAAGCAGCACTGATTGTGCTGTGTCGGCTTCTTCTATTAGATTGCGGTTCACACAAAGTCAGGCTGCTTGGGAGATGGTCCACAGAGGGTGGGGTCACCAATACAACAGCATGTCGTGTGTGTGTGTGTGTGTGGGGGAGGGACTATGAGCCCAGCTGTCTGACAGCAGGTGTCAAGAGTAGAATGTGCGATGTGACGGCAACGTGCGAACAAGACCGACCACACAACCCCCCAGCTTTTGGTTGGCAGCGCTATTGAAACAGGGGAGTCATGGTCCAACTCCTCCTGCTTAGTTCAGACCTGAACTTTCCATGGAGAAAGGAGAGAAGGAAGGGGCGGGGGGTGCAGTCCGTGTCCACTGGTTTGTCGTGTTTGGCAATGACTCACTGAGGAAACAAGCTGCCGCTTGCTTGGGGGAGACATCTTCCGCTGCTGCCAGCAGGTGTAAACGAGAGAAAAAGCAGTTGCGGTTGTGTTTTAGCCCAATGCCTGCGGTGCTCTGCCCAAGCCTCACCCCTCACAACTCAAATGCAGATGAGCAAAGCGGCTCACTGGGGCTCTGACACATGCTGCCATTGTTAGCAGGCTGCCGTATCGGTTACTGGATCCACCGTCATATCAACCGACAGGCTCCCTGCTGAGCCATGCCCTCTGAAGACACTGTCTCCCTGGGGCCTGCTTGCGTGTTTGTACACACGTACACACGTGGACAAGCCCAAATGGTGTTTACATAATGCACATACAGCAGGGTCTGCATGGCTGTTCCAGTGCCACTTGCACTGTTAGATTATCAACTATACAATGATTTACCCATTTATACAGCAGGTTATTCTTACTGTATCAACTCAGGGCAAGAAACTAATGCAGGAACTACAGCAGCAGTGAGATTCGAACAAGCAAGTAAGCAGCTGTAACCACTCTGCCCCCTGCAGTTATAAACACCCACAGTTTAGTGTTCACACACATTCAGTCAGACATGCCATCATGGACCACAGAAAGCAAAAGCACGTAAACACACAGAGGCTGAGGTACAACGATCATTGTTGTCTCTTTCTCTCACACATGGAGACAGGTCAAAGGGAGGCTCTGACCGCACACTGCTGTGGAAAGGACAGACAGCAGTATAGGAGGAGTTTGTTCCATGTGCCAAACACCCCACACACTCCTTACTGTAGAACACGGGCGACTCGCCACTGAATCGTTCCTGAAGGGAGAATTAAAGCTCCTTTGTTGATAATTCAATAATCATTTTATGAAGCCATATTGATTACTCTGCAGACAAGACAGCGAAAGGCGGCGGTTTGTTTAAGGTTATTGATTTATTTCTGCTTGGCTTGAGCTATTTTTAGATATTTACAAAACTCGCGCGAGGCTCGACCTTCCCTCGCCTTCCCGCTGACGCGGGATGTGCTGCTGTAACACCGCCACGTGCTCCGGCGCTGCGCATTCCCTTCATTTAGTTTTCGTTAAACGTTTTCCGGTAAAAGCGTAGGTGTGACCGAGCGCGACACCGCCTGCAGCCGCGCGCCGTAATTAATTGCCGCCCTCGAGACGTTCTCAAAGCTTCAGCCAAGCGCCGAGGGTGACTGCGCGCGCGGCCCCGAGCTCGGCTTCCCGCGCCCTCCCCTCGCTCTCCGCGGAGATAACGAGTCGGCGGCCTTCGCGCGCCGCACGAGACAAAAAGCTTTTTGAGTGGCGCGCGCGCGGGCTGACGGAGAAAAACCGGCGTTTAAGGAGCCGCTGACCTCGTGGAGGAGGAAGGCAGCGGCTTCACGCGGCGGCAGGGCCGCCGATCGCACAGCGGGGTCTCTCTTATCTCGCTCCTTTGTGCCGGGAGACGGAGCACAAATAAAAGGCGTCTGGGTAACGTCCCGTTGTCGTGCACGAGCTTTCAGCATTCAGCATTCCGCCTCCAATTCAGCGCGTGACACTAACAACGGAAGAGACGTGTAAAAGCGGAATGGTTGTTGCGTGTGAAAGCGCTCGCGGCACTGAGGAATCTGGACGGAGGCTGGGCGGTGTGAGGAGGATAAGCACTGCCTTACGTCAACACAATTCTGTTTTGGACGCCGCATTAAAAAGTAATCGTTTTGAAACGGCCTTGTACGAAATTGTAGAAATAAAGTAACCAAGCTTTTGTGCGCTGTCAGGGGGCACACTATACTCTGTTTTACAGAAAAAATATGACGAAAAGCTTTGCTATGTGCACTGTCTAATGTTAAAAATAATTATTTTTAAATGTCATTGCAAGAAAATAATTGTTACTAAATGGCATACTTTTGTTATTCTAGATACAGTGATGCCACAAAAAATCAATTTCTGATGTTATTCAAAAAGGGCGTTCATTAGATAAGGAACTGGAGTTTGACAGGTTTGTGCTTGAAGCAGCAGGGACAGTGGTAAGTGTACTGAAAGTTGCTTGATTTAATCCTCCTGTTGTACCATTGAACTCAGTTTCATGAACAACATACTTAACCTCCTGTAAGGAGCCTGAAACACTGCAAAAATAGCTAGCTTTATGAATAGACAATTGTGTTTGAAGACAACAAAGTATCTGAAGGAAACAATGGTAGCATAGCGGGTAGTGCTGTTGCCCTGTAATCTGAAGTCCTGAGTTTTTTTTTTTTTTTTTAATTATCCCAGTCCTGCTGTAGGTACCCTTGATCAAGGTGGATATTCTGAATTTACTGAGCACAAAAGTTTTAAATGGGTATTTCATTGCAAGTAACATATTATACAAACCTAGCACTGTAAGTTGCCTTGGACAAAGCTAAAAAATAATATGTTTTTAAAAGCTTGGGAAAATCTATTATTATTTTAGGGCTCAACTTGCCCTGGGGCAGGGTGGCAGCACAATGTATAGCCCTAGTGTCTCACAGGTGCTCCCCATTCAGTCTGAATTGCATATTCTCTTTGTATTCGCATTGGTTTGCACTAAATGGTCAGGTTTTCTCTAGCAGTCCAAAGTTGTGTGTTTCAGGTGGATTGGTGACTCTAATCTGCCCATGGTTTGTTGGTGTGTGTGTAAAACTGTGTAACTGCTCTGCCATGGACTGTTGTCCTGTGAAGGAATTGCCCCTAGTGCTCGGTGCTTCTAGGATAGGCTCCGGACTGCTATGACCCCACATCAGACAAGTGATTATTGATGATGAGCAAATGTAAGAATATTTGACCATGGTGTGCCAGCTTTGTTTGCTGTAAGGACTGTGACCACATGAACACCCAGTGCTTTACACCCACAATCAAACAAGAGACTGATTGGTTTAATTAATTTTCTTGTTATGGTGTCTTTCAGATCTGCCCTGTGTCATTACCATTTCATTACTACTTGACAAAGACAGGAGGAGCAGTGACAGGAATGCCCCCTGCTGCTTGTGCAGTCTCTTTCACTTCAGCATTCTGGGACAGAACCACAGAAGGTCATGCATCTATTGTCACATGAGACTTAAGTACAGATCTATCTGAGAGTGTTTGTTGCTGACTCGTTTAAATGTGGACTATACAGATGGACTAGATGAACAGTATTTATCACATATTAATAAGATTATTAAATTACTAATTAATGTTCTGCATTAGGAAAGCAACTGCAATTGTGATTCTTGAAGAGGAACATTCCCTGTATTCACACTGCAGTGATTGCTGATATTGTTTGCAGCATTCATTCACATGGCCAGTGAGATTTAAATCAGTTAATAGAATATTGTTATGTCTTTATGTCTGTAAGTTATTGCCTGTCCAATGATAATTATTTGGCAGTAATCCAGAGGGTTGCCTCACAGCTCCTGGGCTGTGGGTTCAGATGTGGGTATGAATCTAGCAGAATCTGCGTGGACTGTGCATATTGTCCCTGTGTTTGTGTGGCTTTCCTCCTAGTGCTCCAGCTTCCTCTCACAGAGATGTGATTCAGGGTAAGGTATGATTCCAAATTGCCCTGAGTGTGAATGAATGAATCTGTGTTTGACTACCCTACAATGGACTGGCCTCCCATCTTGAGTACTGTCTTGAACCCTGACACAGCAATACTGTGACAATGAAATGGATAAGCAGCTATTGATAATGGGTGAATGGTAGTAATTATCGTTTCTTTGGCAAAAAAATGTTATCTATTCATCCTTTTTTAATTGTTTGAGTGATTATTTAGATACTGTTATCTGATGCACTGTAAAGAGTTTTGAAATTTGTGTCAAAGACATAAGTGGGTATTATTGAATATAATCTTCTGTCAGTGTGAAAGATTGTTAGAAGATGACTTGGCATCCAGGAATGTTTTGGAACTGTCTGCTGCTTGGGATGGTGGTGTTATTTTGGGTTCTGCATAGTGACCATATACAGAGTGAAAGCAAAAACAAATGTTTGCACATTGGCTCTACATTCATTTATTTATTTATTTATTTAGACGCTCATAATAAAAACTAAATTAAAGAGGGTGATTCCCTTAGAAGATTGTTTTTAAGACAAAATACACAGGCTCTCTGAAAGAAAATGTTGGCCATCTAGACCTCATGCTCCCCTACTCTCATACATTCTGGTTCATGTCATGTGTGTCCTTGTGAAATCCAATAATGAAATGTATGTATAAAGTAAACTAAACAGACAGGCAGTTCGCCCCCCACCAGTGCTACGCTGCATGGGTCACTCTGTTCCCATGAGGATGACCCCTTGTATCCCACCGCCTCAAGGGACAGCCCTTCTCCCCATAAAGCCTCTTATCTCTCCTTTGTGTGCCATTCATTAGCTCTCCCAGGCTGCAAAACAAAAGACGGCCGGCGAGAAGCCCCCTCTGTCGCTCTTTTTGCGCTGTACCTCCGATGACAGTTCAGTGTCGCCCCAGCACATTGTTGCCAGGGTTGGAAGAGGGCAGAGGGGTCACGCTGTTTTTCGCGCTGGAGCTGTGCATGATGACTCTACATCGGAAACCTTTGTTTGCTGGGCCAACTGCACACCAATCCTACTGTGGCTGTGTGATGGATTGGTGCTCCTCTGAGATGTAGACAGTCAGCCTGGGATATTGGGCAACATCCAGTGTCTAGCTGCTTGCTGAGTCTTCATCTTGCAGAAAAGCTGGGGTGGCAACAGAACGTGCACATAAATAAACCAGGACTGAATTTGAATATGAGATACTAGAGAGAAGATCTGTTTCTGGGACACCCCAGCACACAGAGACTTGCTTTACCTTTTCAGTCACAGAGTTGTGCATTCTGAGTAGTGCTTGTATACCACTGTGGACTACGTAACTCACACTTTACAGAGTTACTAAAGTATGGAAATAGTTGTCACTTGCATAAAAAGTTCTGAGTTCTGTGTCCTAACTGTCTGCAGCACACACTTCTGTGCAGATAACGTACACACATCTGGTATGTCCTGTGCCATACACTGATACTGTATACTCAGATGGAGTACACTTGTGTAGCAGGTTTCCAGGCCATTGTGGACCTCTACGTGAATGACCCAGCTCTTCTGAGACTCCCTAGCATCTCTGCAGTACATTACCTCTGAGCTGCCAGCCCCCAGAGTGCTCAGCTGGAAAAGCTGGCCTTTGACTTCACAATTAAAGGCCTGCATGCTCATGTTCTCGTAACCCAGGCGTTGCCGCCAAGGAGATTTACTGCGCCAATGGAAAATTAATTGCATAATTTTGGTCTCAGATATGTAAAACGTATCCCTCGTTTTTCTTTTTTTATGGTGGGGTAATAAAATAGAAGGGTGTCGGCTAATCTCCAGCTGTAATGTTTAACTGTGTGAAGGGTACAGCAGTGCACTGCTGTAGAAGCAGAAACTGCAGAGCTTACTTCATGAGTTATTTATTTAATTTGATCTCCTTCAGCAGAATTTGGTTTTGGTGAGGTTGTTATGAACGACTGGTCCTTTGAAACCACGAGTGGTACTAGGAGAGGGAAAAGGATTTGGGTCAGTTGGGGGAGTGGACGATAAGTGGCTGATGGTGTTTGCCAGGATCAATCAATAGGCCCCTTCACACTTGATAAGAAATATGGGCCCATTACACCTTACTCAGCTCCGTGACCCTACGTGTGAGCGCAACAGTGCATTACTTCACATCTCATTTGCATTTCAGCTTCCATCGGGCTGCCCACCAAAGTGCCAAAGAGATAATTAGCATTATCTAACTGGCTCTCATTTGAAGTTATACTATACTGGAGTTTGAATATATGTTAAATATCAAAAGGAAAATGTTTGTTTATATTTTTTGCAAATCACTGGAGAGTTCCATGCAAAAACTGCTAAATCGTTCATGTTAAGTCTCTGTGATGCTTTATGTACTCACCTTTCAGGGGTAATTTCATTGTGCTGAGTTGTTTTTCATCAAAAATTTAATTAACGGGTGATTTACCTTGGCAGTTGTAGATTGTATGGCCAGTATTAGCTTTTAAACTGGGCTGCAAGTCCCTTGTTTCCCATTTTGCCTGTAGAGTCTTGGAAATACACGCTGCCACTTTGCGAGATGTTAGTTCTTTGACAAAAATCTGGTACAAATAAACCTGATGTCTTTCGCCCAAATAAGATGTGATGTCAGCTATACTTTTCTCTGCAGTGAATACCAGTGCTCGGTGTGAGGCTGTATAAAGTACACTTTGATTTAACATGTTCATCCCATGCTTTTGTCTGCAGCATATTTATCCCTTGTGCTGGCAGGCTTCTGTCAGCTCCTTCACGAAAGCCCTCTGACCTTCCTCTTCATCATGTATGGCACTTATTTTTAGTTTTTGTTTTTACATCAGAAACAACACAATGACTAAAACTTCTTTTTTAACTCCATCTTAGAATCATTAGGAAACTCTTAAATGCTTGTAATAATATGTTCCAACGCTAATGAGGTGCAGCTCTATTTCACATGATTTGTATTTTGCATGAAAGATGAAGTCTGTGATTTTTTTTTTTCCCTGTGTTCATCTTCAAGGAAATAGGTGCCCCACAATTGGTAACTTTTCAAATGCCCGGAGGAAACAGCACACATCAGTAAGTACTTTGTGAGCGTTTCATTGTAGTGTACTTAGATTGGTTCGCACCAATTACGTCAGGCTTCTCTGATGATGATACTGCCAAGTTTATGAGCACTTGACTTCCTTTGTGGAAATGGTGAGAAGAAAGTATGAAACAAGCTCCCTCCAGAAGTGCAGGATTCTCTATCGTTTAGAGCTGTCGATGCTCATGTGCCCTCAGGAAAGTATCGGAGAGCAGCTGTCACTCAGTGAACTGCACTACTCTGCTTGTGATCGTGTTAAAACGCAGGTGTAAGTGACCAGTGTGCGACTGTGCCCTACGCTTCAATCCAACGAAGTGCCCACGAACACACAAGTTTGTCACAATTTGTGGGAGATCACTTTATTTCATGTTTAGAAGCAAGATTTGGTAATCTTCACACTGAGAGAACTTCAAATTCATTTGCAGATTAAATCGTTACACGTATATTCTGATTAAGGCAGAGAAAAGTGAAAGTTGCAGTGATATTGTGGTTTTGTTTAGGTCTTTGCAAGTAAGTAAATCATTTATACAAATTGGGGACATTTACAAAAAAGACCATGTCAGTTACAAAGGGTGTGACTGGAAAGATTATTGAAAGACTCGAAAGATGAAATGGGCCCTTCCATTTGTCTTCTGCTCTGCCCCCACTGGAGCACTCTCACAGCTGCATGTTCTTGTATTTCTTTTGCAGTGTGGTGTAGCAGTGGGTTTTGTGCATGGGATAGACTGTGTTTGTTGCAGTCCACATTTTAGGACCTTCATACGTCTCGCTCTCTCGTGCTCTTTCACTCCCAAGCTGACTGCAGTCGGAACCGAAAGAAGGTTATTGGCACGGAAAGTTCCAAACAAGTAGCGGGCAGCTTTTTTGTTTTGAGCAGAAACTTGAGAGGGGGTGAACCCTTGTTTTCTTGTTTCTTGCATCAAGGTCATAGCGACCTTTTCTCCATGACCATCCAGGGCATTTTGGTGTCTCCAGAGTACAGTGACCAGGCTGCGGTCACTCACTCTGCTTCCTATTCTGTGTTTCATGCAGTAGAGCCAATTATCAGATTTTCAGAAAGGGCCTGAGTTTTTTTAAGGCCACAGACAAACCTGTTATGTAGTTTTATTTAATTGTGTCTATGTAATTTGCTGATGTAATTTGTAATCATTTCCCAGATTCAAATATAATTGTGTTGTGTTGCTGGGAATGTTTAATGTGCGTTTGGAAGCGCGGTGGGGGTAATTTTACTCAATTAGCTGAGCGCTAGTTTGCTAAGGCGATGTTCTGCAGGGACTGTATTTGGTGTTATATGAAGCCAAGCGGCTGGTGCGTTTCTCTGCCTTTATATCTCTGCCTCACACTTCCTTTGTCCCTGAGGAGATAACCCCTGCAAAACTCTTTCCTCACCTCATCACAGGTCTTTGCTCTTTCAGCCTCTCTCTCTTTCTCTCTCTCTCTCTCTCTCTCTCTCTCTCTCTCTCTCGCTTTTACCTTCTCTCTATCACCTCTCTCTCTCTGTCTCTATTTATATCTCCGTCTCCCTCTCTCTGCAGGGTCTGTTCCAGCCCTGCTCGGCTCACTCCCAAGATTTCTCCTATTATAATAATGTTCATAAATTTCATATAAAGGATTTATGTTTAGGGTGTGTGATACATAGCATTTGGAATATGCATCTTTCAGCACAGTGATATGGTGAGATCAAATTAAACTGATATAGAAAAGCACTTGTGAACCCTGTGATAATTACTGAAGTTTCATATTAATAATCCTTCCATTTGTGATTATATATCACATATGTTCAGAAATTCTCCATCAAGCTCAGAGCTCGATCCTCTTGCTGATTGCCCTCAGAACTGGCGTACAGTTCAGTGTGTGGAGGCATCAGATGGATGACTGTATCTGGGTGAGGAGGTCAAGCCCAAGTGTCTCCATGGTTGTTAAAGATGGAAAAGATATCTTTATGATAAATTTCTATAAAGTATAAGTTTCAGTTATGGATGATGAAGAGTACCACATAAAAACAGTGGATAATACATTCATCATTAGAACAAATTGAAAAAGGAAAATAAACTGGAAAACACACCAAACAATAAACTAAATGGAAAAAATAGTCAAACAAAACAGAAAATAATCAGTGTACTGATAAACTATAAATCCATGTAAAGATATACATTTATGCACAAACTTTCTTTTCAAATTTGCACATTCTTTTGCACATTGCTGATTTGCATAGTTTTTCCAGTGGCTTTTTCATTTCCCCTGGTCAAGCTTTTTCTTTGCTTAGTTTAAGCTTACCATGTGATTGTGGGTGCAAGTGGCATTTATACTTTGGTTACATTTTTTTTAATGTCATTGGTAGGTAACCAACATTTGGACTCACCACTGTGACACTTTCGCTGGCCATTAACTGGATATTTCAAGTTGTCCGGTGGAACTCCACATGAAACCACAGCCAAGGATTTCCTCAGCAAATTTAATTTGGTTAGCAGTAACAAATCGAGTGCCCGGTGATAATGAAGATACTTGCAAAGTGCAGGCTAACTACATCAACACCTATGTTCAGTCTACAGTGAGTGCTTTAAAGAAAACAGTGACTGGGTTTTGACAATCGCATGTCTATACCTATAGTCCGTCAGCTTCTGTGAAATATAATATCGTCCTCTCTTAAGTTGTACGTCACTTTGGAGAAAAGCATCCACTTAAAAATTAAATGTAAATGAATTCAAGTTTAGGAAACTTGAAGCAAAAAAATAAATGCTGTACCCTGGACAAAATACCAATACAAATACAGACATAGGATTCTGGACACAGCTAGTTTGCTGGCACGCATTCCTGAGATCACACTAGAACCCGCATATAGAATTGATAGGAAATACAGAGGTGATTGTGACAGATAGTGTGAGGCAAGTTTTTTGGAGCAGTTAGATTCAGATAGAAGTGTGTCCAAAAGAGATGTGTTTTGAGATCCTTCTTTCAAGCTTTCTGTATGATGTTATAAACAGCGCTGTCTGCTGTGGCTGATTTGGACGTGGGATTCACAGTTTTCACATGAGCATGACACCCATTCCACTGGCTTGTCAGGCTGCTTCCTCATGTCGGAGCGCAGCCAGTCACTTTGTGCCAGAGGGCCAAGGCTCTTGCCGGCTGTGAGCCCTGTGTGTGTCCATCTGCGTGGGCGTTTCTTGAGCCTGAGGCACGTCGGCCAGCCTTCCACCCCTGACCTTCCTTGCTGAGGGCTGAGACACCCCCCTTTACTCACCCTGTGGGGTTCTATCTCCCCATGCTGTTTGTATGGCAGTCTCCTGGGTGAAGACTGAATGTTAAAGCAGGTGGGTGACTCACTTTGGCCCAAACCCATTGGCTGAGTGACAGGTTTTAGATGGAGGGGGGGGGTCAGTGTTAATTTTATAATGAGTGTGGGTGACTGAGTGACCCAGGCTCCTCCCCCAGGAGTCTGACTGGCAGGTTGCAGACTAATGCAGTGATTGACTTCAGTGGCCTACTCCTGAGAAGCAAAGTGCAGGGTCACCAGCTCCCAAAGGACACCCCAACTGATTGGTCTTACAGAGCTCAGCCGATCTTGTTTGCTGCTCAGTGTCTTTGAGGAGTCAGCTGATCATGGCTGTGAGTGCAATGCCTTTTTCTCTTTTCAGCTCAGTCCAAAACGTTTGGAATAAATTATGTATTTTCTGTTGGCTGCAGAGCTCTTTCAGACTCCTGGGAGGGGTTGAGGTTCCCCCTCACTGCCTCCACGTGGAAGCAATTGCAGTGTTTTTCCCATGGGTCACTGGTCATAGTGGAACCAGAGTACTGGGATTAGCTTTTCTTGAGTCTACCAAAGAGTCTACCAATTAATAAATTAATTGGGAGTTGAAAAATTTCATAAGAAAAGTTTTCACTGATTTAACAGGATAGGCTCTGCTAAGTAGATAAAGGACCCTTTGACAGTGCTTATGAGATGCATAGATGCACTTGCTAAAATACTCAACCAGTACACTTCAATGATAACAAATAATATTCAGTGAAAATAAGCATCTGCAAATTGTGTATTTGTGAGTTTTAAGCAGCAAATGCAAACTTGTACACATACTTTTCATGCATTCTTAATTTACAATAACTTGAGTACCTTCAAATCGCCTTGAATTAAAGATTTACAATAAATCCACAGACAAACAAACATACTCAGGACTGACTAAAATATCCAGAGGGACTGGCAGCCTGACTTAGATGAGAAGATGCAGAGGATGCAGCATGGACTCCTCCAGATGAGGTGCTGCTCTGCGTTTAACCTCACCCCTTCCAAATGGAGAGAGCATCACAGGAACTGAAAAGGCAGACCATTACCTGCCTGTGTTATACAGCATGTCCAGGTACAGGAGCTGGTGAAGGGAACACTAAGAGGGCAAACCACTCTCACCTGTTCCAATACGGCAGCCTTGCCCGATCCTTCAGCTTCAGATAGACAGCTGATCATCGGCTTTCTGCCTATGTGATGAAGCAGAGGTAGGTGGCAGGTAAGTAGGTGTTGCTTGGGGCACATGTGCATCCATTCTAAGGGAGGTTTTGCAGGGCTCTACCACTTTGATATGACATTAGGCTGAAACGCTGTGTGGGCTCGAGATGAGACCAGTGTTGTGACTTTTGGTCTGTTTGTTTTCCCAGTGAAGAGGTGCATATAGGCAAGGGAAGAACTACTGGAAACAGAGATCAGAATGAGTGATACTTTCTCTTGCAAATGACCTGGAAATGTGTGGCATTTACCTGAAGAAAAGTGATTCCAAATTCTTTTCTTTGCAAGAATCATTTAATTCTTTTCCAACCAGTTGGTGTGATTCTGCCCTTCTCTCTTGTTCTCCCTCCCTCCTCCCTCCCATTTCCCTAATGAAGCCCAATTTACAGGTTGGCTGCACAGCCCTTTCCTCACCCCAGTATGCTCACAGAACTGGCCTGACACCAGAGCACAGCTGCCCATGCAAAAACACACATGCAGTGCCGGAAACAAAGAAACCTCCGAAATACTTCTGTTCCATAATGCCACCTGTAAAGTAAAACCTCAAAATAGAAATTAATTACTCCCCCAACCTGCTTCACTCACTTTCACATCCCTCTTGGTGAGTCCAAGGCCCCCCATCTGTTTATAAAACCAGCAGTCTTGCCCCTCGTCTCTCACAGTTGTGGCTCAATAGTGTGTAAACCCCCTGTGTTGGCTCTGCGGTTGTGTGTAATTGCTGTGCGAACGTGCTACAGGTCAGCTGTCGTCAACAACATGGGATTATTCTCACACATTGTGAGAGTGGTTCCACTGCATTCAGCTTCATCATCTCACATGCTCTCTATCTCACACACACACATACACACAGACTGCGCATGCAACTGCCACGATCTCCGCAACTCATATACTCACTGCAAAGTGCATGCAAATTCTTCAACAGCTGCTGGTCATATGGACCGGAAAAGCCATTTTTTCCTTGAGGTTTTTCTAAACCATTTTTTTCCTCTTCGCCACTCCTTGCTGCCCCCAATTTGTGACAGTGGTGGGCTCCATTGTTCCCATATGTGGAGTTTAGGATGTGGAGGGTGTCAGATGTAACCTTGGTCCTGCTCATTGCCCCCACCCCCATGCTGCCTCTGCTATAGGCCAGAGAGCGAACACGGCTTGGCGCAGCACGGTGGCCATGAGCACAGAGACCCGCTGGGGTCTGTTTTGATGTTAACACTGCAGGAGATGAGAATCCCACCGGCCAAAGCGAGTGCACTAATCTCTGCCGTGTTCCGCTCTCTCTCTCTCTCTCTCTCTCTCTCTCTCTCTCTCTCTCTCTCTCTCTCTCTCTCTCCCCCCCCTCCTCCTCCAAGGGAATTTTTCTAATGTTTGAACCTCGATACTGTCTTTGTTGTGCATGCACGCATATACACACACGAAGGCCTTTTTTCTCACAAGAATACACTCATCTAGTCACTGTACTGATACTTTTCTCCTGTACATTGATTGTCCTGTCCTTTTCTGGTCAACTCATTAAAATAACTAACAGTTATACATGAAAAATGAAAAACACCGTGCCCTGTTCACAGCAATTTGAACACTTTATTTCTGCATCCATTGTGTGCCTTCATACAAAAAGTCACGTGAAAGGCTATTGTGCTGATATTCTGTAATCTACCCCTTCTTCCTTTTTTAACAACAGTACTCGTGTCAGCCACGTGTGCATTTGTCCATGTGCGTGTAGGTGGACATGTCAGTATGACAGGGGGTTACTGCCCCTTTGAGGTCACTGTGCATTGGCACGGACCCAGGGCTGTATCCGGCAACCCCCCCCCCCCCCCCGGCAGTCTGCGCTGCTTCCCCGCCGCAGATTCCGTTTTTTCCTTTTCTTCTTCCCCTGGAAACCCGAGACACGGTCCGTGCCTGAGATCTGACGCCTCTCAGCAGGGCTTTGAAAAACAAGGCAGGGAAGCTCTGATTGCTGGTAATTATTCATCTCACAAAGCAAGCAGGCTTGGCAAACACACGGGGGGTTGGGGGAGGAGTCCCCATTAACTCTTATCGCCCTACGTGCCGTGCTTCCGCTCACTGGTGCTCCCTCCTCCTTTCCCACTCCCCTTGCTCTCACTCACATGTTTTTTCTCTCTCGTTTTTTTCTCGCGCTTTCAGTTGCCCAACCGCTCACATTTCGTGTTCCCTCTCTCACTTGTTTTCACTCCTTTTATTTTTCTGCTTCCCTCTTGTTTCCACTCCCTGGCTCTCTTTGTCTGCTTCGCACTTGAGCATTTACCTTCGTTCGGAGGCATCGCTGCTCTCCTGTCTACCTGTCACAGGAGTCAGACACCTTCCAGAGAGCTGGACCCACTTAACTTCAGCCCTTCATTGTCACTGTCACCCTTTGCGGTCCCTGAGTCCCCAAAGAGTTGCTGCAGGTGCTTTGGTGCCTGTAGTCCCTCACACATCATTCAACTATGAGAAAGAAGAGAGTCCACAGGTCAGCGGCCTTGGATCCTTGGTGGTGTGCCCTTCAAATTCTCACCCTGACTAAATGTTTACCACTGCACAGATCTGTTCTCCCCCAGTTCTGTGATTGTTCTGAGAAACCTCCCCCCAGCCACCTCCCACCCCCTGCAAGGATTAAATGTCAGCTCTGTCTTTTATGGCCTCTTAAAGGCTGCTGTATTTCTCTTTGTCCGATTCTAACACTTACAATCTCGCCAGTGCAATTTTATAGACAAATTGTCCAGTCATAGTGGTCAAACAAATATGTTCAATTCATTACTGGAGTGGAATCACACACATGCTTTCTCACTGGTCCCTGAAGCTGATGTTTAAAGGAGCAGTTCGACCAGATATGCAAATGATTCCAGAGCAAAGAGTGCTTTCTTGATGTTGGATTACAAGGCCATATGATCAAATTTGCTAGGATGTGATTCTTTTCACATGCCGCTTTCACCTCTGCCTGCTTAGTCACTTTCTTGTGTACCTGGTGAATCTGCAGGTGGATTTTGCAATATTAAGAGCATGTTTACTTTCTAAGTACATAAAGTGTTCTGCTGATCAGATACCTCGGAAGAGATAAACCAGAGTCAATTGATTTTGTGATTTAACAAATAACAGCACTGAACAAGTGAGTGTTCATGTGCTCTGGGGCTCGTTCTGAAGCCGATAATCTGGGTCTGAGAGAAATGTCTTTTTTTGACAAAGTTAAAGGTGGCTGATTTGCAAAGTGACTTCCTGCGTGTTGTTATGTGTTAACATACCAAAAATGCAAGCCAAATAAGTGTGACTGAGTGCGTGTAGGTAAATGGTATTGCAGATTTGCCAGTGCAGTCATGGTCATGTATTTTATCCGTGCGTACACGCGTGCATGGTTGTGTCGTGTCGTATGAGCATGCAGTGTTTTTGTGCATGTGTGAATCAATGTTGGCTGTGAATCAAGGAAAATGCACAAGTGAAGGTGTCTCGGTGCGACCGAGCGGCTGTGCCCTGCTGTTTAGGCCCGGCGCCGATCTGGCAGCGCTGCAGTTAAATGCTGCGTGGGGGATGGAGAGCGGTCGGAGCCCAGCATGCTCCTCTCCTGCTCATCGCTAATGGATGCATCCACTGCTAAATTTAGCGGCAGTGTACAGTGGATGGGGTCGGGCCTCTCACTGAGGTGACTCTTGGAGGCTGCGACTGGTTGCCGGCTCCTGCGAACCCCTCCGTTCACTACCTCTGCTGCGCTCTGTTCTCAGTGAGCCTTTTCATCTCTCCAGCCACTGGCATTTGGAAATGGCAGCCGCCGTGCAGTCTCTCTCGCCTTTAAATATTCATCAGGCCCGCTGCGCCGTCAGTCCTCACCCCGCACATGGTTCACAGCAAACCTCTCAAAACACCGCTCAGCACGTCAGACATATGAACACCTCTTTTTTGTGTTCTTTTACCTGAGAAATTCTGCAAGGGTTTGCTTTCTTTTCAGTGTGACTGTGTGTGTGTGTGTGTGTGTGTGTGTGTGTGTAGGTTTTCTGTATGGTATAAGAACGGTACTCATTTATTAGACTTTTAATGTTATTTTTCCAGTAAAAGAGGATAACTGTGGAGAGGCACTTTCTTTGTCTCCAAGAACAGTTGGGATGAAGCAGTGAAGTCCTTCATCTGAGGGATGTATAGATTGTTTCATTTTTGTCTTTAATACAGTGCTCTCTTTTCATAATTATTCATGAAAAAGTTGGGTAGGAGATACAGCTGAGTGACCCTCTACCAAAATTTTAGCTTGAACCTTATTACATTGAAGATTATGGAAGAAGACAAAACTCTAGGGTTGAATGTGTCATTACTGTTATTCATTAATAATTGATTAATGTACTGGAGGGATAACACCACAGTTGTATGTGGTCACTATTATTATTGTAGTGGACAGATAAACTTTTGGGTTGAGTGCGTGGTAACCAATTGGGGTCCTGATGAATATGAAGGTTTGTATGTAATCATGGTGGTTACTGAGAAGCTGAACATCAAAGTAAACCCTGTTAAGAGTGTGAGTGGTGTTTAGGCCATAGCGCCCCAGAAATACACGAAGGCAGGCATTTTGTTTCAGTTTGCATTCAACCCGGCTGCAGTGTGTAATCCAGTGGTCTCAGGTACATCAGCTCACAGAAGTGTGAGATGTCTGTATCTGCTAAAATATACATAATACACTGTATATGTAAAAGTGTTGCTGTCTGCTGTGTGTTTGATCAACCACCGTAGTATGTGTGTGACTGTATGATGCACGTGTGGCTGCGTGTGAGCGAGCGCCTCACTGATAGCAGCATGGTGTTAAAGGGTATAGAAAGACCGAGTGTTTCCAGCAGCCTCCAATATAATTCCTGCCACGCTACAATCGCTTGCAGATGTTGCCGGGGAAGTGTGAGGCGCTGGGGGGTGATGGAGAGGTGATGGAAGTTTTGGGGGGTTTGGTGAAAAGAAAAACAGAGATGGACAGATGAAATGCAGGTTTAATAATAAATTTCCTCTTGTCTGTCCTCGCTTGGACGGCTGCCCGTCAGCACTGACCCTGCTGTAACCCCAGCTTCGCTGATCAAAGGGGATTATGGCCCAGCACATGCAGCGTCGTCACTTGGCCTTGGCTGCCCCTCTGTTGCTAGTTCAGTCCAGCTGTATGTCTTGAAGCATGGTGACCAGACCTGAGCCAGGGAGACCACTGTCTTAGCTGATCCTTTCACACAGAGTGAGAAATCAGCACACATTCGCACAAACACGCCAGGTACACATCCAGGGAACAAAAACACCTACATGAAAGGCTGTGTGAGCAACCAATAAAGAGCAGCTGTATGCTGCTGCCACGCTGCTTTTGCTTGCTTGGCTCAGGCAGGTCATAGGCAACGCTGCACCATTATGTGTGCCACTAAGCAAGCCAGCCGACATCTCCAGGACTCTCAAACCTACAGGATGTGGCAAGTGCTTCTCAGTGTCATGCCTTGAGACACAGCGTATCTGTCCTGCACTTTTTGCTTTTACTGTAAGACATGGGGAGGAAATATAACACAAAATGCAGAGCACCACTTTCACAGGAACCAAATATGAATCATCTTAACAGATTCACTTGCACCGACTTTAAGATTTTGAGTATGAAGTGAAAGTGAAAGGTGAAGATCTGACACGGAGTTAAGGGTGTCTCCTGGCACTACACCAGCAGCAAACCAAATCCCGTTGTGTTCCATCCTATTAGGATATGTCAGTCAAACAAATCTTCTCCTTCATGGTCATTGCCAATACTATTCACCTTGATAGTATAGAAGGGAAGCTGTGGCAGGAGGCATGCTGCATGATGGGTCTCACTTGGCTGTTGGGGATCTGGGCTACAGAGAAGGCTTGCGGGAGGGAGAACTTACAGGGGACTTAGTGAAAGTGAACTGTCTGGCCAACAACAGAGAGCTCTCTGGCAGATGTTGAGCACGAGCAGCAAAACAGTTGCACTTGCATCTCGCAAGTGGCTGCAACTGGAGAGGCTGGCTAATGGAGCAGGGTGCTCCTGAATCCAGCATGTGGGAGGCTGACAAGAGGGAAGGAGGGAGGTGTGAATTACTGTAAAATACCAGGAGACTCCTTGTCTTCCCTTCGGACTGGCACTAAGCCACTGTATTTATGGGAGCAGGGAGAGCTCTCATGAGATGAGCTAAATTAAAATGTGAAAAGAGCATTATCCCCAAATTACCTACTAAAAACATCGCTCCCAGTAATTTAGGTGCATCTGCATTTATTTTCAGGATGTGAGTAACATCATGTAAAGAACACTACCTAAGTCCCCGTTGGTCTCGGGTGCAGAATTCCAGTGTGGGTCCCCCCAAAAAGCTGTCAGTCAAGCAGAATCATGAAGGATCGGACTAGGCCGGGGTTTGATTTGCACAACTGATGGGCTGCGAATATCCAGCTGTTAGGAGCATCTGCTGCCAGAGGAATGCCTTGGAAGGACAGGCAAACAGAGAGAGGGGGCAGACACCATGACGACAGACAGGGCTGCGCAGGTGTTGAAGGTCTACAACTACTAAGCGTGGGGGCTTCCTAAGGCAGATACATGCCTCCCACCCCCGATCGTACCCCCACCTTTTCCATGTGCCATCAGTCGGAGGATGTGCGAGGCTGGAATCGAAACAACACGGTGAACGTGCCTTTACCACTGTGACGGGTAGCATGTTGAGAGCTGAGGATTAAAAGGCAGGAGGAGGAGGGCAGACTGAGTAACAGAGAACATCCAGGGGGGAAAGAATTACAGAGAGGGCGAACAGGAGTGTGCAACGCGAGTCAGCCCAGGCAGCAGTGGGGGAGGACAGCGGGTGTGTGCGAGGTCCCACAGCGAGTGCTGACACACAGGCACCTATTGGGTAGCGCTGCCATTTCCTGCGGCCGCAACCTGACACCTCTCACCTCCCGCTTGCCGCAGCTTAACCTCAGCGCCCCAGCTGACTTCAAGTCCCCAGAAGCCTTGGCCAGAAACACGAACCAGGTCTGCTCAGAGTGCTGTGGATCCCAGTGGCTCATTTATTTTTTATTACCCACACTAACACAGGAAAAGCACTGTCTGCCTTTGGTCTCGCTCCACCCGCCCCTCGCTCTCTTGCGCTCCCTCTTTCTCTGCGCAGAGGCACACTCCTTTTGCCCTGCGAGTGAGAAAGGGAAATGTTCTCTTTCCTCTAATTGAAGCTGCTCTGTTGCCATGGTGCGGCAAGGCAAAGAGCTTCTCACGTCTCTAGCCCTGGAGGCTGGCGGGACGTGGCAGGCTGTTGCTTGTTGGCCGTCAGGTCTGGTTTCTTGGCTCATGGTACCGTTTCTCATGTGTCATGTGGTTACCGGGAATAGTCCTGTGTGACCAGAGTTGTGTGACTCAAACTGCCACCCGCTCAGACCCGTGAGCTTTTCTTATACCTCACTGGTGACTTGAACTCAGCGGAGAGCTGTGGAGGTTATACTGACATATTCTCAAGTGTTATGCCAGCCACTGGACTGCCTTGATAATACGTTGGCTACATTGTCCACCTCTACCCATCCATGCCTGTGTATCAGCCTGGCCATCCCGGCACTGCTTCGCTCCAGTTTTTCAGTGTTAATCTCCCTCATTCCCTGTCTGTCCGACCCTGCCAAATATGCAAAGCATGAATAATCTGTTCAGCTGTGCTGGACTGCCTGCTTCTGAGCGTTCACTGAGCTTGGACATGGCTGTAAATGCTTTCAGTCTCCATCAATAATGGATGCTGCTTCCTCTCTGCAAATCTGGTTTACCTCAGGGTTTACAACAAACAATCTTTCTTCACTTCACATTCTATGGGAGACCCCTTTTTCTTTTTTCTTTTCCCCTTTTCTCTCAGTATTCTTTGTAGCCCATCACCCATTTTTGATATGGGCCCCCCTAAAGCAAGACACCCACGCCAACTCGGTAAGGATGAACGCATATCTCCTCCTGTGTGTATGCTGTAAACCGTCCGGTTCTTTTCCTTCTATAGGCTGTGGGTTTTAGGACAGGAGAGCTCTATTATTAATATGGAATGGTTGACACATAGGTGGGTGTGGTAGATTGAGGGGTTGTGTCTTGTTTTTATTCTTTGGGTGTTTCTGTTATGGTTGCGTGCATGTGGACTGATGGATTTGGCCAATGAAACAATTAGGGCTTTCATCAGCGCTTCCTTAAGGCAGTGTAACAATGGTCCACATTGTGTTGAGTACTGCATGGCAGCCGGTGGAACGAGGTGGGGGGCGTCGCTAATCGCTTTTGTTTTTATTCCTGAGGAAGCAAGAAGGTCCAGTTCCCTGCAGCTGGACACAGACAGAAACCATGATGTTTGTCTTTTCTGGCCACAGCCCAGAGCTAGGGCAGAATAATGAATAGGATGCGTCCATTTCTGTGTGCTGCTGCGGTGGTCTGTTGGGGAATGACAGTGGTCATATCAGGAGGCCTCATGTTAACACCGGTTCAGGTACCCAGTGCCAATCTTTGCGTTGTGAACTCTGCAGGCAGGTTACCAGGAAAACAGCACGACTTGTTCCGGGAGAAGAGATTTCCTGAGATGATGAGGAGGTGTTCATTCAGGCAGTTTGGAGGATTTATTCCGTTGTAGGAAATGAAATTACCGTGAGCTGCTGACAGCTGGTCTGATCCTTCATCTTCACAGATGCCCACCAACTCTGTAAGGCCCAAAGCTTTCTGAGCTAGGCTTCCGTCAACACAAACCAACTCTGGACACTCTCTAAAGTCCCCCTTCCACCCTCCAAAAGAGTGCATCCATTTTTTCTGTTTCCCCTGTTTTGCTGAAAGAACTATATGCCAAAAGGTGTCTTACATATGTAATTGTCTTTAGCTGCAATTGTTCAATTAGCTGAAAGAAAAACTTGCTTTTCGGTTAAGTTTTTTTACACTTTAGACATAAACTATACTGGCCTTTGCTGATTCAGTATATAGCTAAGAACAGCCAGCACAGTGCAATATGCCCACATGGAGCAAACTAAACTAAAAATAGCCAAGGTGTGTCTACAAAGAAGGATGTGGTTTTATTTGACATAAGAGAAGGATCCATACCTTTTCCTCTAGGCTTCCAGCTAGAAATATGTGATGGGAGAGGGAGAGTCAGAGGGTCTCCTCCTACCTGAAGCTCCTGGTAGAGTCACATGAAGCTGTGTAAGATGTAGTACAACTCCACAAGCCCCATGTGAAAGAGGGGTACAAATCTGGGTGAACGTCAATGTATTAGTTGAAAAACTCACAACCACGTTTACCACAGAAAACTGTTTAGGGATATGCATAACAACAGCAATCTAACTGAAGTCCAAATCAATGGCAATGCACTCCTTAGCACCAGAAGCTGCTGCTGTGCCTTTTTGAATTGGTTTCATTCCTGTCCCTGTATGATACTGGGAGCATACATTTATTATCCAATGAATCTTACAATCAGCCTGAGAGACATGAAGAGTGGCCCATTTTCTTCTCTATCCCAGCATTAAATGCAGTTCAGGCAACAAAATGTCTGTTAATAGCTGACTTAGTCAACTTGATGCAGAAGAAAACATTCCTCTCACTGTTCCTTCTGGCAAGGTCACAGGAAGAGTAATGTCACTCGTTGTCTGTGTATTCCTCACGGTCATCTCCCCAGATTCTGTTCAGCTTACTTTTCAGTGCAACTACACTTGCAACTTTTATGACGTCTGAGTCTGGAGTTGTTACCCTAGAGTGTCCCACAGCATTGAACTTGTGAGGTGTACAAGAGAGGAGTAACAGTCGTCTGTCTTTACTGGTCTGAGATGTGTCTTATCTTCTCTCTTAAATAATAACAGACTGCTAACATTTTTAAAATGTCTAAATTTGCAGAACAAACCTTTTTGGCTTGCATCTTAAATGTATATAATTTGCTGAAAATTCTAAAAATTCATTTTCCACCTTTTTGTTTCCCGCAGTTATTTATAACGCGTATTTTGTAAAATGTCAGATTTTATTTTTCTGTCCAGATGCTTACTCTGAAATACACACTGTTTTCTATTCTCCAAATGTTTCTCCTTTGCTGCGGAATGCTGCTATGTCTCCATCAGCAGGTGTGAGTCACTCAACTTGCTAGAGCTACAGTCATTTGACAACAGCTGCACTCCGCTGTGCATGTTTTGTAGAACTGGCCTCTTCAGTAGTGTTCAGGTTTTGCACTTTGAAACCTCTTGCACTTTGGCTCACATTTAAGAATTAGCTGTTGTGAATCAGGGATACCATGTGTTTTGTTAAGAATGGGACAGAATGTTATGAAGTTCAGACCCACCCTAAGCAATATGCTGAAGCTGAAATTCCACACTTTCCCTCTGCCATAAAATTGGAGCACTCCAACGTGAAGGCAGTTATGAAGGCCACAGACCTAGACAAACAGCTGGTGGGCAGGTTTATGCATCTGTCTTGCATCGCTCCAGCTTGGCTCCTTATTGATTTTCTTCTTTTTTCTTTCGTGTGCTGGTGTTTACATTGTGACTACAGTGAACCAAACCACAAAATACATCCGAAATAAAGTGTTGTCAACCAACAAAGGCTCAAGGGCTGCATGTGGTCAGTGGTCAGGCTGAATGAGACTTCAGCTGCAGACTGTCCATTTCAGAGAAGGGTGTCAGATTTCCCACGCAGGTCTCACCTGTGCTACTGGGAGAACTGCCAGACCCACTGTGGGCTGGTCAGGGTTCTTCAGTCTCTTCTGCCAAACCAGCAGCAGTGTGTGGCTTCTGGCTGGCTGGTGGATGATGAAAGCATGTGATCCACGTGCCTCCCATTGGGGAATTGCTGCTGCTGCTGACAACGACACTCATGCTGTTGTAGGGGCTGCTCTCAGTGTGAACCCACGCTAACATAATCACGGCTATTTTGGGCACATCCACCGATTGGCAGGCGACCTGGTAAATAGCAGAGTGGGAAAGGCCGGGGGAGGACTGAGAAATTGTTCTTCTGAGATTGGCAACAGCCGGCCGAGGGGAAATGGGTTAGTCATCGTGCACAACAACATTAAAGCATGTCTGTCTCACACATCTAGTCCCAGTCACTGTCTTTCAAACTTTTACATTGATCCAACTCCTTTAGCGTCCGTCAGTCTTTTGAGTTACTGTTTTTGCACTAATGAGGTAGCCGGTAGCGTAGCGTTTAGCGACGCTGTCCTGTACTCAAACGACCCAGGTTCAAATCCCACTTCCTACTTGTAGTACGGTTTGAGCAAGGTACTTGCCCAAAACTCCTCCAATAAAAATGACTTAGCTGAGTAGCTATGTAAATACTTTAAGTGGCTTAAAAGTGTAAGCAGTTTTAGAGAGAAGTATCAGCTAAATAAATAAAAGTAATGATCCTCAACTTTACAATTGCACTCTATGCTCTCACCTTCCTGGTTGATGTTGACTACATCATGTTCCTCTCCTCACAGTTTATGGTGGCTACTGTTTGTGTCAGTCCTCCTGGATCCTCTACTGACTAGGTACAGGAGTCAGGCTCCCCTGATTTCCACTGACAGTGAATAATAGTTAAAAAGGGCCCTTCTTTATGAGCAGGGGACTCAGACTTCTTAAATTTTTAACTAGCATATCTTCTTGAAATTATGACGAGGTTACTGGTACCAAATTATGCATCATATAATGAATAAAAACATGTTCTGTATCATTGCCCAGTGTCTCTGGTATTGAAATCATTCTTAATAAAAAAAGAAATCACAATTTATTGGTGATGGTGTTTATCCTTCACATTCCATCACACATATGTGTGTCAGTAGGCTATTTGCTTCAAGTGAATTGCCTGCCAGGTAAAATATAAAAGCCAGAGGGAACATTTCTGAGTATGTCTCAATAGCTACACTGACATTTATAGTGTTAAACAGAAATATTTACCATGCTGTTACCTCGGACCCAGCAGGAGTGAGGCACAGTGCTTGTCACCGAGATGTGTGCTACGTTAAATAGCAGATGCCCTGCCTCCTTCTTCTTCACCATGGCGTGGATCATGTTTATAGGCACGAACCCAGGCTGTGCTCCTGCACTGAAAGACAGGTCTGCCCCGTGACCTTTATCACAAATGTCAGCAGAGATGTCAGCGATGAATTGGAGTCTGTAAAACTGGGCACAAGCTACAGATGGGAGGGGACAGGTCCTCTTCCAGTGCCACAATATCATACAGTCAAACCCCCCCCCCCCCCCAGACTCTCTTCCTTGATATATTTCTCCACTAGTTCACTTTACAGTGGTTTGATGTTTAGTGCCAACCTTTTAAGTGTAATGAATTAAAACCTTCAGCAATTGTTACTTTGCATCCCACAAGGAGAGTGGATGAACAACAAGCCTAGGTTGCAGTACTGTACTGTGTTTATTCTGGTGCAGTGATCTGCTCTTCAGACGTATTTCAGCAAAGCAGGGCTCACAGTGCTTCCTCTACTGCACACACCAATTAGGCATCGTGGGTGATAGGTGCATCAGGGTCCAGGGTCTGTTCTCCACATTGTAGCCATTGACTTCTGCAGTCATCCTCAGCTGCACCCCTTTTATAAAGAGTCTGAATACGCAACTGGATTTATTATGCATATGGATGTATGTATTTATCCAATGTCTACAATTTTTTCTGAAAAACGCTGTAGAATATTAGCCCCTCTCTGTGATCTACACATATGTATTTAAATGTCAGGTTTGCGATTCATTCAAATATGATCCTTCCCATTGGAATGTTCTAAGTGAAATGCTGTGCATAGAATGCAAAGAATTCACTGACATTATCAGAGGAGGCATTCCAACTCCCGTGGGAGAGCCTAAAATTTGTCAAAAACTCATCAGGAATGGTGAGCAGGAAAGGAAAAAAAAACAAAGGCATCCTGCAAATATTTATCTCCTTTGAATCAGTATGAAAAAATTAGCCTGCATCTATAAACAGGGTATGATTTTTGTGTGGAAATTGTAAAGCGTTTTGGACTGGAGAACACACACACGAGTGACTGAAATCCCCAGGGGCTGGGCTAACCGCACACTGACCCTTCTATGTTGTCTTTGTCCCCACAGCTGGGCCAGCACTCATGCCTCAGAGATGGGATGCAGGCACATGAAGACCACCCAGGGATGGCCTACAATGTGCCTGCTGACAGGGTGGGCTGCTCTGGCTCGCCGGGCACACTGCTCGTCTACACAGACAGTACTCTGAAGGACAGGGGGCCCCAAGGAAGCGGCCACCGACAGATCGCAGTCTGCACTTGAGCAGTGGGAGGGAGAGGGAGTGGTTAGGGAAGAGAGAGTCTGTGTGTGGCTGAATGGAGCAGTGCGCAAGAGGACAGCCATGCAGGCACTGGGGACGAGCTGTCAGCCTCCATTATTAATTCCCAGTTCTTAATATTTAATGTCATAAAACTGCAGCTCCTCATGCTGCCGACGAGGCCTCAGACATAAAGGACAGAATGAAAATCCCACAGACAAGGCATGGGAGAGAGAATCTGCAAGAGATCAACAGCCAGACAGAGGTAGAGACTGGGAAAAGTGTAATGTTCACAGTCACCGAGAAAGACCTTTGTCTCCTTTTGCTTATGTCTCTTCTGTTTTAAACACCTTCAGAAATTTAGTTTCACGCATTTTTACACATATTTAAACAACGGCTTGCAAACAGAATTTACCTTATTAGTATATATTATCTATTAGTATTTTTAGACTGCTCAGTGGAACGTACTGGTTTAAAGCAACTCTACCGAAGTCAGACTTGGGTGAGCCTCAGCTGTGGGGCTTTTGTGAGGAGCAGTGCGACAGGGTTATCTGGCTCACGGCGGTTCACCTTGGCTCGTTTCCTCCGCACAGCCACACACGCGCCCGCTTGTCACTTTGATGTAGCGGCTGCCACGGAAGCAGACGCGCCTGTGTCAGTAGACACCTCGACGGTCCGTCAGCTGCTGCAGCTGCTGCATGATTGGCAGGCAGTTAGAGGTAGAACCACAGTGACAAGTACAGCGAGCAAAGCCTTGAAATCACCAGGCTGTATACTAGCCAGGCCACATGGTAGCATGCAGACGGCTCTCTCTACTAGTGCTATCAAGCCTTATCCTTCACCTTTCTGCTTTACTCACGTTGCTGCTCCATCCCACCTGGGACTTTATTAAGATCACAGGTCTGATCTTCTGCTCTCTAAAGCTGTTTATACTATCTGCATCCTGCTTTGCTTCTCTTCTTGATGTTGCGTCCATTTCATAAACTACTCAAAAGGGCCTAAACTTTAAAAAATACAATTATTTAAAATGTGTGTTGATTCCTTTGATCCCTTTTTCATTGGTTTGATGAAAAATAGCATGAATGAAGAAATTATCCTGACAACCTGAGGAAATCTAAAGTCTGCAATGCACAGAATGCTAGTGCTGTACAAGTCTGTTTGTAAGCCATTGTTTTGGCCAGTGGATCACATTGGACTCAGAGGCTTTGCTTCCGGCAATTCCATCTCCAGCCTCACACCTCATTATGCTTCTAATTTACACATAACACTTCCACATGCCAGTCCATTAGTCATTTGTGAAGAGCCAACTTGAGCTTTTTCTTTTTTAAGATGCCAAACAGCAGGCTTTCCTTTCCTGTACATGGACTGCCACCTCTGAATGTGATAGCACATTTCTACCCACAAAAATGTGTATTTAAGTAAATAAAGACTGCCTCAACATTGAAGTGTTCTTTAGTGGTTATAAAAGATAGAATCTTGTCGTCTGTTTCAGAAAAACACAATCACTCAAGATGACTCATCTAGTTATATCGCAAGCCCTCATTAACTAGATCATAGTCCATGCACTATAGATTTGTGGGGTGCTTCTTCATTCATGAGAGAAAACAAAAGTGAGTTCAGAGAGCAGAGGTCATTTTGGCAGACAAACCCATCCATACAAATCCTCATACTCTCAAATAGAACAAATTTCATTACATGGATTCCTTTCATAACCTTACCCATTTCTTTGAGTTAAAACCATCCAGTAGGATAGGTATGATGTTAAACAGTAGCCCTGGCAGAACAAGAGCTACTTGTATTCCATCAACTAGAATACTGCTAAAAAATGGAAAATTTTAATTGACCCCTGGTAAAGAAATCTGTTGCATGCATTTTGCCTTGGTTGCAATACTTGGAATGTGCCAACATCTAGATTATGTGCCGCGTGTGTTGAGAAAATGGACAATAAATGCATCTTTATTATACTGCGCCTACCATTCACTCCCACTCAAACGAGCCTTGCTTCAGATGCCCTGTGGGTCATTGAGAAATGCAATGTTGTATTACTTTAAATATATTTTCTCACTGATTTAACTCTTTTATGAAAATCTTCAAATTGGTCAATCTCTTTATTGGCATGTTTAAAAATTACATGAGTTTCCATTGTAGCTTGTATTGCAATCATGAGCAGGATTTTCTTTGTTTTTCTGTAATCACTGTGTGGACTGTAACTGAATATATTTTAACATATGCAGTCGCTGAAACTTCTGAAAATATTGTGAATGCTACAAATGGGTCTTACTGTTGAATTAAGTGCTCATAAAAGTGAAAAAAAAAACCCGTTTGCTGACGATAGGTGGGCACAAAGAGAGATTAGAGTCAACTGCTGGACTCTAGACATTGCCTTGCAATGTAGGTAAAGTGACACCTGGCAGGTGTCACTTTATGGAATGGAATGGAAAAAAGTAAATTGAAACTCAAGGCTGACCCAGTGTGAAATGCATGTGGGTTAGGCAGGAAGCATTAAATTAAATTCTTCAAGGGGCTCGGCTGTGATTGTACAATCCCCCGTGTTCTGGCTATAGGAGGTGGTGGGAAATAGACTTGCCTTGTTAAAGTTCCTTTCTAACAACAGGAATTGCTTGTTAGCGAGCATCAGGCATTGATGTTTTTGGGGTTGGAGCAGGCCCTGCAGTGACTTGGGCAAGGACCCAGCCATATGTCAGACAAGCAAGAGCCTTTGCAACAACCAGCGATCAGTGTCAGCACAGCGGAGCTACTGTTAGGCAAGGGACCTTGTTCCACTGTCCCAGGCTTTCACCCCCCCTTACTTCACTAGACTGTGCTGTTAAAAACAGGCAGAACTTGATGCTGTGTTGCATGTGTATGCACACACACACACACACACACACACACACACACACACATATATATATATGCATTGCAGCTGCCTGTGTGCTTCCTTTTACGTGATGCAGTTCAGTTGTGTCTAGTTCAGCTGCAGTTTTAGTTGTATTCTTTGCACAGACCACTGTCTCTGAGAAGTTTGAGCTTTTTTAAAAGGCTACATTTCTGCTTTGCTTTATAAAACTACATGCTGAAGATTTGGGTGTTGTTTAATTTTAAAAAGTTTCTGGAGATTTAAATATTTAGTACACATGTCTTAGGCAAAGAGTTTTGATTCAATCAGGAATCTGCCAGTTGACATCACAGTTCACCAGCCCAACCCTCAATTACTCATGGTCAGCATCAACAAAGAGGGGACGTGTTTCTGCCCACCAGGACTGAGAATGGTTGGACATGGGTTGAAATGATGAATATGGCATGTAGTGGGGCTAGGGAAAAAAAAAATTAACATCACTTCCATGTACACAGCTCCACAGCAATTTGGCTTCTCAGAGGGAGCACAAGTGCAAGGAAGGAAATGGTGTCTTTCTGCAGCGTTGTGTCCGAGTTGCCCCAATGAGCATTCGTAAGACTGCATGTACAAAAAATTCACTATCATCACAAGCAGTCAACTACAATAAAAACATGACTTGCATGCATGAATTTCTTTGACTTTCCACGGCTGGGTTTGCCAACATTGTGCATGTTTGCCTCTGAATTGTTGCAGTGTCGTGCCAAGGGACAATTCATAATAGGACTTTATAGAAGAAGCCAGTTAAAGTTTCCTTGCTAAAAAAATATGGACATATAAGTCTTTCACAAAAATTATATTCTTTGAAATGGTGTTTGTCACTGTTTCATGTCACTGCTCCAGTCAGTCTAAATGGTGCCTTTCTAGCTGCAACATATTTTAAATCCGAACTGAAAATTTCTGTTTGTATCTAATATTTGCTGCTTTGTCAGTTTACTGCACAGTTGGAAATTCATGAAAGTGATTCGATGACAATTGAAATTTCACTCCTAAACTTGGAGGTCTTAATTCTCTATGCAGAATCCTGCACTTTCTCATGTGCCACTCCTAGCATGGAGTCATGTGACAGGTTAAAAGACACTAAATAAAATAGCATCTTTAAAGACAACTGGACTCTTCAGCCCTTAATACACATAAAAAGGTCTTCATCTACAATGTAGCATCTTCTAAATATTGCAGTTTCATGATCTGAACTGAGCATTTCTGCATTACCTTGGGCTGGACAGTAGATTTATGAAAAATAATGTATTATGAGGCTGTATTGGAGAAAACTTGCTAGGATATTCTCTTTTTTTGTTAAAATTGTGCTGAAAATGCAGTAAGCAAGAGGAGTACCTTTCAAAAACTGTACATCCCATTACCCGGGATATCCACTGCTCAGTTTCTCAGAACTGGTCTGGAATGCCACTTGGTGCAGCACTAACCTCCAACATAAGGTGGCAAGTGGCTTCCAGAATGCTCTGTCCTCTGTTGAGCATGCTGTTTCCCTTTGAAAGGTTAAGTCATTTAAGTATCTGAAATTGCCTGTGAGGTTGTTCTTGGAGAAGAAGCACTCGAGTTTCTACTTTAGTAAACTTCTGTCAAAACTGGACCAGGGTTCAGCCCGCCAAAACGCAACAAAATGGACGGCGGCGCAGGGATGTTACAAGCAGCATGTTCAAGTGAGGCTGTTATTCAGGTAATATTTTTAAAAAATAAGTGTTCGGTTCTTTTTTTGAGCACACTTTCCTGCGAATAACATTCTATACCGGCAACCTTGTCAGTGTCCCTTCCTGCCCTAGAAATGCGAGGAGTCGGTCCGTCTTCCTCCCCGCAGACAACAGCTGCAGCCTTTCAAAAGCGCTCTAATTTATTCGCGTCAGCCGCACAGTCGGCGCGAGGCGAGGCGAGGGGGGGTTGGAAAATGAAAATCGCTCCGCGTCGCCTGCGCTTCTCACACCCTCGCGCACGCGGCCTCCAACGACGAGCGCACAGTGGCAGCGCAAGCAGGGACGTGGCGCCGACGGCTCCGCTGAGCTGAGCAGCGTGACGGTGTTTATGAGCGCGACCTCAAAGCAACGCCGCCCCCACCCCCACTCCCACTGTGCCCGCGCTGAGTTGGAGCGAGAAGAGGAGGGGGGCACTGGGCTGCTCAGCCGCCGGAAAATCCACAGCATTGATTTAGCACAGGCGGCCGCGGGATTTTTTTTTCCCTTTTCTTCTTTGAACGGATACATTAACACCAAAGCACAGAGAGAAATTACAGATAAAACGGCAAATTCACGACAGCATAACCTAATACAGCATAGAATACCAGGAGCCCATAAACCAGGTTTAAGACACATTTTGCATTGGAAATTCATATTAGAAGGACTTAAGAGGCCATGTGTCCTTCTGTCCTTATGCCGATGTAGGTTTCACACCTTCAGTAAGACGTGTGTTTGTACACAGTGTGAAACCAAGCCAAGAAAACATTCATTTGCTAAAGGCGGCTGTGTGGCTCAGGAAAGGGGTGACTCCCTTCAGATCAAAGGTGCAGCACAGTTGAGAAATGCTGGAACAGAGCCAGCTGTTGAGCGGTTACCCAGGGTGGGGGCTGAGCGGCACTTCTTTTCTGGAATAGTGTGGCCCTCGGGATGCTGGAGGATGGTCTTCCTCCATAGTTGGCTGTAAGCGATCCATAACAGTCTGCAGGTGGCTTGCACTGATTAATAGCAGCTGCCCAAGAAGACTTCCTGCAACCCAAGCCAGCCAGAGATGTTGTTCTGCTCTGGTCAGCTTGCCCAGCCCCAGCCCCTACCCCAGCCACAAATCTAGTGCTGCTGTGAACCTATTGAGTGGTGTAAAGCTGTGGTAACCACTCATTTATGATCAAACAGAGGGTTACAAGACAGTTCTCTCCTAAAGAGCCTATGTTTGGCTTTTTTGTTCCCACATCTGCTGAAGAGTTGTATAGTTTTTACCCAGATCTTTATTCTCAATAAATTTACCTGGAAAAATGGTTATGTGATTCACTTCTCCTTTATCAGAATCTCTCTTTTGGTTTGGGCCAAATTCAAGACTTCTTCAGCTCTGTGCTTAGACCCAGTGTTGGGGGTATGAAGCACCTCTTTCAGGAATCAGCGATTCAGTGCGGTATTCAGTTCCTTTACTGAAAACTTATCTGAAGGTCATAAACCTAATTACAAGCAGGTCAAGTCAATATAAGCCAATTGCCAACAGTCCTATGAACTTTGTAACAAAATCACAGGAAATGTTGTCAGTTTTCTTACCTTGTTCACCTTTCTTTATTACTTTCAATCGTGTGGCTATTTTACCAAAGCTATTAGCATTTTTTAGACGTGCTGTATTGGATTAGACCAAACAAAATAGCTGAAAAACAGGCCACAGTGACGGCAGCAGCTTGCTGTAATTTCCGGTGAACACAATCTTTAGCGAAATGATAAAAATTACAACTACTGCCCAGCACTGGAAATTGAGCATAATGGTGAAATTTGTGCAAACTGGACATACAACTCAGTTTGTTAGCATCTCTGAAAGTTTCAAAGTGGACAACTTGTTTTGTATTTCTAAACATATCCGCACAGCCTGGAAGAAACATTTCCTGATCTCAAAGAGGGGCCTCCAAGAGGCATGATATTGCTGTATACAGAACTGATTACTTTCACTAATGATTGATGTTCTGCTTGTTCTGAATGTTTAGAGCTTGCAGATCCAGTTAGAGTGTATGTATACATTTTTCCACGCTTGTGATTCAGCCTCACAGTTTCATTAGAAGAGTCTGGGTATGAGGTGTTTGACTTTGGGTGAAGGTATATACTTTTATGGTGAAATGAAGGCTACATCTGAGTCCATCCTCCACTTGGCATTCTGGTCTGATGTCTACTCTGAGTGTCCCAAGGAAACGAAACTTGTGAGCAATGGTGCAAAGGATGTCTGTGGATGGATGTATTATATTGTGCCTCTGGCTGGAACTCCTCAGGGCTGCTCTGTAGAAACCCAGAGGGTTCTGTGTGAACGTATGTGCTCCTCCTGAGCTACCCCCTTTTCCCAATTTCCCCCCACACAAGGCCCTGTGTGCTTAGAATGTAATATCCTCCTGAATCACACGGTGTGCTGCTGCAACACTGTGGGCCTGAGAAGGCCAGGCTGCTTCCTTTGTGAATAATGCCATTCTTTCAGTTGGGCTTGACCAGCTTCATCTGTAAACATCTTTTTTGCTCAGTAGAGCACCAATACTGTCTCTGATTTAATAAATTCAGCAGTTATGTAATGTGCTAGAGAAAGTTTTTTCTTCTACCTCCGCTTAAATTTTATGTATATTTCCAACAGGTGCTTTCACGTGACACGATACTAGATACGTGGAGCACAGCAGCGGTAATAAATTGGTCTATCTACAAGATATCCTCACCTCCCCTCAATGTCCTTGGATTCACAGCAACCCATTTCTGCATTTTCCACTGGAATTTGACACTTTGGTAATTTTTACTGTTAATCTCTAATAGATAAATTTTAATTGTGAAGGTCTGTAGCACTTTTAATAAGGCATTGAAATGTATATGTAATCACTCTAGATTTTTTTAATGTTTATTCCTTGTTGTCAAATCTTAAGCTCTTTAAATTGTACCCAAAAGCTTAATGTTAATTTATCATGAATTTTTAAGCAATACTTTATATTTATGCTGGAGACAAAAGAATTTAAGCCTAAACAGGTGGTTGATGAGATCCCTCTCTTTCTCAGAATTACTCAGTATCCCTTTCAGCCTCCAAGAAGCATATCAAAACACACCTCTTACAAACCCACTTCTCTACCGATCTCCTAATATCGGCATAGACTCGATAGATGGATACATGCATACCTACATACATACATTACCAAAGGAAATTGTGAATTTTAAATTATAGTCCCTAACCTCTTTAAAATGAGCTTTGACAATAAAATTATGCAGTCTTACTGGTCAGCAGCCAAAGCTCTAGTCTGTATTTATCACATTGTCAGAAGTATTATTATTTTCAATAAACATAGACAACTATGGATTCCACTGGACATACCCCAACCTGTAAATGTGTGAGAAAGGATTATGAGTGGTCACTGGAGTTCTGTGGAAGCCACAAACATTCTGTCAGAGCCAATTTGCAGGCAACAGTTGGGTGTATGGCTGTAGCAGTTCAGACTTGAATAATTTCTAATTAAAAGTACAGCATCAGGGTGTCTTAAGGCCCTCAGACTAACCATAACATCTCCAAGCAGGCTGAAGGCAACTGAAATGTTGTAAGAGCAAAGTGCACCCTTCTAGTCATTTAGGAAGGGATTGTGCCACTTTGCAATCATTTAGAATTGAAAATGTACACTGGCATTGCCTGTGGAATCTGAAAACAATCAGCAGCTCACTTGGAAGAAAGCTGCATAAACAGTGAGATGTTGTTTGTTTTGGTTTCCCTGGTGTGTAAACACACATTGATCTGTCTTTGCATACAGGAGGTCCCCATAGCACAGCCGTGTGAGGTGGAGCAGGGGCCCTTGTCACATCTGCTAATACCAGGATAGTCAGTACACAATGAGCTGAAATGGAGAGCATAAACTCCTGAACACCATATTTTGTACAGCTCCATGGTCAGTTCCTCTGTCTTGGGAGTAGCACGTTTCATTTTCATCATTCACATTTCAAGTAGTTTTGTCATTTAGGAATTGCTTATAATCAGATGGAATGTACCTGTCTACAGTGGATTACAATTGTCATGTCCTCTGTAGTGACTACTTTACTCACACGGTTCAATATATAGTGAGGTTTAGATTTAACGGTGAAGCCTAGCTGTGTTCAATTAGCTGAATCAATCAATTAAATTTGGACAATTTTTTGATTGGATAACTAAAGGGGGCACTTAATTTTGCACATGGGTGTTATGGGTGCTGGATAACTTTCTTAAATAAAGGTGGTGATCATTTAAAAACTGTTATATGTTTCCTCATTTTACCTTTTTCTAATATTACATTTTGTCTAAAGATCTGAAACCATTCAGCATGAAAAATGTGCAATAATTAGTGGAAATTCGGAAGGGGGCAAATACTTTTTCAGAGCACTAGTCCTTGCTTACTGTGGAGAGCTGGATGCTGGATGCTGACGTAATTCCATGCCATAATAACGTAAGGACTAGCATTGAGGATGATCCAAGGAAACAAGCTCCTATCCTACACATTCCGAAGAAGGAGTAAACAAATAAATAACCACATTAACGTTCTCACTTAAAAGTGGTTGTATCCAAAATATTTATAAAATAGTGTCCTTGGTTTTTTATAGGCTACTGATGATTCCTTGCAATTCCAAACTAGTTTGACATGGCTTGCATATACCCATCTTTCCATCCATTATCAATAACTGATACGCAGAGCCAATCCAGAGTGTATCTCAGAAGAATAACACATTAAGAAGGATACAGCAGTCTATTGTACAACATTCACACAAAAGAAAAAAGAGCGATTCAGAATCACCAGTTCACTGGAAATACTTGTCTTGGAAATGAGGGAAGAGTTCAAGCTCCTGCTGGAAACCCACACAAACATAAGGAGGACATGCAAACTCTCCACAGACTAAACTGGATTTCAACCCACATCCAAACCAGGCTGACCCACTGCTTTGCCTTGCCACACCAGAGCAATCACTATAACAGTAGCAAATGTGTATAATGTTAGATACCCATTTTTGACATTTATTTGCCGCTGCATGAAAGTTATTTTTTCGGTAAAGCAGATTTACCTTAAAGAGCAAGACAGAATTTTTGATACTGTGATTATTGCCTCAGGTGTGGCATTGCCATTAGTTGAAGGCAAACTGCTTAGGGAGTTTTTTACATTAAGTTTCGCTTTACTTTTAATCTATGTGTTATAGCACAGTTGATGTTTTCTGCAGATTAATATTTTATATTGATATAAATAGCCTATGTGGTTTGGGAGGAAGACTATGATTTTTATGTTACCCAAATCTCCCATGTGAAAATGAGCACATGTACTTTGATTGTAGCGATATATTTTTAGCATAATTTCTGTACTGAAGCTTTCATTAATACATCTTACTTATTATTATTTTTTTATTATTATTTTTTTTACAGGATACTCAGTGTGTTCTATGGATGGAAATATAAACCCAGTGTAGTAGCCAGATTTTACATTTCTTCTATCACAAAGTGACAATAGACATTATCTTTATTTGCAATGAAAAGTTCTGCTTATGCTGCAGGGATTGTCTGGGTCAGATATTAACTGTTGCTGAGCAGCATTTTCTTCTGCAGTCCACTGTTTGATTTAGGGCTTGAGGTACAATACAGGTGGTGTGCAGCTGAATGTTCCTTAAAAATGTTCAAACCTCTAAAACAAAAGGCAGAATGTATTTAAAACACATTTTGCTATCATTTGAATATTTAACATCTGAGAAGCAAATCATAATTAAGTGCTTTGAAAGAAATGGTAGCCCAGGCTTAAAAAGTTGAAACATCATAGTCTACAATGTGTCCACAAATGATCAAAGGCAAAAGATTTAACTACAACATAAACTAGCTTAGAGGATAAACTGCAAAATTAAAGCATTTTAATTTAATTATACCAAACACTAAGCACAACTTCCAATATCTCCATACTCTTTCAGCTAAATAAAATTGAATGTAGGCCTACCTGTGTATTTTGCCTTCTTTATTTTCTTTTCTTTGCTTTGCAGAGTAGCCTATAAAAGTTATCTGTTGCTGATAATTCTATATACATTATGCAAGCTTATATAAAAAAATTAATTCCAGCTCCGAATTCAGCAAAACCTTGCGAAACAAGAAGTGCTATATGAAAAATTAATCAAAACTTTGACCACTGTTGTGGCATTGGTGGAACAGTCTCCACAGACGGTGTAAATACCGTGTTGTATAAGACACAGATCCAAGGTGACTTACAGTGCTGGGCTAGACAGGAAACTTTGCAATAGTTTGCTCAATTATACAGCAACGTATCCTTACTGTATCAAGTCATGAAAAGTATCTTGACCAAGGGCATTACAGCCAGACTGAGAATATAAACCCAGATCCTTTTTATGGCAAAAACTTTTATCACTACACAAGTCGCTGCCCCTGCATTATCAAATGGTAACGTAAAGTGGTTCCTTCAGCTTAGTTCATATAACAGCTATATACATATATAGTCTGAAGAAAGAATTGCTTTTCTCAGTTTAGGCAGGTATTGTGGCATTTCAGTTTAAACTGTTAGCATCTGAACTCTGCATTTAGTGCAAAATGTTGCTACTCTAACTGTACCTAAAAAAGTCTGTATGACCATATAGTGCCTGGTTCAATGTAGCCTCACAGAAGTGTGGTGAAGTAAGGAACAAATTAGAAAAGAACGGGCAGAAAGTTGACTACTGGCATGGCATGGTATGACAATACCTTTGACATAGGTCCATGTCGTGTCTTGCTTCTTGCCCCTGTTTAAGCTTCACTTCTGTACTTCTGCTGAGGCTAAAAAATATTGCTGTTCACTTTATTTCCCTATGCTGATCTTTGCTACCATGCTGTTTCAGCTTCCTACTCCTATTTTTCAATGCCACAAAGCCATGAATACAACTCTAAATCTCACTGGGCTACAGGACTGACCTTCGAGTCAAAAAAATGATCAATTTTTTAACATTTTTAAGAATTAATTGTAGCTTTGTTTATTTCCTCTGTATTGTGTCTGTTGTTTATATTACATATTGTAATGAAAAGATAGCAATATCTATTATTAATTATGTTTATGAAGTAAGTCTGGTTGGTAAAGGCTACCCTTATTCTGGCACACATCACTAATTATACTTTCTAATTTGTATGGTAACATTGTAATGATGAGTTTTTAATTTGTTAGTGAAAAGAATTCCCCTTATGCCCTCAAACAGACAAAGACAAGACCTTGAACTCATATCATTATATGGACGAGGTTTGCTGTGGAGTACTGCAATCCTGCCCAGGATTAAGAAGTTAACCATAATGGATGGATGGATGGATGGATGGATGGAAGAGGAAAAGTCATATTTTATTTTTTTCCTCCTCAGGTTTGTAGTAACCAGTTGTTTTTGGGACTGAATCTGTTTCCAAAGCAGAGGCTGGTCCAAAGCTAGGGACATTAAGCGGCTAAGAATCTGGAGGTGTTGCACAGAACTGCAGAGAATGTGCATCTGTGAGGAGGGAGCTGGTGCTGCAGCAGTGGCATACTGATCTACATTTCCACATCGTCGTCCCTGAACTGGCTGCGGCTGGCTGCAGCTGGCTGCACTGTTGATGACATTGCACTTAAGTTGTTTGCCTCTGGGGATATTATGCTGACAATTAAGTAGGCAGCAGAAACTCAGTGGTCCTAGGCTCATTGTGAGCTTTGTAAAGACACTGGCCCTGCACCACTGTTTTCTGAGATCTAACAGAAGTAAAATCTGCATTCTGTCAGTGATGTTATAGTGCCCCACAATTACCTTCTTTCTGTCAGTTTGTGTTTATTATGTAATTCTTTGTTATGTACAAAAACAGCCTGTCCTTCTTTAAGCAAACCTGTTTTAAATGTAATATGGTCCTCAGTTTTGCTGCTTTTACTGTCAAGAATTGAAGCAGTTCCCATTATGTATGTATGTAAATTAATTATATAGTACTAATTCCTTCACCATTAATGGTATTAGAGTCTAAAAAGAGACTCATGCTACAGTTTGTTGTGCAATGGAACCTGATCAGTATGTTGTGTGAGCACTTAACTGTTGAAATATGCAGAATCCATCACATAATGTAATGGTTTCAACCACCTTGCTATCACAATCTGAGACTTTGTAATAGGAATGACTTACTGCAGTCTGAGCTCTTCAAGAAAACCTTCAAGAAAATTGCACATAAACACTCAGCTAAGTAACCTGACATCTTGAAAGTACGGAGTACAACAAAAATGTTTTATTAGAGTTCAAAGCAACAAGTTTGTATTTGGTTACTCTCCTCTTTTTTCAACCCTTCCAGGCCAACAGAACTCATATTGTACAGGCAGTGCCAGCATACCAAGTTCTTTTTGGAAAGCATTCTTTTGAAACCATCCTTTTTATGAGACTTACCACAGACAACTCATTCCTCACTATGTTTCTGTGCCATCTCATAACTCTGCATTTTAAGAATATTTTTCTCATGCCTTATCACAGATTCCATTTTGGGCCCTAGGAGGTTGTAATCAATAGGGTGACAGAGCAGTAATTCTGGTATGTCCTGGCCCACAGAAGCACAGAATTAAGCAAAATGATATCCTGCTTCTTCTGTGATGTAGCTGACACCATTTTCTATGCACTAAAAAAGGAAAGCAGGCTTAGTGAAATTATTCCCAGGATCCTCAAAGAATTATAAGAAACTGAAATTATGAGTTTTGTTTCTTGCCTTTTTTGCAAGTTGCCATTACAACTTGTCCTATCACACAGTATTGCTGTTCAATAATTTTACATTTGCAATGCATCTTTCACATATTCGTATCATTATATTAAAATTGAAATGGTGTGAAAATGTGAAGGCAGATTTATTAAGTTTCTACAAGTTTTGCTGAACATGTTGTATAAGTGAAATGTTCATTTCATCAAGGTCATGGTTATGAACTTTGAGTCAAGTCCAGTCTAATTTCACATCCTCGGTAACCAATAGCCTGTATGTCAGTAATAACAAATATGCGCCACTGGAGAATTTTACGATTTTATTGCCATTTAGAGAAACTTTTTTGTAAAATATAAATACAAACAGGGATTTTTTTTTTAATTACAAAGTTTAAACACATTTCCAAAAACAATAAACACACCAGTCAGAAACATTTATGGTAATTACCACCCCATTATTTACAAGTTAAAGCATGTTTTGTGAAAAACAGCTTTTTTTAGTATCTTAAAAGTTCTTTAATATTTTACAAAAACACAAGAAAATATCTTAAATTTTCATCTTAAATAAGGGACAAAAGGAATGAAAACAAATTTGAACACAAGTACAAAACTGTTCCTGAACACTGAACTTTGAGGAACAACACCCCAGATTGGGCTTCGTCTTCCTATGAATTTCAACTCGTTCCAAAAATATTCAAAAATAACTTTAGTTTCCAAACAATATTTATTCACCTGACCAAGGCAGGCAAGACTGTAAACCAATAATGCACTATGGAAATTCTTCTGCAGTCTTCTGCAAGCATTTTGATGTCACAGTGAGCCTCTTTGCCTGCTCCATCAGCTCTGGTTTCTGAGTTTTAAAATGAGCTAAAGGTAAAAATATTTCCTCAGAGGAAAAAAGAGCTGCATATATAAAATAACAGAATCCAAAAGTCATATACACACACACACACACCCACACACACACACACTTTTATTTATAAAAATAAGGTAGTTGTTAATTTAACTCTTTGAACGGAACTGGACGAATCTCCCTTTGTGTTTGGGTAGTCAGGCAATCGATATCTGCGTTATCCAGTCCACTGTGTTCTTTTGTATCTACATAATGTACACCAGCTGACCAGGGCCGTGTCCAGGTCATGATTCTATCATGGAAACAGGGTCCCATCGGTCATCAATGCACTCCAAGGATGATCCTAGGAGGGCTGCTAATTCCCCGCTGATTTCCACTAGGTCCAGTGGCTCCTTGCTATCAGGCAGGAACCCTTCTAGCTCTTCAGGGCAGAACAGCTGGCTCAGGGAAGCCTGTTTGTAAAACTCAGTCTCAGAAATGGTGACCACCTCAATGTGGGCAAAGTTTGTTCGGAAGTCCTGTGCTGACATCTTCAACCTCTTTAGCACTTCTGACAGCAGCAACCAGTTACGGGGTCTGAGAAATGACATGAAAAATGTAAACAAACATGCTGGAAGCAGCCTCGAGATTTCTTCTTAATCTTTAAATGGTACTTAATCACAGAAGGGTTTTTAGTGACAGTGCTTCTAAGCTACAGTACATACAACCCATACAAACTGGAAAAGAGCAGACCCTATACTACTATTTCCAGTCAAATATTTGAAAATCAGGCATTTTTCACTGCAGGTTGAGCGGAGAAGCGGAAATGTGTGGAGCACTAACAGTGCAGATTAGGTAGGGCTGAGTATGCAGCACAGTACATCCATTAATCCTGCATTTGGATGAAGTGGCTGCTGAAGGGATCTGGACAGTACCCAGGGGCCTGGGTCACAGGGCCAGCAAGCAATGTCACATGTTAGGCAAATAGGCCCACCTAAATGGCACCATAGCACCCATCGCAGGAGGCCAACCTGGACCCTCATGCTCCGTGTAACAGTAGGACTGATAAGCTGACACAACGAGAGCTGTTCCAGCTTCAGTGTTATGTTCCCCCCACTACATAAATTACTTAGTCCAAGACAGCCCCTGACAACTCCCTGCAAGGCAGCTGGCTAATGACCCCCTCGGCCCCCAGGTGAGACTTATTACTTTATCAATACTCAAGTAATAATGATCCCTTGCTTGGCCATTTAATTAAAAGCCCTACATGAGCGTGGCTGCGAAGGCAAGTCCAGACATAGGAGTCTGGGTAACTGGCAATTACTAAAGTGACTCAGGCTGAGAAATTACAGGACATGCTTTTTGACTGACAGAAACTTGACCAAGACAGACTAAAACAGTTATAAAACCAAATTTTTTTATATACAGTCAATGTACAGGTCAAATTAGTTTCCAATTATTAAAAAGAAGATCAATAAGACTTATTTGTAAGTGTTACATTCCTGCATTGCCAAATGCTGGAAGTCCTAAAATAATAAGGCACTTAATGCTTCACTAAACATGCTATGAAAAAAGGTTTTGTTTGTGCCTAACATGAATTATCATGAGTACTCACCCCTGAGAGAGGGACACCTGGATATTGTAGCACGGCAGGAGTGGGCGATCTGAGAACTCAAACTCAAACACTTCCCTCTGTTGTTGCTCGTCCTCATCGCCAGGGCCAGGCGGGTTGGCCAGGATGTCAAAGGCTGCCAAGTCTTCAGGAGGCTCTGTAAACATTCAGGCACAAAGGGTTTTAACAGCCATACATAATACCAACGCGGCTCACACATGCACTCAAACCACAGCCAGAGTGCAGACTGAGGAAGCCACGTGAGGCCTCCAGAGCACGGTTTGCATACGGGTCACGTGACACACTGGGTGTGTGTCCATCCGTGGTCGATTTGGGGCAAGCTCTCTACAATAACAGGAGGTTACGCTGCATTGCTCCAGGCGTTCTCACATGAGCTGCGCTACCAGGTGTTTCCCTACGGCTAGCCGTTCTGCTTTGCCTGAATAATTTAGATGCAGGACCATCCCACCAGACCAGCTTGACAGCTTTGTATTAGAGGAGAGCCCTCAGTTTGGCTGCCTGAATGCACCACGCATCTTTTTCCAGTTATATTTATTTTTAAATCACACCTTAGTGTACAAAGTCTATTTCCTGGAGAATTATGAATTTATAAAAGAACAAGGAGGTCACACAACAATTAACTGGACAGAATTTAAATATAATTATCCCTGTTTATACAGATGTGCCCGCACTGTAACCTGAACGACCATATCTTTCTTTGAGGGAGAAAAGGCTGATCTTGGAAACATTGCTTCCCCTGTTCTCCTCAACATGACAGGAAAGTCAGAATCATTCTATTGGTCTTTATAGGGTAGTAGCACAAACAAAGGAGTTTTGAGGAAATTCAGCAGAAGAAGAGGGCTGTTCACTCTGTGCAAGTGGAGCACATTCTCAGTTTTACCTGAGATTTACCTTTAGCTTTTTACCTAAACCTTTCTCCTTGACTAATGCAGTTTCTTCTAACTTGGCTTGTACTGATACAATATGTATACTATTTGGCATCAATGGGCACAAACTATGAGAACTTAAGATAAATAAAAATTATTAAAAACATGTTAAAAAAGATGTTCCCGAATCTGTGTCTGTCTTATTCAAAATTTAGTGGCCCTATCCTTCTGTCTTTCTCTTTTTTGTTTCCTGTTCCACCCTTTCTATGTTCTGAGGTGCCGGTTTTGGAGAACTCACCACACACCGAGCTCCCATACAGCTCCCAGTACAGCCTGGGGTCATCATCGGCACGGCCCTGCAGGTCGGCAAAGTAATCTGTAAGACAAGAGGAAGAAAAGTGCAGCCCGTGAGAACACGGCAGAAGTCCGTCAAACTACAAAACAAGTGCACTAAAGACACACAATGGCCTCTGGGTAAGGACAGATCAGGGCTGTTTTTCATCTGCTTCAAGACAAACTACTTACAGTTATTGGTGCCTAAATCACCAGAGGCAATTGAACATTGTTTGGTTCTATAGGGAAGTTTCAAGTGAGCTGGAGAAGCTATGGCCTTGTCTGCGAGTTGAAGCAAAGAGTACTGCACAGAGTGGGACGAGGTGGCAGCTGTGACTCGGCAGGACTGCCATTGCTAGGAACGATCGCGGCAGCCTTCCCACCGCACAGCCGTTAACAGCTGCGCCTGGCAGCACGCTGCCCTCATTAATATAAGCCGAGGCATAGCGCGGGCAGCGAGGGGACGGGACAGGGCGAGCGCGGAGAGTGGGTGCACGGCGCTTGATTAGAAATCTCCCACCGCGCCGGTGGAACAGGCCAGGGGGAGGGGGTGTAAATCAGCCAGGCAGACAGCACGACGGGTCAGAGCTCTGATTTACCACGCTCTTTCCACCGCGCGCCTTGACGATACCCTTGGAAAGGATGAATCAAGCAGACAGGAGGAGAAAAAAAAAACCCTCGAGCATGTGACTCCACTGGCCTCCGTAGCTCTCGCTTCACATTCATCACAGGCTGGCCTGCCCCAGCTAAGAGGGGAACACTGTTGAGAGCCTCCAATGCCACCGTGTGAGAACAGGGCACCCATTGTCAGACCAGCAGTGAGAAGACACTCTGATACCGCCCTTTCAATCAGAAACTATTCAAGTCTGAACTGCAACAGCCACATACAAACACACACACACACACACACACACACACACACACACAGAAACACACTACATAGAGCAGCCTGTGCAATTGGCATGTTACACATTACTATTTTGACTAGTAACCTTGTCACATCTGTGAAACGCACCCTTGCATCCTTGAGAGGACATAGTGCGACTGGAAAGGTTTAGTACAAAATAAGGAGCCTGAAAAGTGACTTAATGCTCTAAAACCTTAATCTACCAATCTGAGGCATTTTCCCAATCCCAAAACCACCAAGTCAGATAGTAACAGACAATATCCCCAACAGAAATTTTGAAACTACTGATTCAATTACTTTAATCAATTAATATGACTGTATTTCTTGTCAAAGAGATATTCAATATTTTCATATATACACAAAGTAAATTATGCAGAAATTTGGTTTGGTATTGCTTTAACAAGCAGTGTGCTCTTTAGAGATCTTTGTCTTCAGTATAGCCAAACAGAAACAGAACCAGTGACAGGAAGCAAAACAGACGAAAGAAAGTTTCGTCTTCATCTTGATGACTGTGGTTCCCCCAACAGCACACAGTGGGGAACGCGGGGAGCAAGTGTTTTAAATGCTAAGCAGGAGATAATGATTAGAGGAGGTACGGCACGACGACCCTAATTGCAGGCTCTCTTTTGCACTTCCCTGCCCCCCAGCACAGTCCTCTCGTTGACTAATGTAGGTCACAGTGCTGCAATTTTCAGCACGCATTGCTCTGGCGATCGCTCTCGAGACACTGTGGTCACCTCGGCAGGGGGCAAGCCCTTGAGCCAGCAGTGCTGCCTACTACATACTCAGACGCATGGCTAGATGAAAACATAGTCACATCAAACACAGCAAACATTCTTGACCACGTCTGCTCCCTGTTCCACACAACAGTTTTTCTGTGTCTCAACCTTGCGCTGACCCTGGTCAGAGTTCCAACTATACATCAGTTAAAAAGGGAATTTTATTCCAATAGTGAAAAAGCAAATGCACAGAAAGGTGTATGATTTTCTGATAAAGCAACAGCTAGAATAATAAGACAATGACAGCAGGGTGACTTAATTCAGCCAAGTCAGCCACTATTTATGGCCTTTTGCCCCTGTGGCTGAGAACGCAACTTGTCCCTTATGCAAGGTGATTATGGAAGTGTGGAAACGCTTAATATGTTTCCACAAACATAAGAGAAAAGACTTCAAGCTAGTAAATGACAGTTTCCAGGTGAGTTTAATGATTTGAAAACTTCAAGAGGCAAAGGAAGTGCTTTCATCCCATTGGGCAAGATTATGAAAATAGCATCTGCAAAATCTCATTAACAGAGTTGTGGATTAGTGTGGACCTCAAAACACCCAATTCTGGTAACTTAGTAAACTTTAAACTTGCCTTGGGGTCTGGCCCTTTGAAGGGAAAATGAAAATTTACCCATCCAATTTAATCCCCACTGTCACATCGAGGTAAATATGATGAGGACTTATCTTTGACAGGGATATTCCATGAAGCTGCTGTTAGTGCATCAGAACATTTTCCACTTATGTTACACTCACTAATACCTTACCTTCCCTAAATGAGAGATTCTGTTCTGTTAGAATATGTGTGATTGGGTAATTTTTTCTGTCAAAAATTAGAGACTGCTATTCTTCGCAACTGGAGACAGCTAACGCCACTGGATGTTCAGCCTGATGAGCAGCGTCAGATGAGGACAGGGTCGCTCTGTGGCTCACCCCTTGTCTGACTGAATGCTAATTTGGACCTCCTTTTTAAGACAAGGTAAAGTACTGATGCCGCTGGGGACACAGACCCAGCCAGCGATACTGAGCTGTTGTGTACGAGTGAGCGTGTGTGCTAGTGTGTGCAGATAGGCACAGGAGCGTACGTCTGCCGCAGGCTTGGCTGATTAATAAAGCTCAAACACACAAGGCGGGGGGAGGGGCAGCATCAGGGCTGAGTAAGGCACGTGGCACGGCTACACCAGCACGTGCTGTAGCCTTTACATATCCCCTTGGAAAGAGATCCTTGTGTCCATCTGTTCAGGACAACTCTAGTGCCTGGGATGACAGCATATGCTGCTAGTGTTTAGCCATACAAGACTGGGCACCATCACAGTCCTAATCCCACAACACATTTTATGTGACTTCCACAGCCCCTGCTGAAAGGTCTTTACCGTTTATATTACATGACCATCAACATCCATTTTTACAAACTCGCATGTATACCACTTTATAGTTTGTAATTTCTGTCATTATTAAAAACAAATGAGACTGAAAAATATTCCAAAGAACAGGGTCAGAATAAAGAACAAAAGACCAACAGGAAAAAAAACAATGAAAATAGTTAAATGAACGCTAAATCTGTTTTCAGGAGCACACAATTTCCCTTCTCCAAGAGAACTGGCACTTAAGCAAATACACCAGCTGTTGCTTAGTAACCAGACACCACAGCCAGGCACGGCAAAGTCTGAACAAGAGTGTTTTTCACAAATTCAAAAGGGACGGCAGCCACTGGGATGGGTCAGACCAGAGGAACTTACCTAATAAGAAGCATTCCATTACGTCACTGTGGGTCATCTTGAGGAGACTGCGACCTGAATAGGTAGCCAGTGTGGGGTCTGCCCCATAAGACAGCAGCAGACGGACAACATCCAAGTGGTCGTTCTCCACAGCATCGTGGAGAGGCCTTAGGGAGACAAAAGCCCACAAAGCCCGGTTAATGCAGTGTAATTGTCATTCTTGTCCTCTGACCTGGCCCCTTGATGCTTTGGGTTGAAATAAATAAAACATCAGGGTGCCTGTAGACAGCAGTGAGAGATTTTGTCATGCATTAAGTGTAGTTTAAGATTAACATACTTTTTTGAAACCAAGAGAAAACCAAGAGAGTAAAACCCAGGAGCCTGTGGGAGCCTGTCCGATGTTTAGCAAAAATCAGGAAAACCTCTTGAACATCAGTTTCCTCTACCACTGTAGTTCTAAATCTAAACATGACATTGGCAAGTTGAAGATATTTCTAATAATCTAATACTAAACAAATATTTGGGTACCATGGTTTGGAAGAGAAAGGTTTAGTTGCTGGAAGGGTACCTGGTTCCATCCTGAGCACTGCAGTTGATGTCAGCACCGTGCTCCACAAGGTGTTGCACAATGGACAGCCAGCCACGGGCGCAGGCTTCGTGCAAGGCACAGTAGCCAGCGTTGTCACGGTGATTTATGTCACACACCTTATTTTCCAGGCAGTAAAGCACCACTTCCTGCAGAAACGGGGAGAACAAAAACAAGGCACAGGAGCGTTACTATGGTTGTAATTGGAATGAAAACGTCCAAAGCACTGGACAAGTCCACCAGTATTTTTGCCTTCAGTTTGTCACAGTCAGGCTGCAGCTCTGACTAAACATTTTTGCTTACCTTCCAAGTGTTCTGCTTGATTCTGAGGCCAAGTAGTGAAACACATTCATTTATAACCACTTACAAAAAACTGTTTTTGTTGTGATGACACTATTGGCTCAATGATTTTATTCTTCTCAGAATCAATTTTCTTTATACCTTACATTATTTTGACCGGTAAAAAAACAAATTAAGAGGGTTAGAAGAAGGTGATAATTGGTTTAATGTATCGGTCATTCGAGTAAAACCTGTTTCCATCTTTTTTGTTGACAGAAACAGAAGAGCAATGGAGCCACATTTAATAGACCCTGGGAAGAAAACAGCTCATTTGAACTTCAATCTTTTGAAATTCCTATTTCTATGCAAATTTTGGCAATTCCAAACGGGGCTTTTATAATTTTCTCCCTTCTTTGCAAATGGTGGGGATGAGAGCAACTCATCCAATCTGGCCACAATGGTCAAATGAATATTTTGGACATCTGGATAATAAATCTAGTCTCAGCAAACAGCAAATTTTCCATCAGCTGAATCTCTACCTTTGTATCTGTGGGATGAGGAGCAAAGAAATGCATTGTGTTTGATCACTGTCTTTCATTGATGAAACCTTATAAAATAAAATAATCTCACCACAGTCAGGTCAGGAGAATACTTTAGAAAGACAAAACAAAGCACTTGCACTCTCAAACTTGACAATAGCGTCTTGGCAATCATGTTGGTTCTCTGCAAGGGTCTGATCAATGCAGGTTTTCCCCTCTGCAGATTTGCAGTCTATGAAAGACAACCTCTGCTCTCATAGCAAGGTGTATCTGAGCATTTGAGAAATTTTCCTCCTTGATCTCTCTACCAGAAATAATGTATCATGAGATTGGTGATTCATTTCAAAGCAATGTCTTGGTACAGTTTAAAAACTAATTAACGTTTGGTAAGCACTTTAAACTGATGTCTCAGATCCAAAGTTACATACAACAGCTGTGTCACAAACTGAGACTGTTCTGGAATGGTAAGCAGAAGAGTTCAGAACACCTATAGAAAAGCTGTAAAGTTATCCGTGTGTTACTTCTGTGCATATTTAAACCTGTGATTTTCAAGAACAATAAAATGAAAATCACAGCAGTGTACTTTCCCAATTTCTCAAGACTGCTACCTGTTTCACTGAAAAGTCATTATGAACAATACAAAAAAGCTATACTAACACTTACGTTTTTTAGAGCTCTATCTTTTACTCTTTCCTTAGTTCACTTCAGCAGTAACTCCTTTAACACTACACCACACTTGCAGTGTCATCAACTCCACTGTAGTCTTCAACACAAAGACAGCTTCTCATGATTATGACCAGTATTAGAATGATAGAGAGAAGATTAGCATACATTTCACAAACTCAAAGACACCTGAAAAACAACTGAACAATCTTTGACAATTCTCTTGCAAAAATCAAATCCCTGGTTGGCATCTCAATAAAGAAAATCTGCATAAAAAAATAATGGAAAGGGACAGAAAAGGCCATGTCAGTGCAGTGATTAATGAAGGAAATACAAGCTGAACACACAGGCAATTTCCTTTCAACAACTGTCTTTCTCTTTAACTAACTGCCGAGTGGATCCATTCATCCCAGTGACCAACACGCACTGGTACAGGCACTCACACTGCTGCTCCAACTTGGGCTCAGACTCCACTGGCACAGAGTTTGGTTTCTAGGATACAGCACGAGGGGTCTCTGTGCCCGTTGAGTTAGCATGGACATCAGCTGACTAATGAGAAAAACCCTTGTCCATCAGGAGTGCAGCTGATGTCTTTGCTGCCTACTTAAGTCTTACAGTCTACGGAGCTGAGACATTCTGGGGAAAATCAACCCAGCCATCACACATAACACCTTATTTCAATCCCTTCTCAATGGAGTACATGTACAAAGTTCACCTCTTCTCTGGCCTACAGTTGTAGTGTACTTTGGAGTTCTTGTAGGATTTTGTGATGGCAGTCCCCTTGAATGGGACAAGAGAGGGACACGTCCTGGGAGTTGTCACTCCCTGACATAAAATGGACCAATAAAGCTGTTTAATAGTGTGAGGAGGGAGCAGGCTCTTGCTGAAAGCCCTCAATCGTACCAAGCTGCCTCTGCAGTAAAACTGAAATCCTAACTATTGTACCCACGTATTTCTGCTCTTCTCTTGAAACACCTTTTAATAGTGCTATCTGAGTACCGCTGTATTGATGTGTAAATAAAAGTTAAATGTTGCTGACTTTACAGCAAAGGCAGTGTGCACATTAATCACAGCAGATTACATGGTACACCCAAAGTGTAGTCTTCTAGCATAGCACCCAGTAATTCTGGGGTAGGCTCTGAACTGCTGCAACCTTGGGCAAGATTATGTGCTTAATAATACTGAATAGATGAATACCAGCAATGTTTTTTCTTACTTTTTATACAAATTGATAGCCACAGGAGCAACTGAGCTGTCTTTCAAAGACACAACAAAAGTGTTTTGTAAGACACACAACAAATGTCTTGTCAGAAGCCCAATTTGTAATCTCTTTCAGGCATTATTGCATAAATGCAAAACTTCAAGACATCTGTCAAAAATATCCTTCGTAAACTCAGTTATTATAAAAAGAAAATCAATACAGATTAAATATCTAGGGTGCAGAATGGGATCAACAAAGTGCATGGTAATAAACAAAGGACTGTATGCCATTACATGAAACCAGCGATGGGTTTGTGTCAGAATTCAGTTCAAAGCTGCTGTTTTCCATAGCGAAAACATTTGTGAGATTGAGCTTTTCTTGGTGTCCTTCTGACCACTGACCTGACCCACCTCCTTCCAGACTAGAAGGTAAAGAACTGGTGTTGGCCTCCAATGAGATAACCCTGCCACTAGGGAACATGCTGGAGAGACATTTAGCTTCTCAGCCCTCTCTGTCACACGCTAGCGCTTCCACACTGATAGCTCTGTTCTAATTTCAAGCACAACCCTGAGGAGGCCACTGTCAGGACTTGCTGTTTGGCTGGCACTCTAAAACAAAGGTGACTGGAACACTTTGCTAAAGAGCACAGTGAAAAGGATGAAGATCACTAAGTGGGGCTTTTAATTAAGAGCAAGCGTTATAGGCGCACAATCAGGCCATCAGTGGGAGTCGTGCTTATGGGGGGGGTGAAGTATCATTACAGTCTAGCAAGAATTTTCCCTGAAAACTCCCAGAGACAGGCCTGCAGGGGTGGTGCAGGGGTGGAGATCTGAAGGAGGGCCAAGATGGCTCCCAGGTTCCCAGTAAAGGTGGAGCAACAGCATCAAAGACCACAGAGAAATCCAAGAGCTGAAAGTACTGGAGCAAGTGTGTAGGTATGCATGCTGCTGTGCACATCTCAAAAATATATGCATGTCTGCATATAAAGCTCTCTCTTCCATGTGTGATTTTAATAAAATAAGGAGACTCTACTTAGTTTATTACTAAAATCTACAAAAGCCAAGTTTCTGCCACTAGGCAAAAGGCCAAAAAAACCTCTACAACCCAGAAATGTGACAGGATTTGACATTGGACAATGGCTTGATCATGCCACCAGATAAGACAATATAGAGACTTAAGAGATGTGGGAGGGGAAGATTATTATTATTATTATTATTATTATACCTTTGTTCATGGTAACTTATAGGGACTTACAGGGATAGTTTAATTACTTGGTCAATTCACAGTCAGTTTGCTGGTAAACAAACTGGATTGATTTGTACACACTCGCACTTCCACGTCTACATATGCACCTGTGTCTGTGTGTATGGGTGAATGAGGAAAAGACAGAGAGAGAGTGTTCAGGCTCACACACAAAAGGTTGCTGAAGGGCCCTCAGAGCCATGTTTTTGTCATGTATAACAAATAGTGTCCCACAAACTGTACATCCAATAAATCAAACAAATATGTAATGGATCCACTTCTGATGAATGCATGGGAAATCTCTGTGGAGCACTCTCATTTTTACTGCACTGGCCTGAATTTGTTCTGGCGGTGTCAGGAAAATGAGCCTGTCTTCTCCAGAGTGTGCGCAGCAGCGCTGAGTGTTGAAAGGATGGTCTCACAGACCCGTCGTATTTCACTTGGCGCTAAGCTCCTGGGAGTTGCTGATGGCTTATCACACATGGGCAGTTAGAGAAGCGCTTCCTGTCTGTATCCCTCTGCGAGGGGGGGGGGGGTGCTTCAGGGAAACGTATGACGGGGGACTCAGACTGCATAAACAAGGGCCTGACCGCTGCTCAAACAACATCCTGGCAATGTCCTGCTTGCTGTGGCCCAAGGTGGGTTCTGACTAAGAACAGAGGCAGCAGGGAGGGGTGAGAGCTGGGACTGCTGCGCAGTGCAGCAAAGCAATACACTCTTCATTATCCCTGAGAAGCCTATTCATTTGGAAGGTGCACATTTAAAGTATTCCTTGCTGATCGGAAAACTTATCCATTGTGTCCTTGAAAAGCCACTGGACCAATGTGTCCAAGTGTTTTATAAAGCCATTAGGATGCAGTTATACACACCAGCCCAGTCCAAGTAATTAGTAGGTAGCAGGTTCACAGATATCAAAAAGGCTGTGCTTCATTCAGCATAATCATCTGAAGAATGTTGACCTATAATGTCTCTCTTTCTCTCACACACACACACACACAAATACCAACAAATATATAAAATGAATGAACAAGAATAAAATCGTAGGCAAAGGAGAAGGGCATTAGATTAATCCTGCAGGTAGGTGTTAATTTGCCCTGCCCTTTGGTCAATGAAAGATGATCTCTGTGGTTACCACCAGCTCTCCATAACTAACTCCACCCCTCCCCCATCCCAACAAGCAGTTGCAATGAAGAGCGGCTGACTTAAGGGCCGTTTGCAAGGCAGGGCCTTTGCAGACAGCTAATGGCTTCAAGCAACATATATTTAGCACCTTCACTGCAAACCACCTTCACAAAGGAGATTAATAACACAGCAAAGTCAAATAACCAACTCTGATAGTTACTATAGACAGAACTGTTCAGTGTCAAAATTGCCTACAAGGACAAGAGGACTGTGGTGCCTCGTGTCTGTTCCACTTGCACACATAAAGAATGATCTATGATCTTTTCACCAACAGAAATAAGCGAAAGATGACAGACCAACACAAATTCTTTTGGACTAAGATCTTAGTTTTGAGAAAAGCAGAGGGTACAACAAACAAAAATGGTTGTTTTATGGGACCACAGTGAGGTTTGGGTCACAGTCATGAAAGTTACTCTAATAAGTAAGTGATGAAACAGCTGAACAAAGGGAAATGAGCTGATCAGACAAATCCTGGAGAGAGAAGACCTGGGCCTGCACAGGTCCTCAGAGTGGGCTGGGGAGATGACACATTGCAGCTGATCGGCTCTCTGCCTTTCTTTGATGTTGCACTGCTAACTGCATTTCTTTGACTTCTTCTCTTTGGCAAAAGAGTAGGAGGGAGGAAAGGGAAAAAAATAAAAACACAAATTTGGCTTCGAATCCAGAGGATTTTGGCATTTTTCACAGAGGTTATTAAATCTGTGGAAACACTTTAGAATTGAAATTAATTCCAATTCCAAATTTAGAATCAAATTATACCATATTCTACTGTCTTTCATTTAATCTTGGCTGCGTAGAGAGGTAGAAATCCTACAGTCTGTGAGAGAAATTGTTTCATTTACTGGCCTCTGAATTGTCATTATTGTTAAAAAGTTGAAAAACTGAAACCGCTTTGTTAAAAGACAAATCCGCAGATAATGGCAAACAAGAGGTTAAGGACTGAGGCTAGAGCTACGAGGTGATGTATTCCAGAGCCTGTTTCTGAGGGTCTCTGAGCAAATGTGCGCTAAACGATCGCTCCGTGCCTGTCGCGGATGCTTACATGCCACACTTGGTCTCGCAGAGAATTAACGAGGTGTGAGGAAGCGAGGGAGAACATCCAGCCGCGCCGCACCAAAAAGGGAAGGAGGGGGTTAGAGAGCACTGCAAATGACGAGCAAACTCACAAAGGAGAGAACAGGCAGAGGACACACACAGGGAAGATGGGATGGAGCAAAAGGAGATACAAAAGAGGGAGACAACAAAGACAAAGTAGTTTACCTCGTAGCCCAGACGGGCTGCCCTTTGCAGTAGTGTCTCGCCTGCATTTTTATTCACGATGAGCCTCCTCGCCTCAGGTGGCATGGGCCGGCTAACGGGGGTATCCAACGGAGGGTTCCCATTTTGGTGCGGGGAAGGCTGGGAAGGGGGCTGTGAAAGGGAACTCTGAGTGACGTTGGGGCAGGGAGAGTGAGGGTAATGCTTGATCGGAGAGCAGTCACTGATGTCCGATTGAGATTCTGACCTCTTCTGTGAAGATCGCTTCAGACTGACCTGTTGAAGGAAAGAGGACCACTTTAGTTTAAAGAATACATCACTTTTCCCAAAACAATTTTTAATGCAAGTTAACAACAAAAACATGCAGTCAAGTCACCAAGGAAACAATGTGGTACAGGGTCTGGATGGGGTGTTGAAGCCCCCAGAATCATTCATAGTTATAAGATTTAGATTGAGTCTTACAAATGACACATTTCATGAATCCAGAAATCACTGCCATAGGTACCCATAATGTAATAAATTGTAGTATCCTGAAAGGATCAAACTATCCTTTCAGTTTTTGTGTACTACCTGTTTTATTTTTCTGCAGTACTTAGAAAAAAGATACTAGGTGACCAAGAGGATTCCTGCAAGTGTGCATTTTTATCTGCTTCCTTTCTTTTGAGCCAAGAAGAAAACAGCAACATTCCATTACATGAGTGTTGTAATTGCTAAAGATTAGCAATGCCTTTGATCACCTCTGAAAAGGACAAGAAGGGAGATGGCCCCCTGCAAATGTGCGTGAGGTGTTTCTGCGTGGGTAGTGGGGGAGCATTATCATTCAGAATCCACATACATAAATGTCATCATTTAACGTAGGGAGGGATGCATTTACGGAATCATTTCATTTGCAGTATATCCTATCCATACATGTCACTCTTCAGTAATTGGCAACAAGGCTGTGCAGTGTGAAGCAGACAAGCCCCAGAGCCTCACGTGTTTCAGGCAGATAAACCGATCTGCATGAATAGGAGGAGAGGGTGCTGTGTTCACAGCAGTGCTGAAAACTAACTCAAACACCTGAGATTTTGTGTTAGATCTAATTTCCACAAAATGGGGCAAAATTTTAAAATGAAATGATAATTGTACATTTACAAATTTTCCTATGTGTGCAAAAATATTCAGTTAAGTAAAAGCTTACATTAGTTTCTGCAAAAAAAAAAAAAAAGTTATTCACTAAACACACTCACACCCAGGGAGCACTCTGCAGGAAACGTCTATCCTACAGAGTGAGTTCCATCAAGAAGCAAAAAGGGCAGAATAAGGTATGACAAAATGAAAGGGGGCCCTGATGTCCACCCACTCCTGTAAAATTACACAGCAGAAGAGTTGCTGGCACAGCCCAAGCAACGCTGCATGACTGCTAGTTCCCAGAGAACACTGGGCTCTGAACTAGGGTGGGGTGGGGAACAGAAACAGGGTTGTATGCAGAGGAATAGGGCGGGTGAACAGGCGGGAGCCAAAACAGCCCTTTCATTTGGCCTCTCCAAAGAGCATTGGACGCCCACAACACTGAAGCCGACAAATTCCTGAAAATCAGGACAAAGCCTTGAATTGAACACTGTGCAGGATCCGAGCGGGGCTGGCTCTGTGTGCTTACAGCAGAGGTTACAGCAGAAACATCAGGGGCTTTTGTGTTACGTAAAGAGCTCACACTGTCTCGGCACAGGACACTGACAGCGCTAGAAAGCTGGGCCTGTTTCGAGAGCTCTGAAGGGCCTGCCCCCCCCCCCACCCCCCTCGGGAGGCTGTGTGTCAGTGCACGAGGAGGTCACAGCAGCAGCGGTGCTCCCAACAGCACGTTTCCTATTCGCAGCTGAGAGCATTACTTATGCAGAGTGGGAAAATCGCAGGGCAGAAAAGGCCTAGCAACGCCGCAATTGAAATGACCCCAAGCCCACCTCCAGCCGGCATCCACAGCAGGCTACAGCAAGACCTTTAAAGCCTCGGATCATTAAGAAAGCTGCCACCTGCAGCATATTTCAGCAGCTCTTTTTTAAAACTCACAGGTTCTCTGCCCCATTGACACTTCAGTTGAAGGTTGTGGATGAGGGCTACTGAAAGCGTCGACACTAAACCCAAGCCAGATTTTGTGTTGATCACAGGCTTCCTGAATGCTCACCTTATGTTCTGGGCTGGGATCCGTGTCCTGATTGTCCTCTACTGTCTGTGAGGTCCTCCTGCGCTCCCTCAGGATGATATGCTTGGTCTTGCACTGACGTTTTCCCTTGGGTTTGTCTGAATCCCTCTGTCTGCACAGTCTTAGGGTGAGCTCTGCATCCACACCCTTCTCCCCTTCCCTGTCCGTTGAGTGGTGTCCCCGTCCACCAGCCCTCTGCTGTTCCTTCAGCTTCTGTCGCTTGTCTGATAGCCTCCCATGGCTCTGTGGGGATGCCCTCTTAACACCACTGTCTGGACATGACCGGACAAGGTGAGCTGGGGTGAGCGAAGCAGTCTGCTGTGCTGAAATCAGAAAAACAAAGGGTTTTTGTATAAACACAACCTCTTTCAATAACACAAATCTAGAGTCAACAAGGATATACAATGTTCTGGAGCAGTAGGAAAACTATGAGAAAGGTGGCGACTGTACAGCAGACACTCCTACAGTCAACTGCATGCTTTAAACACAAGCAAAATAAACATAAAAACAAACACACTTCTAGCAACTTCATTGAACAGAAGGAACTATGAAACTGAGGAATCGTTAAATATTTTAATGGAACTTTTCAGTAATCATTTTTTTCTGGACCTGGCAAACTGCCATTAATAAACATGAAAAAATTAAAAGAATGCAACTTGGAGGTGGATAGGGCCACTGCAGACCATCCATCTATCCAACTACATTCAGTCGCTCGTTGGCAACAAAGCATGCGGAACCTGAAAAATCCATTTATCTTTACATCTCCAAGTCCGGAAGAAAACTGTAATCAACCTCCTAAAGATGCTTCAGAAAATCTTTCCTAAAAACACTGTCGTGAGTTTTTTTCTTTATTCCTAATGCATTATTTATCAGGATGCCAGTCACCAGTTTCAATGTGCCTTTGAAAGAATCGGTAAAAAAAAACTCAGCAGGAACATGAGCTTGCCAGTTCTTAGATGCATTGCCACTCCCAAAATACACAGGTATTGACAGCAGATGAAGGGTCATGTATTCACAAAATGATTGTGCACAGATGACATGTACCACGGTCAATCTCTCCCCACCTTATGCATAAAAGAGTAAAGCCTTCATTAAGGAGCCAGGGGTTAATAAGAACACAGAAATCTCTTGCTGCTCTGGACAACAGTGGTGCTTTCGTCACCTGAATCTGCACCCATCACATTGTCTTCTCCTGATATCCTGAGTGATTTATACCTGTTGGTAAATGTATTTTTTATTGCTAAATTATTGTGTTTGTTCACTAAAATACTAGTGGAACTATTTGCACTGATATTATTCCTTTTCACTATAGAAGGAATTAGGCAAGAATGGAATAAAACTTAGATGTTTCCATTGTAGGGGCACCTAACTGTTTAAGCTCCAGCAATAAGACTGAAATCAGCCCCCCCCTTCTACACACTGAACACTGCACAGCATGTTCTTGCGTAAACCGCTCCAATAAGGCTTAATTAATGGCCTCCCGTATGCTGCCCCAAGGAAAGCAGTTAAAAGCCCGTTTCTCTGCTCTGAGTACGATATGTGGTGGCGCAGCAATCTGCCGCTGGTGCTTCCCTGCCTCTCGGATTACCAAACGAGCCTTGAGAAATCGTCTGTTTATTGCCGCCACATCAACTCAGACTTACACTTTGCATGCGCTTGTGCATTTGAGGAGAATTCAAAACAAATCCGCAGAGGACGCCTGTGACAGCGAGTTGTCGTTCATAACAGAAGACAAACAAAAGCAGAGTCCATGCTCCACACTCAGAGCTTGATTGGCATGTGGAATTACTCTGTTTTCTATACTCAAAAATTCAAGTCATCTATAGCAGTCAGAATATTCCTGGCCAAGGAGCACAGATATCGTGGGAGATTTTATGACTGTTAAAGCTATAATTAATGAGGCTCCTCAGATGCATCATCAAAATGTATAAATACAAACAACAGGTAACCATAGAAAAGTTCATGTGCATTTTGGCTGAAAAAAGGGTCAAAGCAGCTTTTGCTGTTTTCTTATTGTTTTTGTCTTCACTTGGTGTCATCTCTGCACTCAGCATACCTCACAGACTTTCACAACACAGAAAACACACCGCAGTATCCAGGGGGTCTGAGAGATCACACAACCAGACTGCAGTCAGCTGTTTTCACAGCTTGTTTATAGGTAGGCATGGTCTTGTTCTGCCAATGTAAGCAGGGAGTCATAGATTTTGCACTCAAGCTCTGACACATAACTAGACCACACTTTCAGGGCAAGGTCACAAGACATGCCATTTTCCCATTTGCCACTCTTGCTTTCCCCTCACTTTCTTTTATTTCACCTACAGCACAGATGATTCAGTGAGTCTTCTTCATTACCGAAAAGCCCAGGATTAATCATGCTTTCTCAGTTTCTCTTTGTTTTACATTCTCTGATCATTCCCGTGAGAATGCACACGGCTGTAATCCAAAGAAGGGAAGGCAGCTCACGCCATACAGATGACACTTTCCCCTTGACTGAAGTGACAGGGTTTGACAATGGTGCTCTTGCTCCTTAACAGGTAGAGCTTGTGAGCATACATTAAAGAGGTACCCAGTGCAGAGGACATTTAGAAAGTTATCTACCATAAATACAAGCAACTAAATTGTGTCTCTAACAAAAGACAAATTAGTCACAAGACCCCATGATAGAAAAAGGTCCTTAAACACAGCAGACAACACATTACTGTGTGTCACTCCAGCATACAGCGACAAAGGCTTATCTGTGTTGATTTTCAAAGTACTTTGAAAAAAGCACCATTGTATCAACAAAGTTTACATTCACTATTCAACGCAGAGTAACGTGAACAGGTCTACACATTCAAAGGTTGAGGTAGGCAGATTGCTGCCCAATGGAAGGGATGTACCTGAGCTACAGGTAACTAAACTGTACAAGAACAGCTCTCTGGCCAGACATGTCCACTGCCTTCAATAGAACCAGCAGATGAAAACTGCAAGTACTGCCAGTCCCAGGTGTGGCAGGAGTCCAGTGTCACTCTTACAGAGTGACTTGTCACACCAGCTCCTATCTACATCTGACCTCTTCTGAGTAGGCTTTTCTTTAAATGAGCCAGCCCTGACTTTTCTGTTGACATCTTGTGGGGAAGTCTCCACTTGTTATCTCCTGCTGTGAGCCAGGGTTGGTGGACGGAGGCAGGTGAGGTCATGTAGTGACATCTGGTCTGTGCCAACCTCTGACTTCTCAGGATTTACCTGACCCTCCAGAGCCTCTGAAGGTGCTGCAAGTGGTGTGGCTTGTGTGTTTTCAACTCGACACACAATTTCAGACTTTTCATATCTTCTGGGAGAATCTCTGAGGGATGGGTAATGCCCCTTTTGGGCCAGTCATCTAAAGAGGCAACTTGAATTAATGAACAACACACCATGGTCTGCACTAAGCCCAAACAGATGCCACGTATCTCTCCTCCCCACTCATACTCAACAGTGAATTTCATTCGGCACATTTTGCAAACACATCTTACACAATGGAAAACCTGAGCTCATAAAGGCTTATTTTCCATCTTCTAGTAAGCCGAGGCGGAAAAGAGGTTGCCGTTTCCATCTCTTTAACCTCAGTCGCCAATACAAACGCCTCCAAACAAGGTTCTAAACTTCTCGGTTTCATCAGAGCTACCATCAGATTTTCCTCTGCCCTGTCGGTGGCTTCAAAGCCAAAAATGAACGCAAAGCAGCTAATTACCTTGGCTCCAGCTCTCAGACAAGGAGCAGCCTGATAAAAGCCAGCCCGAGGGCACTGCTGGGGTTAAATTAATTGAAAACTAAATGTTCCAGTTGGACAAAGTGATCCGTCACATGCATCCCTTCTGACCCGAAAAAAATAAATGCTAATCACAGGAAAGCATTTCCAACAGGATTGTAAACAAGCCAAAATCGAGGGAAATGTAACCTCTCAAATCTCTGAAGAGGGAGGAAAAAAAATCACAAGAGCATGCAATTGGCAGAGGAGGCTCAAGTGAAGCAGAATAAATGCAAATTTTTTTTACCAATGTTCCCAAACATATGCCTGATACAAAACCATGGTGTGACAAAGTTTCCTTCAGAATCAGAATTTTGTAGTTATTTCCCCTCATATTGTAATAATAAAAAAATCCCAAAAGAAGCTGGGAGAGCTGGTGGAATACTGATGAGGAGGAAGTTCACGAGAAGCTGCCACCCTCTTCCATCTAATGTAGGCATGCACACATTTGTGTTCAATTTTCAAGTATGACAAGGAATCACAAGATACTTCATGCACAAAAAGAAAAAGCAACAATACAAGACATTAAGAAAGCACAAAAATATACAAGAAAATTTTTAAGCTGCTGAACTCATGTGTAAAAGATGAAGGGGAGCAGGACTGAGTTAAGTCTGTTGACTTGGAAAAAATCAGCAATGTTTTCCTTTCCTACAGCAGAATGTGCCATTAAGGGATCATGTCCACGCTCACTGGTGTAGCAGAAGCTGACAGTGGAGGTGACAGAATGGCCTTTGTTACTGACGCGCTTACCCACGACCTGCTTGGATCTCTTCTTGTTGAGGACATTTCCCTCCTCCTCTTCTCCTTGGTGGGACTGGGCCTCCTCTCCTTGGTGGGGACGCTTCCTGTTGGGCACAGTGCCGAGGTTCACATCCTCGAGGGGTTTCTCTTCTGCTATCGGGGGCTGGCTAGCCAGTTCCTGAGAGGCTATGACTCCCCCCTCCCTCGTCCTCTCTCTGACCCTCGCCTCTCTGTTGGCCCACCGCTGCTCCCTCTCCCGGAGAGGCTGCCCTTGATTCTGCGTTGCACATCTTTGCAGAACAGGTACTCTGTTGTTCTCACTCACTGGTCTCAAACCTGGGGACCAACAGAGAGAAAAGTGACCCATCAAGCACACCATTTGGATCAGTACAGAAAGAAATGCTAAGTTAAGCATACTGTGAGGCAACACCATGGGGGAGAGGTCAGAAACACTCTTCACGTGAAAATGTTGACTGGGTAAATGTGTAATGAATTACAATCAATTATTTTCAGTGATTCAAAAAGGCAATATTGGACTGTTAAAGTGGAGTGGAAAATTCAGGCTAAAAACAAAAACATTACCCGACCTACACCACACCCGTCCCACACAGAGCGTGACTGGGGCTTACCAACCGTCTCTCCAATCTTTAATTAACCTTAAACGTCAGCTCCGGCCTCATTCCAACACAAGTACACTCTTGGAACGTTCCCCTCCCCTTTATTTTGAGCTTACTGTGTGGATGAGGACTGTATAAAGGCTTCTTGAGAATGCAGCGACACAGCCAAAAACGGCACACTAGATTCAGCCTGTCGGCTGGGGGCCTCTGCTTACGCCTGCTGCAGCTGGGCCCACACTGGCAGTTGCACAGAGCCGGCCTTATGCCGGCCCAGACAGGAATGCACTCGCTGCCTGCTTTGCCCCGAGCACTCATGGGAGACACAGATGTGGTAAAGTGCTGCTGCCATGAGCTTAAATCACTTGATCTGTGAACAACAATCATATGACTCATGGCACATGCATCCCATAATTTATCGCCATGTTTGCTCTATGGCAACTCTCCACCGCGGGGGATCACTATGGTAACAATGTCCATTTCGCCCATAGCAACTGAGCAGCTTCTCTATTCACTTAAAATGTCCAATGACTGCCAGACATGTGGGAAAAAAACAGGGCACTGAGGGGTCAACCTCGCTTTGCATTCACTCTTAGGGCTCTTTTTTCCACCATTCTCCCTTCTCATCAGCCCAGGCTCAAAGTTTGGATACACACGGTCCATGCAAAGGCAGTGGTGCAGCAACAAAGCCTTCACAATATATTCAACAAAAAGCACAATAATGAGGCACTCACTTTCATTTCAAATTCGAATTAGTTGCTTAATCTAGAAACTCACTTAGATGCGCTTAGCTTTGAAAATCAAGAAGTAATGCTCTAAACTATTGTTTTCTAATATTGTAGATGAAAACATATACATTTCAAAGCCTAAAAATGTAGTAAGTGACAAAGTCATACCAAGAATGGATAAAAAGCATATTGTCATTCTTTCACTCAAAATAAGACAAGCACTTACCATGCCATGAGTAGCAACAGCATTAACAAAGTAATAATAAAAGGATATTTTTGGTTAAAACAGCATGAAATCTTTTCATGTAGAGGTATATTTAAGGTGGGGATTAAAGCTGCTAAGATGTACAGGAATGAATTTTTTCTAATGAAAAGGAACAAATGTCATAAATGTAATATGAGTTAAAACACTACATACTGCAAAACCACATATATCACAAAACAGCAGTTCTTTCTCCTGCTACTGCACAATACTTTGCTGTTGCTGGACTATGCCTTCAGCTTCACCACATTCACTCATATATACACTTCAGTGCAAGCCTCCCAGCTCTGCTGCATAGTTCCTGCTTGTCAGTAGGTATAGGAAGTGGACCTGTGACCAAAAGATGGTTACATCTAAGAAGGGCCCTGCCCTTGTACCCTTGGGCAAGGTGCAGGACATACACTACTTTTTCCAGCCATAAAAATTATAGTAATAAATAATAATAAATGGCATAGACTTTGGATAAAAAATTGAATAATACCACATTCATTAATGTGCTCAATATGTAAAGTAGTTTGGATTTGTTTCTTAATAGCAGAAAGGAATATGTATTTGTGTATTTTACTTTTATTCTTTTATTCCACATCCGTGAGTACTACTACACCAGTCGGCCTGACGTCAACCATTAGCAGGTGTTCCTCATGGAGTGACTCCCTGTGCTAGGCGTGAGTTCAACTGCACCAACACCTTACCCTCCTTCCTGGCCTCATTGGAGAAGGCTGTGCCCTCTGGCCCGGCACTCCGCTGGCTGCCCTCCCAGACCGCCTGGCTGTGCTGGCCTCCAGCCAACTCACGGCTTGCTGCTACCCCTCCCTCCTTCTCTTTCAGCTCCAGCTCAGAGAAGCGCAGCATTGCACGCTGCAAGCACACACAAACAAACACACACACACACACACACACACACGAAATAGCCATGAAAACCTCAACTACACACTTTACCTTCCTCAGTACAAACTATATTCCTTCTCTTCCACAGGTTTGTGTTTTACTAAGGTTCATAATAACAGAAATATTTTAGACATGAGAGACAACTGCTCTACCAGAAGGCAATTCAGCTTTGGCATATAATTTTCAGAACATACATTTTCCTTCTGAAACACACACAACTGCACTTTTTGTGACAGGGATTTCAGTAAAAGAAAACCTAACACATTACAATACACTTCTGAAAAAGTGCTTAATTAAAAATATTATGTATAATGACACATTTAAAGAACTGACCTCACAGTAAGCAGCAGGTTGTCTTACATTACTGTCCTCTTGGGATAAGCCCTCCATCTAAGTAATTATAATTGGTGCTTAATATATCTTATAGTTATTTGAATTACATAACATCTATATCATTATATGTGTAAAATTTTTAGAACTTATAATCTGTCAAAAAATAGGCACAAGCAGATGTAATACTTTAAAAATCTTAAAAGAACTTAAACATGAACAGTATGAAAAGTGAATTTCTTTAGTTGTATCTCAACATGTGCTCCTGCTCTTGGTTAGTAAATAAATTTAAATTAAGCTCATTACAGAAAATAGTTGTTAAAGAAAGCAGAGCTTCATGTGTTGATATTTAATCCAGAAATTCAGGCTTTATCATTTTATGTTGCTCATCTTGGTTTGCAAGCAGAAATGGAAAAGAAAAATTCGAAAAACTTTCATTGTGGTTTACAAAACGTGTATGTTTCTTTGGCCTTTCGAAGTGTTTGCAACAGAGTAAGACACTCCTTTTTCTAAATCAATCACATAGCATGTGATACATGACAGTAAAATACAACTCCTTGAATGAGCAATGCATAGCATAAGGTATATTAAAAATTCATGCACAAGCGCATCATTTCACTTGGTTTACAGATTAAATAATATGCCTTGACACAAAAATATGGTTTTTATTAACTGGTCTGGCGAATATGTACAAATATCTCTTGCGCGTGAAAGTAAGAGAGTACACTGTGACTGGTGACTTCTTTCATTTGTCCTCAGGGAAATATGTTCCTTTGAGGAGCAGAGGGCAGGCACACTGCAGGGTAACAGTGACATCCTACTGCACACTGGTCTGCAGTGTACACACTGTCACCAAAGGACACTGCCTCAGCTGCATACAGCTCCTCACTTTTTTCCCCTCACTCTCCTCTCCCTCACAGACGCATAAACACTTGCACAAACACCAAGCCCAGGCATAATCCTTGCTCCTTGCTAGCCTGGAAGCAGGCAAAGGAGGGGTGGCACTGCAAGGTCTGTTCAAGACTGCAGACTTTGACAATTACAGCCATTATAAGAAATGCCTCAAAGTCATGGTTGGCTCTGTTTCTTCTTTTCCATCACAGTTTGGGGTTTTGTGGAAACGCTAACAAATGGTTTGTGTATATTCACTAAGTAGTTTGCAATTTTCTGAACATTCCCACCGTCTGTACATGCCATAGCAAACAGTAATGGTTAAATGCAAATGTAATTTTGATAGTTTCTGTTGCAGATAGTGCCTGAAATTTATGTGATAAAATAAATTTTGACTTTGAAAATTTTATTCAGCTTTTCTTCCTTTTACAACTCACCTGTAGTGCACGCTGTTCCCGGCTGAGTTTGCTGGAATCCGCATACAGTTCAGTAGTAATGCATTTGAAACGATCACCTACATAGCCAGAAGAGTTGGCGATTCTTTTAGCCAAGCTGGACCTCCTGATCTTGGAGGCACTATGGCTATCGTCATCATCCTCATGGGACTCTGCTTCCTCTGGACCCTCCTTATTCAGCTCATTGTATAACTGTGAGCTGCCTTGTCTCTCAGATTTATGACAGGTCTCCTCTGAGGTTCTGTCACCAGATGTTCTGGCACATCGCAAGGTCTGGTGTTCAGGCAGGTCTGAAAGAGGACTTTGCTCAGCAGGACTTTCCATACCATGGCTGCTCACAGGAGAAGGACGATCTTGGCCTACAGAAAGTGGCAGGCAGTCCTGCCCCTGTACCTTAAGTTTGTCATTGGTCTCTGGCTGTTTGTCTGGCTCAGCTGGGCTCTGTGAGGCAACCTGGTTAGAGAGGAGCTGTAGCTCTTTTCTTTCGTTACCACCACTGTTTCTATTGCTTACAGACTGGGTGGGATCTCCTTTATTGACACCAAGGTCACTGTGTCTCACAGAGACTCCTCCTTCTGTGTTATCCTGAATCAAGTCAGCGCAAACTATCTTCTCTTTCAGTGATGCCTGTTGCTTGCTCTGTAGCTTAGAGGCTTGGCATGCAAAATTTTCAGATTCTTTCTCAGGCCTACGAGTTGTATCAACAACTTCTGTAGTGTGGCAAGTCATGTATGTAGCATCTTCATTGTGTTTGTGTTTTTCCTGGGACTTGGGCCTCCTTTCAAGCTGTTCGCTGGACTTGGTGTCGAGAGATATGTGGGGAGACATCAAAGGGTGCACCATTTCTTGTGAATTGTGATAGGTCAAGAATTCCCCATGACTGGAAGGCATACCATATGGGATGCTGTGCTTTGGGGGTAAGCGTGCAGGGTACAGGCTACTGCTATTCAGTAAAACAGGATGAGGGTAAACTGGGACCTTTCCTGGTAAAGGTAAGTGATGAAGGGGCATACTATCAGGAACAGGATATGGTAGGTATCTGCTCCCATATGGTAAATTTGGAGTCATAAAAGTTTCATTCTGGGTCAAATAAAGATGGTTGGAAGTGTGACCATTCTCCAGGTGAGGCTGTTGTAGTTTGTAGGTGACTTCCTGGGACTCAGGTCTTTTAGGAGCTTTTGCTGGCTTCCCTGATGCAGACTGACTGCTTACATGGCTAGTTGTGGAGGATTTTTCAGAATGGCTGGGACTCATTTTTGGCCATTCACCATTTAATTTGGGAGAAGGGGAGGCAGAAGCTGGGCGGCCAATAGAAGTCACTACAGTAGGAGTGAGATTAGCAGGAGGACTACTATTAGACTCTCCAATTCTGGGACAGGAGGAACTACGCTGTTGTGGTATCATCTGTTCAAGGTTTTTGTTTTTAATGACAGAAGGGCCTTTGTTCTGTCCAGTGTCCACATTAAGGGCTGAGGCAGAACCATGACCAGGTACCACCCAGGTAGAACGTAAATTAGTAATTACTTCAGGCCTCTCAGGGGGTTTAGAGGAAGTACTGACTGCAGAAGAAGGCATGGTGGCTTCTTTGAGCTCTCGGCTGGGATGAAGTCCATACCGAGTTGTTGGGGAATGACCCAGCTTGGCTAAGGCTTCCAGTTTATGGTTAAATCCATTAGGATGTGATACAAAATCCATTTTAGAAGACAAGTCCAAAGGCTTATCTGCAGGATCTTTACCTGGAGCCTGCTGTGTGCACTTTTCAGATGTTGTTTTTGGGGGTGTTTTACTTGACTTTTTCTCACCTCCACTGCCTCTGTGGTGATCTGTGCTCCCGTCCTTAGATTTGGACTTGTGACTAGAACCTCGAGCTGGAGAAGAATGCTCCAAGGCTAGACTGTTCATATAAAACGGGTGAGACATGGATGGTGAGGATGATGATGATGAGGGACCACCACGTGGCAGTGGCTTTTGGAACTCCAAAGAACTGTCAGGAAGTAGGGGTGGGGGAGGGGGTGCAAGGGCCTGTGCCTGCCGAGAAGCAGTATGAGAAGACTGCATCAGGAGGTTTGTAGTGGAGTCCACTGAGAGGCTGCTACAACTGCTACTAATGGTACTACTGTTGCAAACGGTGCTGCTATTGCTAGATCCTTTACTAGAGGAAATGCGGCTGGACTTACTACTATGCAATCTGTCATCATGGGAATGGTGATGTGCTGGAGGCTGCTGCTGGTTTAGTGGCTGTCCAAAAGTAGACTGCTCATGGTGAACCCTAGGTCCAAGGCTCTGTATGCTTTTCTCCTGACAGTGCACTAGTGGGGAAAGTGGAGATGTTGCAACAGTTGCTGCTGGGATCCGCATAGGAGGTGCCAGTGGAGAGGATAAGGGGGCTGGAGGGTATGGAGGCATGTAAAACAAGCGCTCAGCACCTGCAGCACTGGCCGAAGCTCCAGCACACAGAGACTGATAGGCTAAATGTTGTGGCAGGTACGGGGATGGTTGAGACATGAAGGAGGCCTTGTACATGTTAAGGGCAGCATATTTTGATGAATCCAGGAAAGGATACATTCCTGTATCTGGATAAGGACTCATCCAGGGGAGACGCAGGTAACTGCTGCCACCATTCAAGCTTAATTCTGTCTGTTTTTCAGCTGCCCCTACACGAATATCAAGGCCCAATGTATCCCCTCCTGGCACAAGAAGAGGCTTTTGAAGACCTGGAGGAGGGCTCTTGTAGAGGCCAATGTAGCCATTAGCGGGCTTTCTGTTTTCAAGTGAGGCATCGTGCTTGTAGTGCAGGTCAGAGATGTAGCCTAAGGGCATGGCTGCACCCTCTTGTGTTTTGAGTCCAGGGTACACAACACCGCCATGAAGACGTAGGGTCTCCCTTATCAGGTTGCTCCGGTCCATGCCCAAAGCTGCCATTGGGTTCATCCTGCAGGTTGCACTTGCATCCACCTGTAAAAAATATTCACAAATCTTATAGAAATAGGAGGTCTTCTGAGCTGTGCAATTTACATTGTAAAAAATTTAACCTCACCATCATGTTCTATAGTGGAATTTATATACCTCATCAGCCCTAAAGACTCAGGTGTATGAAAAGTTCATTTATGTAAATCATGGAGAAAAAGAGTACCATGTATGACCACTACCTACATGCAGTATGTTTCACACACTAACTGGATTTCTGCCTCAGGATAAATAGGCAAACACAGATGACAGACTCAGTAATGCTGATGGCCACAGTCTCTGCTCTGTCTGGCCTTCACACTATCTTTAAGACATACTACACCACTATATAATATACTCTTAAAAAAAAAAAATAAAAACTTCACACATAAATTTTCTGTCATGTGATCCACTCAGTTTTAGACCAACTCAAAAACTAAACTAAAAGATCAGAGACAGTAAAAATGCAGCTAAAATCAAAGAAAACTATTGAGACATATTAATGGCCATGGATTAGTTTTGAAGGTTAGTGGATTTCCTCTATACACAGCAAAGTATAATTAGTGGTACAGGATACAAAACAATCTTTACCATGCTTTGTCTGATGTGGCTCCCTTCTTAATTTCAGGTAGATCTCTTGAGGTTCAGCATCACTTACTTGTGCTTTCCTATCAAAAGTAAAACCGACACTAAGCATTAAAAATCAGAAGTTGTTAATGATGTTATTAAATCAGTAGACGTGTGATTGAGGTGAGTAAAAATTTAGTTCGATCTTCTTAAGATTAGACATACATATGCAGCATTTTCTAAATATATGTATATGCATAAGTATATGCATATGTATATACATGTGTATGTGTATGTCAAATAAAACCAGTTATATACTGTCTGATTTAATATCATTCATGCTTCTGAGTTTGTGTCTTATCTTCTTACAACAGTGTTGATGTGCAATACAACAGTTTAAGATATCATCATACTCAGGAATTTTTTAATATTTAAAAGAGAGGTAGATGCAATCCTCTCATTTTGTACTTAAGGCCAGCATATGACATAAAAGAAGACTCGGCCGGGCTATTAGATGAAGCTTGTTATTTATATATTTGCATGCAAGAATTTTCAATAATGTACTACACCTGTCCTTATCTTCCAAAGACTCCTGTTGCATGAAGAGGCAACCTAGGTTTTAGAGGTAGCAAGGAAGGTAGAGACATAGATAGATGTAATAGGACTGTGTGCCCCCTATCACACTGCCTCCTTCTTAGCTCCTCACTCCAATTAAAGTACCTCCTGCCTTTGGAAATGAAAGCAAAGCAAAGCCCATTCTTATTCCATTTTTCCAACCCTTTTCCCCTTCTCCCCTTTAAACCTATTCCACCCAGCCTAAAGGAGGCATTGTCAAAGACACTGAATTGCATCCTCCACACTCATTTGCTATGGCCTCCACGACCCTAGAATTCAGGCAGCTAGCAGTGGGAAAGACCATTGTACACCTCAGACGTGGTGGCAGAAGACCATTTTCCCATGGTGTATGAAATTCCTTGCTTAGGCAATAACAATCTATTTATGTACAATAAACATTTACCTCAATTTACATAAAATAAAGGGCCTAAAAGTATAAAAAAGTAATGAGCCTTTGCTGTTCTAATCTGTTTTATTATTAAACTGGGCGATTATTAAAAGATTGAACTGCTCGCATTAAATCTGTAGTTCTTTTAGAAGTCTAGAAATGATAAAATACGAAAATCTGATGATTTAAAAGTACGTATTGGCTGTATTGGTCAATGCGTCACAGTGCTTTTAACATATGTAATGCTATAATTATAATTATACGGGATAAGCTGACAGATATCCTGCGCTTACCCACTAGGATGAAGCATAGAGCCCTACCCTACCCATCTAACAACCTACCCACCTACTCCCCTCCAACCTAACACACTATACACCCTAACACGCCACCTTGTAAGCTCTTCACCGGGGTCATCAGGTAGGCACCATCCTTCATCGGTGTTTTGCAGACTTAGGCCCACGACACCTCCGGATGGCTCAGCAGTGAGGCCTGGCGTCCCAGACCCACCCCCCTCCAAACCTACTAGGTCAAAGGCCCATGTAGCCCCCATTAACTGTACTACTGCCCTATCCCACCTACCTATACTTATAGATATACCTATAGATATCAACAATAAACAAACTAAATGTTATTTAGCTTTAATGTAATCAATACATGGATGCAAACAAACGTTTTTTTGCTGAAATAGTTAACCCTTAAATATATGTTGCCATTTCTAATTTTCAGGCAGTTAGCCTTTGAGCATACCTAAATTTAACTCAGTCAGAACTGTTTTAGACATTTTTACATGATTGAGGATAGACAGGTACATATGGGCCAACATTTGCTACAGAGGTGTATTTTGGAGTGTGGCTATCTGAAAGAACTGGCTTACAGAGGCTGTAAATCCTCTGCTTTTAAACTGACTTGAGGTCCAGTAATCTCAAGCATCACCCAAGTTTCGATCCTGTTCAGACAGTTTTAACAAAAACGGACTGCTGCGAGCAAGCAGGGACTGAATCATTTCTCTGCTTGGCTGCATCAGCCATCTGACTGGTGCGTCACAAATTGGTCTTCTCATATCATTACACATACAATGATTTCTCTAGACCAGGACAAAATAACACTAAATAACATTTTGAATGAAACAAAAAAATAGTATGCTACTAATATCAATTAAATAATTATACAAAATATATATGCAAATATATATTGATGAAAATAAATGAAATATTTTCTCTTTATTTATGGATGGTTTTCAAGGAGAGGCCCTTAGAAGAACCACTTTAAGAATTTGTTGAAAACTAAGTGGCCTAGAAAAGGTTAAGACTGTTTGATCTACTGTTGACTGTATGATACAACAGTCACGTTACAAAATGGTATTCTAACATACAGCAAACTACTTTTCATATTAAAAGAGATGCTCATTGTTTACACTGAAAGACAGGGCCCCAAATTTACATGCAACCATGCTCACCAAGACACCATCATGCTCTTAGGAAAAGAGCAGTACAACAGTTCTCATTTAGCTACCACCGCTAGACTTCTACCTGAACAACTTTCTATGAAATAGTAAAAATACATAGTTGAGCATGGAGGTCCCTGCCATCAGTGTACTGGATGTACATCCACACTCCATAGACAACATCTCATTTCTCTGTTGATACTCGTGAACTGTGCAATAAGGGCTGGGCCACAAAAGATATTTTTCTAGTACGACGCATGAAGAGCATGTGTAACGCCCAATTTAACATATTTTGTCTACTAACTAGGCTGTATGCTATAAATCTGAATTTTTATCCACACACTAGACCCCAGGTTTACCAGAACACAATGCATTAATAAACTGTGACGATAAAGTGCCACAAACAGCGTTATTAATGTATGGGTGTGCAAGTTGTGCCATCACAGCTGCCTAAGAACAGCAGCTTTCCTTTCCTCTGATGGTCTTACATTACTTATGGTTCGCTGCGTCCTAAAGTCTTTAGAGATGTTGCCATTGCCTGAACTCAGGTTAAGAAAAGAAGCATAAACGTGTGTAGTGAGGTGCCGCACAGGGGGCGCACACAGTGATGAAAAGGCACTAAGTATGCTCCCAAAGCAATCCACAGCAGTCCTTTGGGTGTGGTCAAGAGCTGCCTTTCCATCATCCATCCATCCATCCAATTACTGGGTGCCAGAGTATGAAACTACATCATGGACGGGATGCCAGTCTCTCTCTCGCTCACCCACCTACACACACACACACACACACTTTAGAGTGACCAATTAACCTATAAATCATGTCTTTGAACTGTGGGAGAAAATCAGAGCAACCAGAGGAAAAACACGCACAGGGAGAACTTGCAACTCCTCATAGACTAAACTGAATTCATTAAATTAAATCCTGTTTCATTAAGCAGCTAGATACTTCTGACGCAGACCTGCACCAGATATAAAAATGTTTAAGTATCAAATGGAGGGTTTAAGTGCTAGATATTAACAGCATTATTAGCATATTTATACGCTGGTATAGCGCCTGTGAAAATGAATTGATACGCATTTGTTTCCTAATCCTTAAATGTATAATATCTACATCATTTAAATAGTTTGAAAGCAGGAAGAAGAAATGAAAATTACTTCAGTTAAGGTACATTTAGTAGGAAAGATCGCTTCACTCAGACATTTATCGGGCTACTCCGCTCGCGCTGGAAGCTGTGCGCGCCATCCGCCTTTCACCCTCTCAGCTCAGCTCTCCAGAGGTCGACGTGCTCACGCAAGCCCCACGCGCTCCTGGCTAAACTGTCACGTCATCTGACTTTAACGTCACGCTAAAGTAACTTCGGGCGTCGCGAATGTGTCACAGTGTACCCATTTCGTGTGAAAATTCACGGTTCAATAACCACGTTACCGACACGCCTGTTTACCTACAAACCTGAGCGGAAAAGCTGAAGAATTAAAAAAAAAACGCAGGACGCCCTTTTTTCCTAATGTCAAAAGTTTTTTCTTTCAGTACAAGACACTCACGGGTCTTTTGCAAAAGGGGCTCCTCCAAAACACAACAGGCGCTGATCTTGGTGCGTGGTTTCGGGTGATACTGTGCGGAAAAGGTCACGACGCGCCGAAACGCGCGTTTACCTTCAGAGCTGTGCACTCTGTGGTATCAGATCCTGCATCTGCTGATAAACGTGTCCGAGCCCATGCTTTCAGCCTCGGGCTCGTGACCTTATCTAACACTCAAGCTTGCAAACACTTTGAGATGAAGCTTTAACTGCCGTAACTTGAGCTGAGCTGAGCTACGTTACCCTGTACACAACTATGAAAGCGGGGGCTGCAGACTGAGCGAATAAGTGTCCCCCAACGAGTTCGTCTCTCTCCTAACAGGTGTCACCGCAGGAGGCATCGCCAGAGGCTTGAGTAATTACACTAATTAATTACAGTAATGAAATGGAGACGAGCATTTCCCGGAAAACGAGATGGACTATTTTATCTAACAGTATGAACCAACAGGTGGCGTAGTGGTAACTGCTATGTCTTCCTCTAAAGGTACCTCTGCTTTTGTAGCAATTTTTATTTTATTTTTTCCCATCGTAAGTATAGGGAGCTGCATTAAAAAAAACAAAAAAAAATTAAAACCCACCCCAGAAACATAGGGTGTGAGGTAGGGCGCACAGTGGGAGGCACAGACATACACGCAAAATTTCGTCACTAACACCTCTTGAAAGGTAGCACATGGAAAACATGCAAACGCTGCACAGATTGAGCCAGATTCAGACCCACGACCGTACTCACAGCCCAGAACATGTGAGGCACCTGCTGAGTCACCATGTCACACTTGTTGTTGTGATGTAACATGAATTATCGCGATTGTACAGCACTGCGTCATCTGAGGCAGAACTGAGCATTAAACTAAAAACCCCAAACATATTCCATCTGTCACCATAGAATCTGAAGCAAAATTCAGTTAAAATTTTACTTTTAATTACTGTTAAAATTTTGTTCTAATGGATTACTGTTAAAAATAAAACACATCTGTTTATCCAGGTTATACGTGAAACCGCATATATAGTGGCATAAAAATATGAACATAGCTTCCACAACCATTATATCCTTATTAAAATGCCACTGAGAATTCTGAAGAACATTTATTTATTTAAAATCATTTATTTATTCAAAAATGCCCAGAAGGAATCACAATGTAATTCTAAACAAGACTGACAATTTTCCATTTACAGATATTGTGAAACTGCATGGTCTAAGGTCAAGGATAACTAAGATTAGTTAGAAAGTAAAACAAATTGTAAATGTGGTGTTTTAACTACTTTCTTGAATATAAGTGATGACTTGGCATTTAAACAATACTAACGCTGAGTCCTGGATTAAAAATATAGATTTATCTAAATGGAGAGTAATAAGGCTACCCAGACTTGTAATACAGTTTGAAATGTTCAACTAATTTAAACCAATGAATTTAAATCTGTGAACTAAGTAAATGTAAGTTAGTATCCTGCTATTTTGTTACCCAGTAGAGGCTTTTACTGAAAGCAAATCTGAGCTTTTCCAGGGCTTTGTATTTTTACTAAAGCGATCCAGGTTGAGCGCCTTAAGCTTTGACAAGAAGGGTATCTCTGGAACTTGTGATGAAAAAGTTAATTAGGTTATCAGTGTCTATTTCCTTAAACATTAACTACACAATTAGTTTTGTCAAAATTAACCCTTGATATGGACTGGCATTCTGTTCCAAGGTGTAGTTTCATAGGTTAGTGATTCCTAGGATAGGTGCTGCACCGCAGCAACTCTGACCAGGATATAGCGATTAATGATAACGGATGGATGGATATTAGCCATCAATAGTCACAACTGTATAAATGTATATGTTATTTTCATACATTTTGATCTCATATGTGCAAGAAAAATAAAATGTGTCAATTTTTAAAGACCCACGTTTCTTTCCAAGTCTAAGGTCATTCAGCGGTTGGTCAACTGTGATCAACTAAATATTCAGCTAGCACTGCTAGATGACCTATATAGCAATCACAGAGCCAGATTTTACCCTTTGTGGCTGTGGCTGACCCACCACATGTGCACACTGACAGAATGATTACAAAAAAACCTTCTGATTGATGTGATCATCCCGTCTCATAGTGTGTTCCTCAGATTCATTTAGTCACTGGCCAACTGCAGTCTTCAGTGCCTTATTTTACACCAATATCTAACACCAGGTTAGATATTATTAATCTTAACTGACAGCTTTGTTCAGTGTTCCTTACAATGCTAGGAAACTTTACAAAGATGTACCCATTCATACAGTAGGGTAATAGAATAGGTATTTTTGTGAAGGGTATTAGAGCAGGAGGAGGATTCAAACAATGAAACTTCATAAGTTTCATAAGAGGACAGCTGTAAATAGGACAATATATGCATGATATTTTTTGTACAAATTAAATGTCCAAAACAATACAATTCTTAGTTGTTATGAATATACTGATGACTTTGATCACATGTACTTACCCTGAAGTGCGCTAGTAAAAATTACTCACCTGTATAAATGGGTAAATCATTATAAAACAATTTGGAGAAAAGTGTCACCTAAAGGAACAAATGTGGATATATCACATATTTTGCTAGCTGGAATTAGAAGCATAAGTGTTTATGGGCACCAAAAATTTGTTCTATATCAATTCTATTATGGATTCATTATGCACCAATAGGCCAAAAAGGGGTGGGATGAGAGTATGATAGTGTGTTGAGGAGAAAAGGCCAATGTGACTGTGAAGAACAAACCCACAGTTGTCATTTCTTTGCCCCAGTTAAGAGGCCTTGTATCCCAACCAAAGCAAAGAAAAAAACAAATTGCTGGAATGACCACTAACAATATGGGTGCAAACAATGAAAACAATGTGCGATTATTTGTGACTACAGCTGAAAGCAGTTCAGACCAGCTAAAAAATGTGGTACCTACTGTTATGTAAAAATATGTAGGGGAAATCACTTGCTTCCAATAATTGTTATCTTAAAGTGAACAACCAGCTGAAATTCACTTCAAAGGTAGCTCTTAAAATATATTCATCTATAGGTCAGGATTTCATGCCTATTGTTATGCAAGTCGTGTATCAGAATAAACCGACGGCAAATGACACTAAGAGAACTCGTATTTATTATAAATGAAGAATGAACTAGTATATTGTATGAGGAAAAAGCCTTGTGCTCTGTCTTTGCGAAATAGGCTCCCGACTACAGCGACCCTGACTTGGAAGAGCGATTAATAATCGTGAGTGAATGGTGAAGAGAATGTTACACTCGATGTCCACGTCAAAACCAATGTGACTTGTACAGATGGGTCAAAATCCCGGTCTTGAGGAAGAAATATATATATCGGGACCTGTATTCCTAAAATGTTTGAGTGCAATGGATACATGTTGTCTAAAACAATACAAAAATAAAGTGTCGACTTGATTAATATTTGTATGATTTCCCGTTAAACGCGTGTGTGGCTGCATTTCAGACGTATTTCATCAGCATTTAATGTCCCAGTCAGTGACATCACAGACCTGGAGCGTCATCGGGACTGAGTGGGTAAGACGAAGCAAAACACTCATCTGACATGCAAACGACGTGGGTAACATTACAGCGCTGCGCCAAGCCGCGTCTCCGACAAGGTCAATTTCCCGCACATAAAGCGAGGAGCACCGCGCCGAGCCCCTGCAACATTTAATCATTTATTGTGGCTTACTATTAACTTCTATTGATTATAAGACGGGCGCCAAAAGGTCCGTGCTCCTGACAGTCTACCGTAAGTGTTTCCCAGCTTTTGTTTCCCGGATCTCCCGTGTAAACACAACCCCTACGCAGAGGACATCGCGGGTTTGCGCACGTCGCTGTTGGGCGCTCCGGATGGAAAAGCCGCCGTTACGCGTGTCCTAGTGAGAGCCAGCGGCGACCAGCACGCGCGCGCGCGCGCGCGCGCTCACGCGCCCAGAGATCTCGCAGCACAAAGGCGCTCTGGAGCGGAGAGAAAGAAAGAGCTCTTGTGTTCCTCCTGGTCGGGATCCGGCGTCCCGCGGGAGGCCTGGCCTGAGCGCAGCTTCAATCAAAGCGTGACTGAAAGCCGACCTCCTGAGCCCAGTCCCGCATGGCGCCTTTATTTGCACGCTTTCCTCTGTCATGCAAAGATACTGCGAGTGGAGCTGAAGCGCGTTAATCGGCAACATCTTGTGTCCTTTCCTCCATCGCTAGTTGTCTGCTGCTGACCGTGCCAAGTGGTTTCCCGTTGACCTCGATATAAAATACTCATGCAGCCCAATAAACGTTAAGGAAAACCACATTTAGTTCACTAAAACGATGGCTATCTAGATTCAACGCCCCTGAATTAAATACAAACTGAATATTTTCAGAGCTATGCGACGTACCGGGCAGCGCGCAGTGCCCTATTTCGGCTGTTGCCTTGTATCCTGAAGGTTCCCTGCTCGAATCCCACTCCGGCTGTAGTACCCTTGAGAAATAAACTTACAGTTAGCGGATGTGAGTAAAGCAAAACGCCCTATGGCTAAATCGTCATGAAGTTGTTTATCTAACATTGTATTACACCTAGCGCAACAATGTCACGTATATTACTAATACGGCATAACTTCACATTTAACAACATAAAATCTACTCTGTAGACATCGTTTTTTTGGACACCGGTTAAATACAAAACTATCCTTATTCAATCGACATAAGGCAGAAAATTACCAATGGTTAAATGGGGGAGACACAAAACTTGAAAAGTTATTTTTCAATTGGTTCGACTAATAAAACGGTAGTATATAGTTCGGGTTAATACCACAGCAGCCTTTTTTGGTGAGTACTGTATAAAATTTCTTAATAAAAAGTCACGTTTCCACCCATGACACCGATGTTAGTGGTCAGTGACTAGCCATTATTCGATGAATCGTATATCACTGTGAACAAAACAATAGCTTTCCTTCACCAAATCCTAAAATCCCCGGCTGAATGGACACAGTGTTCCGAATTTGCCAAATGTATGTTAGGGAATAGAGTTTAACGTTATCTGCTAATGCTGATGTCCATCTAACCACTGTCACTAACTTCTGTCCAGTGAGAATGGTGGGCATCCTTAGTCCGAAGGAATACCACTCTCAACAATAAACACAGCCACGCTCACTAACGGCAGTTCAAACTGAACTCTACATGAGGGAACCCCGGCCAGGACATATTAGGCTAGAAACCGGGGCAGCAGGTAACCTGCTCTTTACAGCTGTTGCCCTGAAACCTGGGGATTCCTGGCCCGAATTCCCCTCCTGCTGCGATACCACTGATCAAAGCTGTACCCTCCATTGGTTCAGTATAAATGGGAAAATAATTATAAAATTTCTTATCTAGCATTGTATGTCGACTTGGACAAAGGAGTCACCTAAATAGAGGTTAGTAATAGCAACCTGCCTCCCGGGGTTGACGCAGCAGCGCCGCCCCCCGTAGCCGGCAAGCCGCTCTCTGGATAATTAATAGCATGCAAAACAAGCAACCTGCCGCCTAGGACAGACCCGGGCACAAGTCAAACTCCTTATGAGTGAAGTTCACAGCAGTCTAAAGCTACGTGTAGTTAATTCCGATTATTTTAACTCAGCTTAAACAGAAAGACACCCCCCACAGCGCAGCGCACTGAACTTCTTACGGTCCAAACCAAAACACACAGTCCGTTGTTCAGCCTAGGTGGTGGGGGGCGTCTTTGCCGCAGTCTGCCTATCTACCCCGTATCTTGCGCTCTACCCCCCTGAGGCACGACTCCGCACCCCCCCACACCCCCCCCCTTTGCACGAGCGCGCAGACGACAGCACGCGGATGCCCTCCCACAGCGCTCCGCTGCGAACTCCCATTTAAACGTCTCATTACCATAAACAGGGCGAGGCTCGCGAGGCTCAAACCGTCCGCCTCGTGGAGTCCCAGATCCCCGGAAAAACAACACTCCGCTGCCCCACGCAGTAGCAAACACCGCCAAATCCCACAAATAGACGGGTAAAGTGCCTACAAGTATTCTATAAAACCGTTTTTCATGTTTTTCGCTCGCGGGGAATAAAAAGTGGCTTTACAAGAGGGGAAACCCCGTCTCGTTCTGGGAGATCACGCGCCACCGTCGGCGGGGTGTTTTATTGGCAGTACCAGCCGTACAGAGCACGCATTCGGAGCAACAACAAAAGTAAAACATGTCTTTATAGAAGTGCGAGGAAACGTGGGTTGCTGTTTAACCTGACACTCACACTCCCGGGTGTCACCACAAGAGCCACGCGAACATGACATTGTTCAGGAGATCCACAAAGGGCGCACATGTTAACGGTAAAATTAAAAAACAAAAACAAAACTGGGAATTCACAGTAAAAGCGGTGCGAAAGGGCGCACAGGGAAGAGGAACCAAGACAAGTGACATTTTTGGAAACATGAATTAAATCTCACCTGAACCGACCCCGTACTTCTCCGTGAAAAGTATCCGAGTGCGAACTGGGTTTAAAATTATTTTCCCGTTCCAGGTTTCGCAAAGCGAGACAGTTTACACCACGATCCACGGTCCTGTTTACGGTTCACGACGAACAAACATCCCGGTTCGAAATCTCAAGGGCTTCCTCATTAAAAAAGCACAAAAATCGCGGAGCATCTGACTGCTATTAATTTACCAAGAAAAAGCAGCTGGCGTTCTCGATTTATTACTATTTTTTCTTCATTTACACTTCTGCTAACTGAGCACACTTTTTGTTTGTACCCATCCAAAGTCTCGGCGTATTCCCAGTGTGGAAAACTGCGCAGGACGGCAGTGGAACACAGACATCCTCAGAAAGTCAGATCCAGATCCAGACGCGCGTGTGTATTCCCGGGTCCCTGAGGGTTTAGCTCCTCGTGTTGTCCGGGGTACAGGTGGCGGCCGTCTTTCGGACTCCACTCATTAAGTGTGTGTGGTAACGGCTCGCAGCGCCATGTTGGGTTACGGCTCACAGCCCACACAGACACACTCAAATCCACACACACCACACACACAGCGCTTCGCCGCGAACCTCCCTGGCAGCCACACATTTATTCCACAGTCACGTCTACGATGAAGCCGTGTCCAATTTCCACATGTTCACTTTGCCCTTTTGTTTTGTTTTGCCCGACTCATGGCCCTTAATCTTTTTTGTTTTGTTTATTTTTTTTCCGGTCTTTCTACCCAGGTCTCCGCCGCTTGCTACCTCCTCTTCTAAGCGCCGAGCGGAGACTGAGAGCGGAGCGGGTCGGTTCGCTCCCGCTGACACACACAGGCACACGCACACACGCGCACACACACACACACACACACACACACACACACACACACACACACACACGCGCGCGCGCGTGCGCCACCCCCCCCCCCCCTTCTCTACCCAGAAGGCCAGTCGGGGAACCGCAATTACCATAAACCTCCTGCACGCTCCGCTCCACGGGCGTGTAAAACAAAACGGAGGAGGGGGGACAGAAGGCGGCCTTGAGCGAACGAGCGAGCGAGGGAAATCTGACAAACGAACGGGCTGCTTCGCTACACACCGCTTAGAAAAGACCATTAGAAACCTGTGGTTTTATTATGTTTTTTTTCCTATAGCTGTAACTGTGTTATTTCATATCTTTGTCTTTCCAGGCTAAACTGAAATATTATCAGCTTTTACGAAGCAGACTGCTTTGTCAAAGACAACTCACGGTATTAATTAATCAACTTTACAGTTATTTGCGCATTTATCTGGCAGGGTATTCTTGTTGTATCCTGTCAGTGTTTTGATCAAGAGCACGTCACCAGTATTGGGACTCCCAATTGGGGACATTCGGGTTTAAAAATATACAGCCCCTTACCACGGCTCCACCTGCTGCAACTCAACTTTAAGCGAATATCAATCAGACATATAAAATAACCCATAGTTGTAGTTAGTCGGTGTTTTAGTACTTGTTGATGTTAATCAAGAACAGCACACAGGTCCATCGCGGGGGGTTATGACTGTAGCTCCGCAGACTGTGCTGCCTGTACTGTGATGCGCCTCTTTACTCGGGGACTCGCGCTACGTGTCAAGGCAGAACTCGCGTTTAATCCTGTTGCGGTTTACATTTTACGGCTTATGGGTGCCTACAGAGTAATAACACGTAAAATAATAAACGCGAAAAATACATTGTAATTAGTAAAAAAACAAGTCGCAAAATATACACTATAACTACAAAAATGGGCTGCAGCACATAAGTAACAAATTCTTACATTGAGAAAACGAGATTGGGGGAGTTTTCTGGCCGGGTGGCGAGTCACCAGGAGAAAGTTGACGGAGACATGCTGGTTGCCCTGCGTTGTTTTCACGGGGATTATTCATGTGCGGACAGCCAGTTCTCCTCAAGAACAATCATTCTATCTACTGTGTGAAGCTGAGACTCTCTATATGAGATGCAGGAAGGTGCAACTGAGCTGTGGTAGTAACGTGTGTTTAACTCCGTCGCTAAACAGCATAAGAAAATAGGTTGGGGGATTGTCCACCCCCCCCCCCCCCCCCCCCCCCCCCCCCCCCCCCCCCCCCCCCCCCCCCCCCCCCCCCCCCCGCCCNGGGGGTTTTCCCCCCCCCCCCCCCCCCCCGCCAATGCTTCAGGCTCAAGAATCATGTCAACAAAACCAAAATGCTTGGAACATTGTATGTATAAACACTAAACTCAGTTTACTGAGGCATTTTCCTTCTCGGACGTAAACTAATCTATTACTGTTACAACTGTTTTAATAGCTTATGATTATTGTTATAGCATCTGGGCTTGCTATTACTGCTTCTGGCAATAATGGCTGTTAATGAAACAATACCAAGGGAATGTAATTTTCAAGAAAAAACGTGCTGTCACCATATTTGCCCATACAGCTATGAAAACAAAGACTAAATGGTATATATGCAAATATTCAGCGTCATAATTTGAAATGTTCTGTAGAATTGTTTTTAACTATATTTAAGGCCTTTGCGTGCAGGCATGACACTCGACCTTGACGCTCCTCTGTTCTCTCTATTTCAGATTCGTGTTGCTTAAATGCTGTAGGTGGGGTGGTATTCAGTGCTATTACTTTACAGTCTAAGGGCTTCCCGATAGAATCACCCTCCAGGGTCAGTACCTTAGATCAGGCTACTGATGCTGCCCATTTGGGGTCTAAACCGAGGAACATGGGAGTAAGTAAAATATGAGTTTAAAAGTCCGTCAACTGGGCCGTGATCGGTCCTTATACCCGCTGATCAGAGGTGCTTTGCTGAAGTAAATGCATTTGTTCTGGAAAGGAGATAAAGAAGATGCTCATACGATCTTTTTTACACACCACATCGGTATAACATACAGGATTTATGAACAGCGTTATAACAAGGTTTCAGAACATAGAATGTGCAGGGCTAAGAGCTCCCATATGTTCTATATTCCCTGTTTTGCCAATATCGATCATTTTAGCTGTTGGAAACATTGCAGTAAAATTAACCTTTTTTAGCAGACGCGTTTGTTACAGGCAATATACAATGCCAGGTAATGATTTACACAGTATTTCTAATTCAGTGTAAGGCACCTTGACCAAGGGTATGAAAAGATATTTCAGTCAAGTTCAAAGATGATCATCTGACATTGGTTGAGGACGAGAAAGGTCTGCCACTGCTGCTTAAAATGCCGAAACGCCTCGTGAGAGCCCGCTGATCTAATGTTACTCAAAAGCCCGGCGATCCACAGCAGTGAAAACGGGCCAAAACCGCGGCGCTGCCGCCCCCGCTCCGAGTCCGCAGTCCAGGTGAGCGCAGCGCGCTCGGCAGCATTTTGGCGAATTTGTTAATCTGCCTAAGAGCTCTGAGACTGCGCTCCATTTAATTCGTTCTCAAAGCGCACGGCAGCGCGGCTCGAATGACTTCGAGTCCTGCGTCTGTTTCAACAGAAGGGATTAGCGGAACAGGGAGCAGGGGGCAGACGAGCGCGGGGGCTTCCGAGGCTGATTTACAGCCATCGACGCCCTGGAATCAGTGAGTCCAGCCAAGAAATACACGCAGAATGAACATACAATGATGAGGCCACGGGTTGTTAAGCTTTAATTTTTAACACCTTTGTCTACGGCATCTTACAAAGATTTCCTTATTAATGCAGCACTGCTGAGTACAGTAAATTTGCTGTATACATTGAGTGAAAGTACCTTGAATGTAGGTACTGCAGCAAGAGTGTCTTTCTAAACTGGGACCCTCCGGCTGCAAGTTGTCATTCCGCAGGTTTGTGAAAAGTGGACATTTTTCAGTAACACTTCACGTTAAAATGGCTCACTTTATGCGAACGATGTTTAAAAATAATGCACCTCGACGAAGTTTTCTTTAAAATAATGCCGGGATGCAAACTGATTAATTGTGTATGTATATATATATTTTAATATGAAAAGTGGTTTGTACGCCTGTGATTTTAATAACGGGAAAGAGTACAGGATCAAAAACAATTCATTTACATCACAGGCATGACATGGGGGGCATGTCCCCGTAGTGTTCAAACAAGCCTAATTTTCCACCCCAGTATTTGTGTACAACTACTCTGAGTAGTATTGCTAATATGTTTTTTTTCCATCCTCTAACCTCTTGACAAGTTGTTACAGCAGTGGTATAAACTATTTTGTATAAAACAAAATACCGACCCTGACAGCGGTTAAAGATAATGGATCAATGGATGGATTTATTTTATTTTAGTTTAGTTTATTTGATCCCTTGGGCACACAGTTTAGTTTTGCATGATGACTCTTTATTGCGCTCTTTCGCTCTCTCTCTCTCTCTCTCTCTCTCTCTCTGTTTAATATTCTTGGTATTTAACTGTTTAGTGCCACGAAAAGCTAAAGGCAACGACGGCGACAGGTTCACATTATGTGTAAAGTACAAATCTACACATCTTTCTACACTCATCTCAGATTAGCTAAAACCTATATGGTACCACATGGGACAGTCCTTTTCCCACTTTTGAATCTAACTATTTAAATTCTAAATTAAATAATGGCATAAATTTTGACTTTAAAACTCATGAGATGCATTGCTAAAATACAAATGATTGATAACATAAATTACAGCATCATATCATTAATTTAGGTCTCGATTTTGAAAACCTTATGTGTAAAAAAAATGGGTTCCAAATGGGGACTATATGTAGTTTTGGGTTTTTGTTATTGCTGCCTGGAATACGAGATACTCCGTGCTACTGATCAATATGAAAGTCACAGGTAGTGCAGTATTTTGAGGTGACAAAATCTGAATGTCTCCTGCTGTCAAGAAAGATATATTTATCCTCATTTGACAGAGTAAGAACACTAGAGTGTATAAAGAGGTAAATCACTGAAAATTTTATCATCTAACACTAAGTTGCTTATGCATTCCGGGGCTGTTCGGGCATGGGTTTGAATCCTGCTCCGTTTGTTGCATTCGAATGTTCACGACTGTCTATGAGGGTTTCTTCCCAGTGTTCTGGTTGCCTCACACAGTCCAAAAACACAAGTTTCAGCTTGATCTCACTCTCAGTTACCTAAAGCAGTAGATGTGTGTGTGTGTGTGTGTGTGTGTGTGTGTGTGTGAAACCACTCTGCCATGGACTGGCATCCCATTCAGGCTGTTGCTTCACAGCCTGGTGCCCAGTGATTCCAGGATAAGCTTGGACTGCCGTGACACTGGCTCAACTCAAGTAGTTAAAGATAAATAAATTCAGTTACCTTGAACAAAAACGTCAGCTAAATAAAATTTAACATTGCTTACAAATTATTCTTAAACACTGAGACCACAAAGTACATGAAGTTTGTGATGGGCTGACTTTGGACTTGGGATGCCCTCATGTCCAGTGGATTGCCCTGCTCCAGGTTAACACTGAGACAGACATGAATGAGTGAAGTTACACAAACACACAATAAAAGGGCAGTATAAAGAATTTGCTATTCAACAGCTTTCCATCCATGTGCTAAAGAACCTGTCCTTCCATATTCTGTAAATAGTCCAATTGTGTGCTTTTATTCTTCCATCTATCAACAGGCTTTGATAGCATTTGAATCCCCTGCTTCATCTTAGACATTGACATTCCTGTACTGACATATGAGAACCTTAAAAGTAATTCCCCTCCTGGACTGAGCTCTCTAAGTTGGGAAGAGGCTGTAGCTTCCAAATACTCATATACTGCATGTCTTAGGCCTCCTTGCAGGAGGCTGCACATGGTCAACAGCCAACTGTTACACATAGATATTTCAGGATGTCCCTGACATGACCGACATGGTTATTCTAATGAACAGGATCTTTCAAACTGTCCCTTTACATCTGTAATAATGTCATTCATTCATACCATTATTATTATTATTATTATTTTTAGTAATAGTAGTAGTAGGAGTAAAAATGAATCTTAGTGCTTACAGACTGTTCTGATGCTCTAATGAGATTATGACAGAACAAAAATAAGAAAAGAAAGAACAACATCTTGCAGGCAAAGTCAATTTACTGCAAAGGAGAAAAGGACAGGAATATATACATTTCCATTGTTTAGTTCTTAAAATGCTTTGCATTGTATTTGACGTGTTCTGACGCACAAAGAAGACACTTTGGGAAGAAAAGGAAACAAAAACAATGACACACTGGGAACAGTAATGTTTGTTCGTTTGACCGTTTGACGTCTTGGACCACGAGTACAGTTGCGGTGTTCAGCACCCCCTGGTGACAACTTGTTTATTTGTCGGCGCATCGCTTTACAACGTTTTCAATGGACAAGAGCGCCCCCTACAGAACACAGTAATTTTAAAATTACAGCGTGAATCAAGTACTGTAGAAAAAAATTCACATCTCGTAGTAAATTTTGATCAGGATTTAAGTCGCATTTTGGCTGATACCGGAGCAGAGAAAACTTGTGTATGTAAAAAATTTTTTCCAAACAAAACAAATGCACAGCCCTTTGATTGAATTGAAGAGAACAGATGGCAGATGCAGGAAGACCTGTCAGAAGGGAATTGAATCGCAATATTAGAGCTTGGAGAGAACAAGGACCTGGAAAAGGTGTTGGGTAGCACGGTAATGGATGGATTTTTCAGATGCTGTGAGTGAATAAGCAACAGGTTTGGGTCAAGTAAAGCAATGTGACTGTAATAACTAAGTCTTCCAACAAAATATGAAAGGTCTTTGAATTTGCAGATGGTAAGTAGAAGATTTCGCATGGAGGGAGACTGAGTTTCAAGTGATGGTCAGTCATCTAGGAAGAGATAGATGTCTGAGAGGACATTTAATATCTAGTTGGAGACCTGGGAGTTGAAAGATGGGAATGAAATTTAGATTTGGGCATAAACATTATTGGATATGCTGTGGAAAAATAAGAGTGGCAGTGCTGGTTTTCTCTTTTTAGGTAAAATTGCAAGTGTCTTATTGAACAAGTACAACTGACCTAGTAATGTTCTCCTGTCCATTTACATAATTGCCTATCCTGGTGAAGGTCACTGTGGCAACAGGCAAGGTAGGACAAACCATTCTTCCTGTTTAACATTAACAGGGTCCAGTTGCTTCTTTGTGACCCCTGAGTGGTTCCCAGGGCACCTCATAAATATAATCTCTTAATCATGTCCAAGGGTGTGCGCGGGGGCCTCCTTCCACTGAGGCCCACCCAGAAGGGCCCATCCAAGCCATCTCAGCTGGCTCCTCTCAGTCTGTAGGAGCAGTGACTCTGTGTGAAGGTTGTTCCTGATTGCTGATTCCTGATTGCCCCTTTCACAGAGTGTGAAGCCCACCACCCTGCAGAGGAACTACATTTTCCTCTACTTTGTCTAGCACTGTTCTTTTGGTTGCCAGCTGACACTTGTGCCCAGCTTTACTGTACAAACTACTTTACCAAGTGTTTAGTCAACCTTAGAGTCCTCCTGCTGTCACTCATGAAAAGAACCCTAAGACACTTAAGCTCCTACACCTGGAGCAACTGCCCCTCCTACCAACTGGAGAGCAGAACTACCTCGATCTGGACTGTGTCACAATCAACTCTGGATTGCTTTAGTGTGTACTGAAGATAACATTTCAGTGAGGCCTAAGATGATATCATCTGCTAGCAGCAACAATGAAACCCCAGTGTCCCCAACCCAGATGGTCTTCAAACCCTGAGTCGAGCTTGACATCCTGTCCATGAATACCACAAATGAAAGAGGATACAAGACACACTGAGAAGGAGTTCGATGTCCACATTAATGAAGCTGAACACCAAACTAGTAGCTATGATTCTTGCTCTACAAATACAGAGAACATCAATCCATCCATCCATCCATCCATCCATCCATCCATCCATCCATCCATCCATCCATCCATCATCAGTAATCTGTTGTCCAGTGCAGGGTCACTGTGTTGTGGAGCCCATCCCTAAGACAAAGGATCATGTTACTGTAGGCAGCTGTTAAGCAAGTCCTCTTGTTGGAACTAAGTTACTTGAGAAGAATAGATAGAAGAAACTTATGAAAGGAAGACAGCAAGGTATGAGGAGCTGGTGTGGCAGTGTTGTTCAAAAGGCTGAATGACAAGGTGTGCCCATTGAAATAGGCTGCAGGGACTTTGCAGGGAGGTCCTTGCATAGGGCCTGTAGTATGATGGATATCACCAGCAGTCAGATGAGGAAGGCTATGAGAGCTGCACCTCTGGATGGCTGTGGACCAGGAGAGGTGAGATGTGGGTTTTAGGTAATGCTACCTGGTTGCAGGGCAGGAACTAATTAATCCTGGTTGGATCACCTGAAAGTGGGTGTCTGATGTTAATGTTGAAAGGCCAAACATACACAGTGAGCTCAGGTTACATCACCAGTGATGTCTTGGTGAATTTTAAGACATGCGTTATCATTATAAACACTTAAGGTAATTCCTTGGTATCCAAATCTAATTCATCCCTGAAAGGATGCTGGATACTGAATTTTTTGGATAGAGAGTGGCTATCTGCCATTATTGCAAAAGGGGAAAAAATAATAATGCACTCCTGGTCTATCAGAAAACACCTATAACTATCAACCTATGATTTCAGCATGACAAAGCACTGTAAAGGACACTGTTATCTAATTAGAAAACACAAAGTTGTTATAAATAAATAGGGTTATTAAATGAAATTTAGATTAAAAAACTGTTTTGTGGTGTTTACAATATTCGTCCAGTTGAATTGTCCAGCTTAAAACACAGTGATGAAGCGCAAACGCGTTCACACAAAGTGAGTGAAAGACTGGCAAAGAAGTGAGGAGAAACAGGTGCTAAGACACCAGTTCCAACTTTCATTTCAGATAAATTTGTAACAGTATACAATTTATTACATGCATTTTTTTTAAAAAAACGACAGCAAATTGTATGTTACTTTACTGTATTTGTTAACAAAAAAATTTAGATTTTAATCTGCAGTTATATTTTCTCATTTTTTTCCAATATTGAGGGATTTCTGTATTTCATTTAAAAAGAAGTGGTTACTAAATTAAACACTTATAACCCCATTAAATGTGCTTTTATTTTTTTAATGTATACTAACCAAAACATCACAAAACTCAAAAGAATAACCACTTAGCCACAAAATGAACGAGAGTACCCTAAGTAAATTATGAAAAACAAGGATTTTTGAGACGTTGTTACACTCTATTGTCTGTAATCGTGTACTGTAGCTGTAGCAATGGCGACAAGGGGGTTGAAGGAAAGATAGATTGTGTGCTTTATTTTTATAAATCTCTTTTCCTGCGTAATATTATTTATTCATGTCACAAAAAACATTATTTCTTGTCCTATCTAGAGCAGCCATACTTCGGACGTAACGTGCACTCAAATCGTTCTAAAGTATTCTTCTCACAATATGGCCACGAAACAGAATTATATATAAATTCAGACACTTTTCTTTATATAAAACTTCCAAAACACAAATAGTACCGCTTTTTGCACTTGTTTAAATGTAGTGTTCACAACTTGTTTTCATGTTTGATGCACAAAAACGGAAAAAAAAATCTCTCGCGTTTAGCCCATCAGGCGTCAGCAGGGCAGAGAGTCACATGACGGCGCACGCGCACTAACCCGGCGGTCACGAGCCGGCTCGAAATCACATTCATGGGAGGAGCCGCGTCTAGTTACGTCACAACGCGAAACTGTTTATTGGACGTTTTCAGCGTGTGGCAACTATCCTGCCTTGGTGGCTACAGACACACTTTCATTGTGCAATGTCCTTGTCGCTGTTTTGCGTTACTCACGGTCTATTGGACATTTCTACCTTGGTGTCCCACCTCTAGGTCTTGCAGGTTCTAAAAGATTCATTTTCATTGGACAATGTATTCGTCGATGTATCACATTTCGCACCGTCTATTGGACATTTTCAGGTTGCGCCCGTCCTTTCAAGGTGCCGATTATGGAGTGACGTCACGAGGCACGATTTTACCCACAATGCACCACTCCTTTAATGTCAGGTGATTGTGCCGAAGGAGAAAGATGAAGCTGTGTCGGGGTTACAGACTGAAATTTTTCGTCATGTTTTCGATAACTGTATATTCCTTCTTCTTGGCAGGTAAGTAGAACTAGCAGGTTTTGTTGGTAAGTCGGAGACCGATTGTAGCACCGGAAATCGAGCCATACGCTAGGTCAGCGTTGCTAGCTGAGATGTTAGATGCAGTAGACAGTGGGCGGTTAATGGCAGCTAAAATTAAATTTGGGATTTGTCACTGTTATACGTCGATCTCTTGGCTTTATTGCAGATTTTGCCTCATTGGTTTGATGATTAGCTAGGTTACTAGCCAGCGGTTTCACACAGGTTCCGGTTCTCCCTCGTAGTTTCACAGTTGCGAATACTGTATACATCAGTTTAATTCCTTTTATTTCAGTATTTTATTGCTGCAACAACAAAGTTAATAGGAAATGACCCCAGCTTAGCTCAGGACAAAGCCATGCAATACTGTGCACATACTGTATAAAAAAAATATGCTCTCAATAGATTAAATATTATAAAACATATACTTTTTATAGAAAATAAATATATTTATTTGCACATCCGTTATCAATAACTGCTGTTCAGTCCTTGACCAGGATCATGCTGCTCTGAAGGTATGGGGCAAGATCCAGGGTACATGCTGGACAGGATGTCAGTCTGTGACAGGACAATCACATACACACTTACTCACAAGTTATGAGCAGTTTTAATCTGACTTCCTCTTTAAGTGTCACATAGTCTGTAGACAGACTGTAAAGTCACCAAGGCCTCTAGACCTTTCATCTCCACTTCTGCTTTTCCATGGAAAGAGTCCATATGTAGAACAGTAATAAGTCACATGTTAGTATCTGACTCAAACATAACTTTTGTCCACTGTCCTCCAGGTGTAATTGGGGACCGTCTGACAGTGCTGCAAGCCCCCCATTATGTGACTTTCCGTGAGGGACAGTGGCCCATTTCTGGGGAGAAGGTCCCAGACCTGGTGGCCCTCACCATGGGCTTTTCTGTGGAAGAGGTTTGTTTTGCATTTCTTTTAAAGATAAATGTCAGTGTATTTGTTCATTCGGGTGCAGATTTGTGATGATGACAAGATGTTGTGTAGAAAGTGATTTGTGTCTTTTGATTTGTGTTGTGTAGGATCTGGGCTGGCCAGGCCTTCAGGTGGGGCCCCTGTTTCAACGCCCACGGGCCACTGCCCTGGTGGTGGTGAGGGGAGTGGACAGTTTGGAATTTCCACAAAGTGCAGTGTCCTACCCCCTGGAAAATGTGAGTGACATGCTTCCATAACCACCATTTTAGCACTAACTTGGGATGATTGTTTTTATACTTATTAGGTGCTCTCTTGGTCTTTGGCACCATGATAACACATTTGTACATCAACTATTTATTAAAACTTCATAAATTGCTCATATAATGCTGAGTCTCAGTTTTACTTTTGTCAGAAGCATGGGGCATGAGATAGGATATCTGGACTGTGTGGCAGTTAAAATGTCTTTCATTAAAATGAAGCAACGTTAAAGTTGTCTACTTTAAAATGATTGAAAATGAAAAATGTTATTTGCAATCTCTGAGTGATATGTTCTGCAGTGCCTTGTTACTTCTGTGAATCAGGAGAATGAAACACAGTACAGTGAGCTGCAGTATGGTGGATGATTGTGTTAAATTAAAAATACACATGAGGCTACCTGCCATCCCTTTCTCCTAACCCCATATAGAGTTTGCCTTCAAAGTTATTTTTGAGTTATTTTTTTCTGCCCTCTGTTGGTAAGAAAGTTAAACGTTCTTCAGTTGAGGTACAAGTGCAGGTCTTATCTTGATTTTTTCCTGCAGATTTTAAAAAAGTGGTGCAAAAATGATTAGTACTGGAAACAATTCCATCCTATTTTAATCTATAGCTCACGTCTTGCTTGTTTCTTTCTTTCTCTGTCAGTCTGTACCTTTCACACTGGACAGTGTATCCAACACAGTTCACACTTTGTTTGTGGATGACACTCCTGTGGTGTTGCAGCTGGCACCCAGTGAAGAGGTAGGACAAAAGGAACTGTATCTTGTTTTGTGGAAATAAATGCAGTCCCTAAACTTTTAGCATTGCAGTAGATAAATTTCCTAAAAACCTATTAAAAAATTTAAATTGCCCTATGTAATACTTAGTTATTATGGGGGGGGATCACTTTGTGTATTAATGCTTTACACTCACTTTTCATGTTGTTGTCTTGTTTCCTCTGTAGAGGCTGTATATGGTGGGGAAAGCAAATGCAGTGTTTGAAGACCTCCCTGTTACCTTGCAACAGATTAAAGGGCGTCTCTCCCAGGAGGGCTCTGTCATCAACTCCTTACCACTTAACTCCCTTAGCAGGAACAATGAGGTACAGAAGCCTGTAGGATATGTCTGCCAATTTGTGACGATTTTAATACAGGTAGCTTCTTTACAAATTTTCAGAATATAATGCTGACATCTCTTTTCAGGTGGACCTTCTATTCCTGTCTGAGGTGCAGGTGCTGCATGACATAGCAGCTCTGGTAAGACTGCATTCTGACATCATTCACATACTAAACCATCTGTATATGTTCTTGAGTGGATGGCTATTTTGCTTACCATCTCAATGGTTGTCACTACATAAACTCACAACAGAGAAATATGTAGTGCTTAAAAAGATGAAAGATCTTTGAAGTGTCTTATGAATCCAGATTCTTTAGCATGTGCTCGGCCTCTTAAAAGCTATCTGAATGTGATATACAAAAGTAGTGATTTTTTTTCTATCCCTTATCAGCTGTTGAGGCACAGGCACCTTGCAAAAGATCATTCCCCAGATCTGTACTCCTTGGAGTTTGCAGGTCTGGAAGAGATCAGCCGACAGTATGGTGTGGAGTCTCAGCAGTTTCAGGATGCTGCCAAGATTTTGACTAAAGCATTGCAGAAGGTTAGAGAGTAAACCATAGTTTTGGAATCATGGTATACATAATTGTTGTCTAATTGGTTTTTCATCCTGTAGAAAAGTTATGTCAGGAAAATACCACTCATTAGTGCCTACAAGAAAAAAAGAATGGGCAATCCCATGATGCCAGTGTTTGATAAGATATTGATACACCTCTCTTCATAATGTTGCAGTTTGCAGAGGATGTTTCCAGCATCTACAGCAGCAATGCTGTGGTGGAGGTAGTAACAGTGAAGAGCTTTGAGACATCGCTCATCAGGAAGTCCCGTTCGATTCTTCAGTCCAGACAGAGTGTATGTACCATTTGACAGGTTGGACTGTGCTGTTCTAGGCTTACATGAAAATGGTCCACTGTCTCACTCCTTCTAAAAGGAAATGAATTATACTTGCACTATTTAAAGAATAACTGCTGAAGCAATTGGAAAGCCTTAAAATTTCAGTTCGGTGTAATTTTTGTCTGTGTGTATTGTCGTTTTATGTTTGTTATGATCACTTTGGACATAATTTATTTGAAAGATGTTTTGCATGAAGGTAACTGAAGAAGTCTGATTACGATTAGTTATATTAATTTTAGTGGTCTTTTTCATTTTTTTTGCAGGCAGACCAAGACAACAAGTTTAATCTAGCTTACAAGTACAACTTTGAATACGCTGTGGTTTTCAACATTGTTCTGTGGCTCATGATTGGTCTTGCACTGGCCGTCATAGTTATTGCATACAACCTGTGGAACATGGACCCTGGGTACGATAGCATCATCTATAGGATGACCAATCAGAAGATCCGTCTGGACTAAGCAGTCCTACTTTCACTTTTTGTTATTGTTAAATACATGGTGTGTGTGTGTGTGTGTGTGTGTGTGTGTGTGTGTGTGTTGCTTCCCCTTATCCTTGCATAGCCTGCATCACTTTACCTTTTGTCCTTAACACAACTTACTAACAAGTTATTTGTTTGAGAAAACTTTAAGCCGGGTTGTTGTCACAGCATTGCTGGAAATGCATGTCCTTGTGGAATGTCATTCATTAATTACCTTAATTTGAATATAAATTGGTATTCCTATTCATTCCTTTTCAGATGTTTTGTTGACATCCTTTCATGTCTAAGATGGTGACGTGCTCTACTAGTGTAGTTATAGCATCAAACCTGCAGAATTTTTTTTCTTTCTATGATTCCTTAGCATAAGGGGGAATATCTTGCTAGTCAAGATCTTAATTCACATGGGAATGAATTGGGGGGGGGGACTTATTTAATTAACCCAGGTTGCATGAGATGTCACAGTACAATCAAACACATTGTCCTATGTTACAGTTTTTCCTTGTTGGAACAAAGAAGGTACCACAGGTTTCTGATTATTCTCTTGATGTTTGCTAGTGTTTTAAATGTCTGCTGAGATGTGTAACAGGTAATTTAACTGACAAATGTATGTATATATTGAAAAAAAATGTTAAATTGTCAATAGACTACTGTTGTTTGTCTCCTGCTGTATCTTAGTGATAGATTTCCTAAGCCAGTTCACACCTGTATCTCTTATATAGGGTTCCCTGTTCATGAAATTATTCGCAAAGTGTATGTTCTGTAAGTGTAACTATGCACTCCCATTGCTGATTGACTTGTTTTCTGTCCTGAGTGAGTTTCTGAAACTGTTTTTGTTTCCTAAATGATAGATAAAACTTTAATTTATTTTATGGTGGAAGAAGTATAGGAAACACTATCATAAAAATTGTAATTATCAGAAAGGTATAAATTGATATCATTCCAAGACATGGGAGATGTGAACCTGTGAAATAAATTCTGGATGTAGTTTGTTTTTTTTTCCTTGACTGACAACTGGAGTAAAATCACATTAGTTCTGAATACTTACACAGTAGTACCAACACAACAGAGATGTGAATTGTTTGTAATTTGATTTGTTCATAAATCCAAATGCACTTCACCACTTTCTCAGTTAGTAAAAGCTGTCACTTAATAGTTAAGATGTCACTAAAATTATACATTTTGCAGATAAAGCTAAAATTAATTTAAGAAACGATTAGTAGATTTTCTTTTTTACAACAGCTCATCTTGTACAGGGTCAGTATTTTTGAGACACTACTGGAAGTACTGGGCATAAAGTAGTGAACAGTCTTGCAGGATGTGAAATAAGATCTACTTTTAAAACTGTAGAAACTGAAATGTCTTCACAAGCTTCCAATTGTTACTGATTAACTAACCCATCTCATAGATGTGTACAATGTTCAGCGTCTAGCCACAATCAGGTTATTATCCATACATTGAATAAAAGTTCAGTAATGAAGCACAACTGCCCTGTCTTGTTCACTGGGTAGGTTCTGCCTAAGGCAGAATTATAAAATGCACTATAATGGCATTTTGATTAAGTTCAAGCTACATTAAAGCTATGTACTTTAACATGATTTAAAATAACACATCTTTAAAAATCATATTTGGTGCCACAATTGTTAACTTATTTATCCCATAAACATATACAATGTTCATCTTCTTGTTATTGATCACCAACATTTAGAAACACTGTGGACAAGCTGTAAACACCATGTCAGCTCAATTCTTCTGGACCCAAATTCTTATGTTGTATTACTAGCAACTCATGACAAACTATGGAAGTACAGGCTGTATTTGTGACTCAAACAAATTCTTTGAAAGAGATGAAATAACACTAAAAATAATCTGATAATTGTATTTTTAAAAATGTATAACAATTTTTATGACATCATGGGTTCCCAGTGTGATAAAACTTTTTTCTGTTATAATAAGTAGCTTAAAACTTTATTTTGAAATAATGAATACTTTGACCCTCCACTTCCTCACCCAGACCATAGGTTTTCTGTATTGGTCCTGGTGTATACTGACATTCTGGTTTTCTTGACACAAATAGGGCTGTGGCACTTCAGAACCTCTCCAGTAGCAAGGGAATGTGGTGTCCAGTCAAGGTTCTCTGAAAGGTTTTAAAGGTTATTGCATTCTGGGCTGTGTGTCTGTGAGTACTTGTTCCAAATCCCTCTATTAATTACCAGTAGTCCAGGGGTATTTATGTATATAAGTATGAGACCCTCAACAAGCTCAGGATCAGAAATTCTTGAAACACGGAACTGTGCCCCAGCAGGAACCTCCACCCAAAGACACAACGCAAGTGGTTTGAGAGTGAGACTGAGTTACAAACTTATCAAGCAAATGATCCCAACTCTCTTTTTGGCCGACGTGCGCTCACTGGACAATAAAATGAACCTTCTTAGGCTGAGGTGTTCAGTACAGCATGAAATGCAGGACTACTGCCATCTCATTCTCAAGGAAACATGGCTATACAGTAACTTCTTCAAATCAACAATTGAACTAGAGGGATTGCTTCCATTCTGGGAAGACAAAAACAATGTAATGAGGAAATCCTCAGGAGGTGATTTGTATATTGTTATTAACACATCTTGGTGCACAAACACTTCAATCGTTCTTTCTCACTGTTTGCCAGCAGTTGAATGTTTAATAATTAAGGCCGAGGGAATTTAATATTGTGTTAATTTGCACTGTGTCCATTCCTCCCAGCGTAAACATCTAGAACATGCTCAGCAAACTCCCCATGATCTTTCTATTGTTGCTGGTGATTTAAACCTAATTCAAAAATAATCCTTCCCAGTTTCCACCAACACGTCCATTGTCCTACCAGAAGTGTGAACAAACTGGACCTTGTTTACCCCAACACCTGCCTGGGAGCCTATAAGGTCACACCCTGCCTCTAGTTGAGGCAATTTGATCATATCTACCTGCTCCTGCCCTTTTACAAGCTGCTTCTGAGAGCAAAACTGGCATCAGAGGAAACAAAAACATGGAAAGAGGGGGCAACTGAGGTGCTGCAGGAATGTTTTAGTCCCATAGACTGCTACTTATGGGGATGGCTCGGACTTGGAGGAATTCACATAATCTGTCATTGGCTAGATCATCAAGTATCTGTCACCAACCAATCACATCAGAAGCTTTAGCTCAGCTCAGAGATCCATGCGCTGAAAGCCTGCAACGCTACATTTCAATCTGGTGATGGTGTGGTGCTGAAAGCAACCAGGGCCGATCCCACCAAGAGCATAAGGATAGCCAAGCCAACTTATGCCTAGCCAACTAGCCAAGCCAACTTATCCACTATCCGTGATCATTCTGCAGACAACAAACTGAGGAGGATATGGCAGGACATACAGATCATTACTGACTCCAGGATTAACAACAACAGTGTTGATGATTAGAATGTGTTCCTGCCGAATGAGTTAAATAACTTCTGGGCTTGGTTTGAAGCCCTCAGCATGACCCTAGCCATAAAAGCCTCCTCCTGGTGACCAAGTACTCTCTGTGTTTCTAGCTGATGTGAAGAAGGCTCTGGAAAGAGTTAATGTACAGAAAGCTAAAGGCCAAAGTTAAGTCACGTATCAAGGCCTGCATCCCACTTTCCACATTAAACCCACACCAGTATACCTACCACCTCATAGATCCACTGAGGGTGCAGTCGCCGCTGCAGTAAATCTGGCTCTGACCCATCTAGAAGATAAAGTCTGTTATGTCATAAGGCTATTTTTTGACCTCAGATCAGAATTCAGTACCATTGTCCCCCAACAGCTCATCAAAAAATTGTCCTCATTGAGTCTGAACAGTCCCCTGTGCAACTGGATCCTGGACTTCCTAACCAACAGGCCACAGGCTGTGAGAATCCAGCAGAACACCTGTTACACAACTGTCTTGAACACTAGTGCTCTGCAAGTCTATGTGCTCAGCACCCTACTGTTTGCCATTGTAACCCATGACTGTGTTGCTAAATACAGCGCCAACCCATCATCATGTATGCTGGTGACACCATAGTTGTGGGCCTCATTTCCAACATGGATGAGTTGGCCTACGGAGGGGAAGCGGATTGGCTTGTAGCCTGGTGTGAAGGTAACAGTTTATATGTAAATGTTGACAAGACTAAGGAGATAATTGTTGACTTTAGAAGAACTAAAGCTGCTCACGCCCCTCTCTGTATTGGTGGTTCAGGAGTGGACCTGAGGCACAGTTTCAAGTTCCTGGGAGTGCACATCACCAAGAACTTCTCCTTAATCCACAACACAACTCAGCTGGTGAAAAAGGCATCACAACATCTCTTCTTTCTTGAGGAGACCAAACAGAGCTGGAGTTCCACCTCCCATCCTACTGGCTTCTACAGATGTGTTGTAGAGAGCATCCTGAAGTCCTACATCTTGGTCTGCTATGGGAACTGCAATGCCTCTGACTGGGGAGCCCTGCAGTGAGTAGTGAGGACTGCCCTGTCCATCATCAGGGTCCCACTACCCACCTACAAAAAGGACTGCATCCAGAGAGCTCAAAGCATTGCTGTTGTCCACTCCTACCCTCTCCACCATGTTTCAGGCTCAGAAACAGCTTTCTACCACAAACTGTCAGATGAACTTTGTGATCTCAGGCCTGATCACAAACCGAACCCTAAACCACCATTGCTCATAACCATCCACCATGACATCCACCATGTGTGTCTGTATGTGTTATGTTTTGTTTATGTACAGTATATTTGTGTGTATGTAAATGGGTTTATATGTACTTGTATATTATGTACATAGATTTTTTTGCATTATGGATTTCTTATTTATCTGTACACTGCATTTATCCTTCGTATATATTGATTTTTACAATTAATCTTTTCATATTTGTAACTTTTTTATTATTGATTCTATAAATGTTCTTTTCCCGTCTTCTATGCGCCGTGGACCGAGTAACTTCATTTCGTGCTTCTGTAGGCACAGGTTGGGATTGTTCGATAATGAAAAATTCTTGATTCTCGATAAGAAAAAAAATTCTTATGGAAATAAAAACTTGAGGCGCTCCAACAGTAGGTGGCGTTGTGCTCTATTGAGTAGCGCAGAACCACCAGAAACGTCACCGAAGAAGAATGTCTGAAGACGCGAAAGAACGGTAAAACGGTTGAAAGACAACGATTATTCGTGTTATTGTGTTTCTGCTGTTAAATTAAAGTAACGTGGCATATTTATTAAAGAATGTGTAAGCAGTACAATGATGGGAAATGCTTTTTTCCCCCGAAAGTTACATAGTGCAGATTTCTGCTGCTTTCGCCGTTAGCCTTTGCTAATATTGTACTCAGGAAGATAAAAACCCTTTATTATTATTGTGGTCAGAAGAGAGTTGGCGTGTTTTAGAACGTTTACAGCTGTGTGAACTATGAATTTAAATGGGCCTTGTTGAGTGAAAGTCACGAATCCAGTGTGATTTGGGATCTTGTTGGGAGACGTTTCCATAGTGTGTTCCTACCTATTAATACTCTCAATTCAGTGCAGTAAACGGTACCATAGTAACAGTGTGATGTCAAAAAAGTGAAACATATAGTGTACAAGAATGCTCCTTGCTCACACTATAGTAATGTAAAATTAACTCGCAGCCCCATTTACATCATTACGTTTGTTTTTATAGACCTGAATATATTATAATTGATTATGACTGTCATATATAATGTCATGTTAATTGTAGATTGCATAATAACATTTAAAAATGCTATGCTTTTAAAATAAAATGGACATTTTAAGTTGTCATCTTGAATTATTCTTAGCAGTTTTGATTTCTTTATGTGTCCTAACCACTGCTTTCACACCTCTGTCTGTTCAGGGTAGAACAGGAGGACAACACTGCTGCAGCAAAAGAGATGACAGATTTTGAACGGGGACTTATCATTGGCTTCCACAAAGGCGGGAAGTCGGTACCCGAAATCGTAAAGATGACTGGCCTACCCCAGCGCTTTGTCAAGAGATTTCTTAAGGACTGGGAAAGGGGTGTAATTGATGTATGAATCATTTTACAGTGATCTTAACAGTGTTTGCACCAGTTTGCCAGTCTGTGCATACTGGTTTTAAGTTAGATTGGTTGGCTGGTGCTAGAGAAATTGAGGTACTAGAGTTTGTGGCTCATGCAGACCTGTCTTTTTGTTGAAGGCATACACTGGACTCTACAAGGACGGCACCGCCCTGGGCAGGGACAGTGAGGACAGTGATAATGAAGGCTGAAGGACTGGTTCCTTGGATGGAGGCACCTGAACTTGTCCTTTGTTTATGCAACAGATGTAGTCTGCTAAACAGTGTCTTAAGTTGGTGAATGGGGGCGATGGATTCAAAATTACTGTCGCACACACATAACAAAAAACCCAACAACTATAACCGTGGGTGGTGGTGCTGAACTGAGCTCAGGTCACTAGCATAAGCAGTTCACATCAAAGCATAGTTTTTTTGGAGGCCTTCTTCATCTCATATTTATAGGGACATTGATTTTCTATAGATTGCTGTGTTCCATCTTGTGAACATATCATCATCAAATAAGGTTCTAAATTTTTTTATGCATATACATTTGTTGTACTGTTTCTGCTGCCCCTAAAGAGTATTAAAATAAAACAAAAGCAACACTTCTGTATAAATCCATGTTTATTTAAACTTAATGTTAGAAAAGCCAAAAATTTCCACACTGGACAGCGATACTAAGATACATTCATAAGGGTGCACACAGGTATTATTGCAGTAATTTCCTGCAAATCCAGCTTGTGCTGTTTATATGAGATTAGCGTAAGATATTTTAAATGATAATTTGATATCACATATTAGGCCTAAACCAAAATGTCAGTATATTAATATTTAGGTCAATGCTAGAAGGTAAAGAGAAACTGAGAACTAACTTAGGGAAAAAAATGAAAAAAAATTATCTCAGTTTCCTAAACTCACATTTTAGCCTAAATATCACAATGTACTTAAATATGTGGCATCACTGTTTTGGAGATTTTTTTATGTTGTCAAATTTTTGTTAATTTGAGGAGTAAATAAAACTTCATTTCTTTTATCATTGTATTTATTTTTATAAAATACTACAATGTACAATTTTTAAAATTCTTTTTTGAATAAAAAAGAAACCTATCAAAGAGCATCAGAACAAGAACAAAAAAAAAGAATGCTTAGCAATTACTTAAGATAAGTCCATAACATTAACCTTAAAATACTACAGATTCTTAATCTATCCACATATGCATTGGATTCAATATTATTTTTTTACATGTGGCAGAACTGCACAACACAACACACAAACAAAACTGACACACTGTGAAATGCCGTAAATAATGAGAAATTCCGAGGGCACAGCAGTAAAGGAAAAAGTAAACCTTAGCGTGCTCAAGGCTGCGCTGACCACTCAGCCTTCGTGTGAGTTACCAGCAGTTTGAAAAGTGAACAGTTTACAGGCCTATGAAATCAAAACTTTACAGCAGGCTTCAGTTGCCATGTACTGATGTCAGTGGAGTGTGAATTTTGGAGTAAATGCATGCAGTCTGACTCTTTGTTAGATTTTGGGTTGCTGGCATCTGTATCACACTGTACTGTAAAACAAGAACAGCAATTGCTGTCTATTATTAGTAAAGATCAGTCAATGGAACATCTTTCGAAAAAAATGCACAAAACACGTAAACAGGAAATGTGGTTAAAACCTGCTTTACACTTCACTTGTGCAAATACAGTTTTTTTTGTTTAAACATTTTCAGCAGTTTATACTTTGTCTTACAACATATAATTTGTTTGCATTTATTATAAAGCTTGGAGCTAGTTTATGCAAAATGGAATAAAAAGGAGAATAATAACGTTGCTTAGAAGCAGAAATATTAGAATGGACATTCAACAAATTTTTATTCCATTATTTTGACAGACTGGTCTCCTGCTTAAATTATAATTACAATATTTTTATTGTAAAAGAAAAAGCAAATCTCATTACCACAATATCTTCTTCGGGTTTATCCAGTTTCTTTACACGGGTGCTTCTTAGTGCTTGGTAGAGTCTGGTAGTCAACACTGAAATAGTAAAAACTCTTAAAACAATATAAACACATCATAAACCTATAGTGTTTCTCAAAGAAGCCAAAAGCTACTGTATGCTTGATTAAACTGGAACACTTAACAACCAATATGCATAGTCTCCTTTGTCACTGCGCAAACCAGTCACTTGTGTGTTTTAATTGATAACATTGTAGATACTTTAATTTCTTTAGTTTAAACGCTACTGTACTCTTTAGTCATGTTAACCATGATGGGCCAGCTATAAAACCCCTTAAAGATCTTAAACATGAACTTTCATTAAAAAATCATTGTTACACATGGCGTCTCCATTTTCAAATATAAATTTCAATTTTCATGGAAAAAATACTAATTTGTACTGTCCTGCATGTAACTCACCTGTGACTACAATAGCCAAAATAACATTTGCTGTGATGGAAATAATAAGAAATAAATTTAAGCAAATTAAATTTTCCTTTGGCTCTTCGATGGCAGTGGTTAGATTCTGATCTTCAGTGATTTTGCCTACAGAAAAATGTAAACAGTTAATTTTAGTTTAAAGACTATTTTCGAGTACCTGGAAAGAATTTTGCAAAAGTGGAAATCTCATCATGGATGCAGAAACTTTTTTACTCACCAGAGTAATTAATTGAAAATGAAAATTGCCTAGTAGATTTATTTTCTTTACCTGAGGCTTTTGAACAAGGAAACTTCCAATGGTAGACAATAAACTTTGAAATGATTTACTTATTTATACAGCAGGAGGAGGCTTAAAAAGCTTTCCGATTGCAAAGCTTCAACTTTAACCACAGCACCAACTTTAACCAAAATTACTGCCAATTTTCAGGTCAGTATATTACTGAGACCATTTCAGAAGAAGTACCCTACTTTAGGCTTTGGAATTAGTCCCTTGATAATTTCATTGTTGGCTTTGATTTGCTCTTAATGCGACAAAATAATGTACAGCCACAAAATACTGGATTTAATGTTGAATTATAACAAAGTATCATAAAACTTAAAATGAAATTCCTTACCAGTGATATTCAGCCTTGTTCCTTTGCTGAATGTCAGTATATCGTTCTTTTTTATAGCGCAGTAATATGTTGCAGAGTCTTCGCTTGTGAAATTTTGTATTACTAACCTGTTGTTTGTTTGTACTGCATGCTTTTCTTTGGTTCCATTTACATACATAGCATGTGTGCTACTCCTTGAGAATGATCGCAGTATTGCCAGTGGAGGTTGTGCTGAGTATTGCATGTACCAGTACACATTTTCATAAAAATCACAGAAAAGAGTCACATTCTCTCCAGGGACCACAAATGTCACATTCAAAGTCTCACTTGGCAAAAACCATGTAGACAGACCTGCACAATGAAAAATAATTAGCCATATATGCAATTTGCTGCCAAAAAGAAAATCATAGCTGAATTATAAGGTTTTAACTTACCTAGCCATATATTTATTATTTTTAATATTATATTTGTCATCTCCTCAAAAGTGATGGATCCTTGTTCAAACGTTCTGTGCTCTGTTCAGTGTTCAGCAGAAGTGTCTTAACCACATCCAAGCAACCCACATGAAACATATGCTGTGATACTGAAAATTGCAGGCAGAGAATAATACTAAATAAATCCATAACATTTTAACCGAACACAACTGTCTAAAGTACAAGAACATATTAAAAAATTGCATATTTTAATTGAATAATATAAAATAAAGTTACATAGTGCTGTCCTGAAATATATTTAAACACCAATAATATAAAATAAAGTTACATAGTGCTGTCCTGAAATATATTTAAACACCATTTTCTAATAGAACTCTGGCATTTTTATTTTTAATTACAGCGTGCATTTTTACAAAAAATTAAATATTTCAGGAAAGTATGTCACAGTAAGACATTTTTTGAAAACTCTGGGGATTGCAAACTGAATGTGTTATCACGTGAGTTTTTTGAAACACATTTTACCTAATTTGGAAATGTGAGCAGGGTTGTCTTTGACAGCTACAGAACTGTTAGAGACACACTGCTATTTATGTCTTAAGCCGCATACTTATGAAGCAGGCTAGGAACCTATTACCTGTTAGGAACATTCATCCAGGGGCAGTCTTAAATATAATCATTTCGCTTCATTTTTTACTTGTTTCTATGCTCCCATGTAGGGGCGAATGCTATTTTTGGTATCCTTCTAATACTTGTCTCACTGTGGTAATAAAATTGAGACTGAAAAGGGCATTTTTGGGAAATGTTATTTTTTTCTTTTCTTGTTGAATAAGACAAATTTGAAAAACAGTGTCCTACATCAGAAAAATCCTATGCAATTCTGCTCACATTTCAGCAAACACTTTGCTAGAGGTTTTCTAAACAGTAAATATTGGCTGTACATAGAAAAATAGGCAGTACAAATTGCCTTACAGTTTTCCTTTTCTTTTGAAGTCCAAGTGTGTTGAGGGAGTCTGTTTATCATAAACAATATTCACAGATTCTTCTTTCACCAAACCTCAAAGCTTAGCAAGGTTGAGTAGGTGTTTGTGGCATGTGGGGGTAGATGGAACACATGCACGTATGCACATATACAGGACATAAACACATACACTAGAGAATATCACAAAATACCATACATGGAAAGTCTAATAGACATAACACTTGCATCTGCTTACCATGGAACACATTCAACTAGTTACAGTAACAAACACAAAACTGCCACATCATCCCTATTGAAGCCCTTGCTCAACAGTAAGAATAGAGGTTCTGGTTCCCTTTGGAGCTATCAACGCAGGAAACCTAAGACCAGAATTTGGCAGCTGAGTTTCCGCTTGCAGTTGTTCTTCTCCCCAAGTCTCACTCAGCTTAAAGTGTTACAGAATAAAATCTGCTAGGAGTCTGAGTTCCTGTGTCTATGTCCTTTGGTAAGAAGAACCAAGCTGCTGTCACCAAGTGCCAATATCAAAAACACTCGCAGCAAACTTTGTTGTGCCATAAGCCTGCAACAGAATGCACATTCTGATGGTCTTCAGAGGGGGCAACTGAAGTGTTGTAGGAGTGTTTTGGTGGCACAGACTGGAACATGTTCAAAACTGCTGCTATTCTTGGTAACTTCCTGGACTTACAAGAATGCACATCACCTATCACTGGCTACATTACCAAGCATGTGGGTGATGTTATGACCACCATGTTTGTCACCATTCAACTAACTCAAAAGCTGTGGTTTAACTCAAGAGCTCTGTGCACTGCTGAAAACCTGCAACGCTGCATTTAAATATGGTAATAGCCTGGCACTGAAAGCAGCCAGGGCCAATCTCACCAGGGGCATAAGGAAAGCCAAGGCAACCTATGTCCAGAGGATCTAGGAGCACTTTGCAGACAACAATCTGGGGAGGATGTGGCAGGTCTGACTACAAGATTATCAAAAAAGGTGTTAATGATGGCAATGTGTCACTGCTGAATGAGTTGAATGACTTATGCACTCAGCTTGAGGCATTCAAGACAACCCAGGCCATTAAAACAGCACCTCCTACTGGAGGACTCTGGCAAGAGTCAACATACAGAAAGCTACAGGTCCAAACAGTATCCCCAGGTGTGTGTTAAAGGACTGCACTAGTGGGGGTCTTTGCTCACATCTTTAACACCTCTTTGGCTTAGGCTGTTGTCCCCAAGTGCTTCAAAACCATTGCCAAATACAGCGGCAGCCACATCATCAAGCATGCTGACGACACCACAGTTCTAGGCCTCATCTTCAACAATGATGAGTTGGACTACAGAGGGTAAGTGGAGTGGCTTGTAGCTTGGGGCAAGGAGAACAATTTATTTGTAAATGTCAGCAAGACTAAGAAGATGATTGTTGACTGAGTGAAGGACTTGAGCTGCTCACACTCCTCTGTTTATTAGTGGTTCAGCAGTAGAGCTGCTGTACAGTTTTAAGATCCTGGGAGTGCACATCACTAAGAACCTCTCCTGGACCCACAACACAACCCATCTGGTGGAAAAGTACAACAGCATCTCCACTTCCTGAGGAGGCTGAAAAGAGCTGGACTTCCAGCTCCCGTCATCACCAGCTTGTACGGAAACATCACAAGAAACACTGGAAGAGTCTATACTGTCAAGAGAACAGTAATTTAAGAGTTATTCAGAGTAATGCAACAAAAGGCTGTCTTCTGCCATACTCCTAAATAGAATGGCTTTTTCTAGTTACATTTTCATAGAAATGCAATCAAACTGTAACGTTTCAAAGTAATTTTATTCAGACACAAACCAAGATTAATGCAGCACAACAGTGTTTGCTTGTTTAGTATCAAATCACGATGACAGAGAAATAAAGAACGCCTGTGTAAACTGTACAGATATACCCTGCCAGCGCCAGATGTTGTCAGTTAGGGTATGAGTGAAAGCAACTCAAAACGCTCACAGCTCGAAAAAACCCTAACAACGGACATCCGGAAGACACAGGAAATAATCAAAGTGACATTTGCCCAAAACCCGGAAGTAATTGTATGCTTTTCCGGCTTTTCGAATAGATGTTGGTTCATAGCTAGTGTTGCTTTCCCACAGTTTTCATTTTTACACACGTTCGTTTCGTTAATGATGTATGTATAATGTATGATAACGTATCATTTACTCGGGGGTTTGTTGCACTCTATGTCGGTAAGTGTGAAAAAGGAGAAGCGGCCGTTAACAAACCGTTTTAGTTATGCGCTAAATCATATTTGCTGGTAGTATAACCAGCTTGTTTTTGTTTCTCAGAAAGGAACTATTTCTGTTAATGCGCAGTTTTAGTAATAAAACCACTACAGGAGCCCTGGTATACTTCCTACTGTACTATGCTAAACTTGTTAATAGAGTGCCGCATATACGGGCAAAGATCTAGTTGTGGAGTATTAAGTTAACTATTCAGTTCCGCTTTCATTGTCAGTGTTCTTCAAAAGAAACATTAAGAATATGTAGTTATCGTTAATGTATAGTTAGTTGTCTGTTTGGGTTTTTACAACAAGCGTAATTCTACTTCGGAATATGTTGCATGTCCCTTGTGCATAAGGAACTCTTTTTTATTTTGATAGTTTTGAAATGCGTTACAGAGAGGAGGGAAGGTGGTCTAGTGTTTAGAGCCACTGCCTCAGTGGTCAGAGGTTCAAATTGTGCCACCTGCTGTTGTAGCCGTAAGGTACTCACCCTGGCTATATATATGGATAAATCATTGTAAGTAGCTTAACATTGTAAGTTAGAGAAACGTGTTAGTTAAATAAATAAATAAATTTAACTGTAGAAAGTTAATAAAAGTTGTGCTGGTAATGCCACAGCAGATGTCATGGATAACTTTGGTGCAGAGCCAGATGTCTGCCCCTGCTGATAGGAGCACAAGCCAGATGGACTAATGGGAAGTGCTGATCCTTCCAGAAACTCAGTGACAGGTTGGTATGAACCAGTGTTCAAGTCTAATTTTCTGGAACTGAGATGTCATTAGTTTCACAGTATTGCACCTGTAATCCAGTAAGCTTTGAATGCCTTTTGTTTTAAAGGTGACAAATCCTCACAGGGGCCTCAGGAAGAAGTGGCAGACAGTCCATGTACACAAAGATGGAATCTTCTGTGTCCCAGCTGGCCAGTGTCCAGAAAGTAAGAGAAACATTCCACATTCCAGATCTCCTGTACCAGTATCTCAATCACTCAACCCCCTCAGTTAAATACCATAGATTGATTTCATAGTCTGTAGACACACTACATGTGTCTCATAATAATTCATACAGTGCTTACTTACTATTGTCATTCCTACACTTCACTCATAGTCATCCTCTAATTTAGTTGTAATTCATTTCCTTATTTGTTTACTCTTAATGTGGGGTGGGCAGATGGACACTGAAAACTGAAAATGTAAAAAAAGCAAAGTTGAAGAAGTCTGGTGGATGGTAATCAGGTTTCTTGTGCAGGTTGCTGGTTTCCTCATTTTTTTTGGCAGCTGAGGTATTTATTTATAACTGTTTCCTGATTATTCAAGGTGTTTACTCTGGTGGTTACTCCTTGATTTTTCATGTGTGTGGTGTCACTCCTCTATATTGCCTTGAGTATTACATGTTACATATGGTTTTCATGAACACAATGATCATCACTGCAAGAAAAACTAGACATGATATGCTGCTGAATGTTGCATAAATATCAAATGCTTTAATGTACAAAATAAATCTTTCATTTGGGGGGAGGCATGCACATGTTCACAGAAGTCCTCAATAACTTAGACAAGAGGAAGACGTGCGCCAAATTAATCTGCTGTGTCCATGTCTTTACGTGACTCAACCTCTGCTTATGCTCTTAGTGTCCAATATATCACACAATATATGTGCCGAAAATCTACCATAATGTCTGAACTACTAGCAGAGAAATGTTGAATGGCCTGCTGAGAGTGAGAGGGGAATCTCCTATGACTTTTATGTGCAAATGTAATTGCTAAATGTCTGTTACTATACCAGGAGAAGAGTGAGAGTGGTGATGGTTTGTTAGATATACAAGTGTTTTACAGCATTTTTTGATATTTGGGGAAGTTGACTCAGGTCTTTTGGGGCGATTGAAACAGATTATAACTAAAACTTTTTGTGTGTCAATAAAACAAAAGTATTGGTGATGGGTCCGAATACTTTTGCAAGGCAGTGTAAGTTTGTGGCAACTAGACACAGATGTTTGTATGTGGTAACTACATGTGCAGCTAGATGTGGATATTTGTGGGTTCCTTCATCATGTGCCATAAAAATGTGTTTATTATTCTAAGATGATTTTGTGTGCAGCTGTAAAATAATTTTTGGTTAAATTTTTTTTTGTGATACAGATACACTGCTCTCAGTTCTCTTCCACTGCACAGTCCTTTGAGTTCAATGCTATGAATGGAAGTCCCTGCTCAACTCAACCAAAGACAATGAAACATAAATCTGAAAAGAAATGGTAATGTACAAATGGTAGTAAGATGTTCTCTGTAATACAGAATAAAAGGTGCTTGCAGAAGATTACTGTTTTACATTGTAAATTTGCAGTTCTTTGCTTAATTTCTGTAGTTAGATTAGTTAGACCTGCAGTCACGTTTTTTGGTCATTATCAATTTTTTTGAAGCCATAAATTGAAATAGATTTTGGGACGATGATCTGCAGTTTTTTAAAATTATCACCAGATGGCAGTCTTTACTTGGATAAGAAGTAATAGCCAGAACAAAAATTGAAAGTAAGGTACCAGTGACGTGCAGTATTGCATTGTTACTAATTAAAATAGAAAAAAAGTAAATTGTTTTACTCACACTGTAAATGAAAAATGTTGTTTTTTCTAATAAATTGATGTGTTTTGTTTGATATGTTTAATGTCATCTCTCAGCATGCAGGCCAGGCTGATCCTGACAGATGTTCTTAAGACAAAGTTGGGGCAGGATTATTTGAACAGGTGGAACTATAGCCAGCAGAAAGAGATGCTTCAAAGCAAGCCCGGAGGCTCTTCCGAATTCTGCAAGAGTGCAAATTCACAGGCTCACAGTAAGAGGGAAGATTCATTTTCTAGTGAGCAAAGTGATTTAGTAACAGCAAGCAAGAATAAAGGTTCTCCAGTGCACAATGAGCATGGAGATTCACAACCCTATGGTGCTAGTAGGGCCATGCAAACACAAAACACACATACAGATTTTCTGACATACCGCAAGCGTAGAGGACTGACATTGCACAGTCAGAGCACCCAGCTGCAAAGCAAGGGAATGGAGGCACGATCCCTGAGCAGAGAGACACATCTCCAGATGCCGTCAGTACCTTCACCATGCTCACTTGAAGAGAGACTCTCTCTTTTCTCATCTTCATTAGAGTCTGCTCTAGTTGACAGGTACGAAATAGGATTCAGAAAACCTTTTTTTTCCTACATCATGTTTCTGTATTCATTTAGTGTCTGTTTTTTTTTTGTCCCCATATTTTTATTAACTACTGTCTATAGAAAAAAAAATTCTTTATTTTATACAATCCCATGGCTCATTGCACCTAAAACTGAACTATCTTAAGAGCCACTTAAGATTCCAGACAGATTATGTAACAATCAGGATGAGAGTTGTGCTTTCCTGATCTAATATGTCCTCTGTCCCTGAAGAGTTAGTGTTATGCACGTGTCTACATAATTTTAGCTGTAGATGACTTCTCTTAGCTATTGCTTGAGACATTCAGGTAGGTTGCCTTGCATGTTTCTTAAACTGTATGTATGTGACTTTTACTGATATATGATGCCCTTTCATCCCATGGGTCACACCAAGCTGCAGGGTTGTGCTCCACCAAAAGAAAGGGCAAAAAAGCCAACTTACTGTGGTATATCATGTGTCCTATGCCCTCAGTGTACTATGTGTCTGTCAGGTCTTAATGGGTTCCTTGACCATAATTAACGTACAAAAAACAGAACATTGAAAAGTGAACACTAAACACAAAGTTTTGTTTGACAGTTTACTTTCCTACTTATTGAATGCTTTTATGAAATGTTTTTAATGAACAAGCTTATTTGCTCTGGAATAATGTCTTTGCTCACAGTCCCATACTTTCCACATCCATTAAAATGTCAAAGGGACTTTATTTTCTACCTCAACAGATATTCGTTTGGAAATAGCTGATAATTTATGTGTTAAGCAGCAGATGCATAAACCCTCCAGTGTAATGACTAATGCTACATGCTACGTGGGTTCTGTATGTGGTATCAGTTTTGTGTTTGGTTTTTTTAGGTCATGCCACAAAACAGAGTCTTATACCTTGTGCCAGGAAAAGAATCTGCCCCCCAGCACCCCCCCCTCTCAGATGAGAAGCTGTTCTGTCTTGTTGAGAGGTACATTAACATGCTTATCCACCCACCACCTGTGTTTGTATGTAGTGCCACTTTGCCTTGTTTGCGTGATGTTGAAGTGCTATATATAGTTTATATACACTGCAGAGAAGGGACAGCCAATTGGTTGCCATTTCCTTTGCTACACTAACATTTAAAAACTTTACTGCAGAACTACCCTATAGTCATATGCACATACATCTGTCCCATGGACATGATATATTTTTATTTCCAATAATTTTAATGTACACTTTAATATTCATATTAACAAACAATGAAATAATCCTGCATAGTGTTTCCACGTTCCCTGCCTCACACTCAGTATTCTCGGTATAGACGCACACCGCAGCCTGTATTGTATGAGCTGTTGATACAAATAGAATAAATGAATAAAAATCTTAATGAATTAAAACATTTGATTATAGATTTCTCTGATGTTTTTAAGAGAACCCACCTGTGAAAAATTAGGGAAATTAAGCTCTATAATTAATTTTTTTTTTTGGCAGTGGATGTACTGTGTGGAATTTGAATCAGTACTGTATTATTAACTGACTTCTGGTCCCAGTGGTGTTTTTAAGATGAGGTAAAAGTGTGTATGCTTTCAGTTATCACTCTTGCACACCGCACATCTGTTGTAACATTTACATTTATTCATTGAGTAGTCACCTTTGTCCAGAGCAATTTACTATGTAGTATTCCGCTATCACTTTTTTATTCAAGATGACTGACAATGCTAGACACACTGCATTATGCCACCTGAAGTCATTCACTCATCTATACAACAAAGCAATGGAAAACACTCAAACATAGTATTAGACAATTTAGTTAGCAGTTTGCCTGAAACAGACATCTTTGGATTGTGGGAGGAATCCCATGTGAACACAAAGAATGTGCACACTCCACACAGACTGAATGGGGATTGAAATCACATCTGTCACACTGCTGAAGTGCTGTGAAACAATAGCGTGACTTGTTCACAAACTTTCTGAACCTAAACTCTTATACTTCAAAGATCTACACAACAGTCACTTGTGCCCTCAGAATTTTCACCGTCACACATTCCAGATCTCCTGTACCAGTATCTCAATCACTCAACCCCCTCAGTTAAATACCATAGA
>UFQX01000724.1:196185-275152 GCA_900497675.1 Arapaima gigas | reverse complement strand
ATCCTCGCTTTATAGCATTTTTCCCACAGGTGCCTAAGACTTTTGCACAGTACTGTATGTATCGATATATATATATATATATATATATATATATATGTATATGTACACACACACACACACACACACAACTTTATCATTAATTGATCTATATCTATATTATCTTATTATTTATTCATTCTCTGAATTTTCTTTCCCCCTCTTCTCCACACCGTGCGGCCGAGGATCTTCTTTTTGGGCTCCCTTGTGCACTTGTTGTATAAAGACCTCTGACAAATAGACGACCCTTGATTCTTGATTCCTTACTACTGGGAATCTTCAGACTGCAAGGCGACGACCCGAACCAGGCCTCCGCCTGCTGCCCTTGTGGGTGTCAATCAACCCAGGATATGGATGTTGAAAGATGCCAATAAATAAGTTCCTGTCCATTTATCAGTAAAAAAAAACAAGTCTGTAGCACAATTACGGGTTTGTTGAACTTTTTAGAAACAAAGCTGATATCTTTCCAATGCACAGAAAGTTTTTGAGCTCGCACAGCTATCTTTTTTGCTGCATCCAGCATTCATCTCAGCTATAGGAGCATGAAGGGGAGTCAATATTATTTATCTTCCTCTTGACACCCACGGTACTACAATACTCTATTGGATCACTTAAAGAAAAGATGCTGCATTTTATGTCTTCAAACATTCACTTTATCAAAAATTTAATCTGATTAATTCAACTGTTGTTTTCATGCTATGTTAAAGCATATTTAAATATGTTACGCTGACATTAAACTTCTGTGAAAAAGTTGTGCATTTGAATGAGTTCAGGTGACCAGAAAACAAGAATTAAATGTTTGTCTATTCATATACACTATATGTACATGAATGTTTATATACTGTATGCAAAATAACACCAGGGTAATATTTAAACAATAGTTAAGCCCAAACACATCATGTATGTCCACAGTAATAAATGAAGTATAAAGCTCACGGAAGATTTGTGTTGTGCAAATTTTTGCATTTCAAATGAGAAGCATCATTTTTTTACTTTTTTTGTTTTATAACTTGATTTTTTGCCATTGAAGCAGAGGACCAGATTGCCATGCGAGCCCAGTAATAGCCACAATTTAATACCCTGTTGAGCATCAGTCTCTTAATGATAGTCACGACCTTAATCTTTTCCTTACTTGACATTTCCGCAGTGAGTTGTGCTGAAAATAGACACCAGGAGTGGCGTTATGACAGACGTTTGGCAATGATGATCTGCTGCTGCTCGTGTCGGGGAAACGGTGAAAAATTGGTCGGTGGCAGCACAAAAAATTCTCAAAAAAAGATTACAAAATTAACTGTTCCGACCCTTATCTTCTAAATTAAAACAGACGTATGACAACGTTTCAAGATACAATACAATGGAAAAAGTAATAGGTTCTTCTGGCTCTACTATTTTTATCTTAAAATCATAAATCTGCTCTATAGTTGAAAAATAAAAGAAACTGTATAATTAGAGCCAACCGGTAGGCAAATTCATGTCTGCATCAATGTCATTTTTGAATTGCATTCAAGTGTTTCAGATCCTCCAAATATTCTATTTCCAGGCAGCAGATTTATTACACCTCACACACTGTAATACTTGGAACTGAAACTTGTTACAAGGGTCACTAAACCACACTACTAAAACTCTTTTCTATTTTTGTATACAGAGATGGAAAGCTCACATTGCTTATCTTGTTGATAATATTGTCAGCCCACATGTTACCATGAATGTAGTTAGCTAAAACCAGCTCTGGTTCACCAACGTGAATCGTTGCGCTTCAGACCCTGGTGTGTAGGATATTGCACCGCAATCTTCCTGGTCACGTTTACCTGTCAGATTTCAGAGCAGCACGTTCCTACAGATTAGACAGGATTAATCTGGCTGCCAGATTAAATCCAGTTTTAGACCAACTGCACTTCCTTCTATTAAGAAGATGTGACCAGTACTATTCTTAGGGATGGAATGCATGGCCCATTCCGCCGTACAGGTGAGGCGTACTTCAATTCTGGCTGCTCGCACTCGGTTGGGTGTTTTTCCCACTGCAGCATAAGCAGGTCTCCAGTTTATCTGTTTATCGCCAGATGGTTCCATTCAAGGGCTGGATGGATTCAATCCTTTAGTGTCAAGCTGTTGCAAACCCTGGTTCCCTGATGTCTCTGCTTGTGCACCTGAAGCTCTCGGCAGCATTCGGTTTCATTGGGTTATTCCTGGTGTTTCCAGTTTTGAAAAATGGAAAACTGCTGCTCTCAACCTGTCACTGCACCCAGTTCAAAACTCTGCTCCTGGTTTGACAATAGGGTGATCATACGTATGTTCATCAGTAAATCGTACCTGTGAAACCCTAACAAAGCCTCTTGCACTGACGATTCTTACCTCTCTACCCACAGATGGTTTGGAGCGAGTTTTTATTCTGTAGCTGTCAAAACACCAGTGTCACACATTTCCAGTGTCACAGAAAAACTCACTTACTCTTATGATGTTTCTGGGACACTGCCATGAGACTTTATGCATAATAAATAGCTCTTCTTGCATGTCCTGTGCCTGATCCACCAACCTACTGTCATACCAGAACAGACATCTTCCAAACTGCGAGTTTTTTTATACAGGGATAATCTGGCGTGAACCATCCTTGTCAGTTTTTGACAAACACGATACTATATTTATCAAGATTTGGTCATTCACACCACTTTATATTCTAAGCTAGTCAAGTTTTTGCTCAGTGACCAGGGTTTTAATCAATATTCTATTATTTTTGTCCTACGCCACCCAGACCTCTCAGACCAGACTGCTTCTGTTAGACAGCCAACTGCGGTAATTTATTCTAACCTGTACCACATTGAGCATGGTCCTGCTTTGAGGTTTTGCTGTATCATTGACCATTACCTAGCGGTGTGCTGAATAAGTGAGCTGGAAGTCAGCAACAATGAGAAACTCAAGATTATCTTACTTCTTATGTTTGCTCAAAAACTGGACAGGCAAGAAGAAGCCAAGTGACTAATATATGTTCATTTAGATTAAATTACTTCTGAGCTCAATACAAAATGATTCGGTAATATTGCTAAATTATATCCTTCACATGGGGTTAATCTTGTCAACGTATTTGGATGGCTGTCAACTGGAGCCCATAAAAGGCAAATAGCTGTAAGGAAAATTAGGACTTTGATTTAATCTGCACCTCTGTGCTTTGGCCCTTGTCCTCTGAGTGCAAAATAAATTATGAAGAGGAGAAAGGCAGGAAAAATCTCATTTGGAGACTAAGTGCAATGGTGAAAGCAGCAGCTACAGGCCAGAGGGAATAGTAAACCAGACCTGAACTGTGGAGCAGACGAAGTGATGAACCTTCATTAGAGATTAGAGTCCACATCTGCACGTGGAGGTCAAGCCAAATCACATGCACATGCTTTGCTGAGGTGAGCCAGGTCAGGACTTTACTATATTTGGAACCGTTAGCCGTGTCTTTGCACTCATGTAACGTGGTGACGGTATTAGGAGATTTGACCCCCCAGGTCGATATAAAGGCTGCATTTCGCTGTGCTGCGCTAAGCAGACAACAGCGAACTGTCCGTCAGACACAACCCAAAGAGCAAAAGTAGGTGAAATAGTGTTTTTTCGTTTTCAATAATTATTTACATTATTTTCAGTAGGCCAGCCTGTTGACTGTGTTAGCAGCAGGTGACGGAGATGAAGGAAACCGGTGCACTGCTAAAAAATTATTTTTAATAGGCTTATTCTGTGGACCCACAGTTACAGTCAATCCCAATTCAGTATCATGCATTATTTTGTGATGAAATCTTTAAAGAATCCAGGATTTTGCAGAATTTACAGAAATTTGGAGTTTGATTATTAAGTGGATATTTTCACAGGGGTTTTGCCGAAACCTCAGTGATTCTCTGGTCCTCTTCCAGGATGAAGCCCAGGAGATTGTCATTGTCTGTGGAACTGCTACCCACCATCAGCGAAACTCAGGAGGCTGGCCCTGTGCTCTCTCCCCAGTCCGCGGATGACTATGTGAACTCCATCCGGGAGCTGGCGCGGCCGGCCTGGGTATTCCCACCCCCGGTGAAGCAAACCCAAAGGCCACGACTGTCCTCCTGGTCCACAAAGCGTGGCAGCCTCACAATGCCATCGCATGCTGCTGCGAGACCCTATAGGCCCTGCACTCCTGTCAAGCTGGATGACATCTCTCTCCACCTCATAACTTGGAGGGACTGCAGAAGCCCAGTTCAGATCTCCGGGGACCCTGTGGACTGGTTGTTTGCACAGACACAGACTGAGGACTCATCATCCAGAAGGAAAACCTCTGCAGGTTTGAGTCCTTTGTGAGTCGTCCCAAAAAAAGCTCATTGGAAAGGACTCATTATTTGCCCTCGTGGAACAACCTTTTGTTGAAAGAAAGAACCTATACATTATTTTTTACATATCATGTTGACCCTTTCTTTCATAGCAGAAGTTCTGCATTTTTTCAACAAAAAACAGTATCTTAATTTATATTAGTTTTAAATCATAAACAAAGGTAAAAGAATGAATTTCTGACTATCATCTACTGATGCAAAATACATTTTTGTGCGTGTCAATAGAACTCAGGTAATTTTTTAACATATTTCAAAAGGAACAAATCTGTGCAGAGTAACAAACATCTGATAAGTCAGGGCATGAACCACAAAGTCATTTTTAATTTGGTCATTCCAGTTTTTTTCACATTCTCTCCGTTGCTCCTTTACTTTCAAAGGCAAACACAGGGCTTAGGAAAACTTACCCCACATCTACTGCGAGGGAAATTATGGAAATTTGTTTGGAAAGGTAAAGGATTAAGTTTCACCTCCTCTCAATTGAGAACAAACTGTAATATAATGCATGCACAATTCCAATGCTCCTGAATGTAGATTTGCTTTAATGGGGATTTACACATTTTTTTTTCAAAAACTAGATTCCTCCAGCTATTTCTAACTGACACTACTTTCAGACAGTAATTTTCACACAGTAAATGAAGACCTTATTAAAAAGACTTACATTAGCATTAGCTTTACTTTAGCTTTACATTTATGGGCATGGATTGAACCCGATTGCGTACAAACCCATTAGGCAGTTTGGCTGTCGGATTGAAAAAATACAAGCTGTATCTCCTTGGATGGTAAAAGCAAACAAAAAGAAAGAATAAAATTAAACAGAAGCTGTAATACATTTTAAAGAGCATAGCCCAGGTTTTTTTTTACCATACCAGTCAAAAGTAAACTAGTTCCTGTCAGAATCCAATCAGTTAACAAGTTGGACCAGTAAACCCTCCACCATAGCCTTGCAGAGCTTTTTAAGTGATTCCCAGACATGTAGGACATTCATGGATTGCTTTGCTTTCACTTTTCCGTCCAGATTGTCTATAAATATCTGCCAGGCTGACCATAAGAACTCAGTGCTACGCATCTCTGCGGAACTCCATTTGCACCCTTCAGCTAAACATCTTCCGAAAAGCTGAAGGTTAATGGAGAAACATAAACAAACACTGACACATGCACACATACAAAGAGATGGCAGTGTTTTTGTCAGAGCTGGATCAAGGACAATATGCTCCTGTACTATTCAGGCCATCAGCCTTTGTAGTCATCAGTGTCTGGAAAGAACACAATAAGAACAAAGACAAGACAGTCTACCCCTTATAAAAGAACTGCCGGCAAATATCCATCCAATAGCCTCTCTGGTGCTATCAAGTTTCCCATAGTAATTTAAATAAAAGAAACACAACCTGTGCAATAAAATGCAAGTGAAACAATTCTGACATGAAGCTTGTTTTAATAAAAATAAGCAAGATGAAGAAAACTGAGACTGTTGAGTACTAAACATAGTGTGCCGACCATCTCCGCATTCATAAAGCTCAATTTGTTGTTTGCCTGTCTGTTTGTTTGTTTGTTTGTTCTTTATTCATGAAGAGAAATTTGGCGTAGTCAAGCTTTTTAAACTAGAAAAGGGCTACTCACTATTTTGAACGTTTAAAATTTGGTCTCTGATAACGCTTGGAGAAGCTGGAATAATGATGTCACACGCAGAACTGACAAATTTTTCTCGCTCCCCACACACATAGCAAATGTACAAAATTCAAAAACTTGAAAGGTAATAAAGATTGGTAATGTATAATTTGTTATAACTGTATGTACATCACTAGGGCTAGAATGTGTTTGCTGTCAGTGTCACCCGCATGTTCGATTAAAGGAGCCAGTAAGTGTTATAAATGAGCAAATGAAAATGTAAAAATGAATAAGTAACTATACATCACACACACACAATGCAAAGATAATGAGGTCTGGTGAGTGATCAGTTTCTATGGCCTCTGCCTGTCTGACAGTACTGACAAAATTTATGTACTAAATACAACCACTTTAATGCTAAAACAGTTTGGCAATTCTATAATGTGTTTGTACTTTTTACCTTTCCATTGCTACACCATTTTGTCCCAGGCAGTGCCAGGAAACTTAACTAACATGCTTACATTTTATGTCATTTGTCAATATGTGGTAAGTATCTGGATATGCACACTTTTTATGAATTACAGACTTTGCAGAGCCAGGACTTCAGATAAAAGAGGAGGTTCTCATGGTTATGATTTAGTAAATTTATATTAAATTATTATTAATTTCTCAGAATAATTGGCTCTCAGAGGAAAACAATAATCATCATGCTTATAGTTCCTGTATTTTCTGAGCCTAAATTCAGGTAAAATAAAGTGGAAAATCTAAAACCAAAAGTCTAAGTTCTATATAATTAATGATTACAAACTAAAATTTCTAAAGAGGGCCGAAATCTACAAGACAGGTAGTGAACAAAGGTCCAGTAACTACTAACTTGTGCTCTCATTTCACCTTCTACTGATGGACCCTACCTATCATTTTGCTGATTCACAAACCATATTTATAGATGCTAGAGGTCCGAAAAGAGACAGCCTCAGATGAGGAAACCTTAACTAAACATTTTTTTCAAAGCAAATGGGTGTCGCAAGTTTCTGCATTCTTGAACTTGTGAGCAAATTGAAATAGGATTGTTTCTGAGTTTATCCAGAACAAACAAAACACTCGAAATGGTGAGATGCAGCCGCCAATGCTCATTTTCAGTTGTATAACTGTAAAGCTTTCTCTTCAAGTGGAACAAAGTACCTCCATCCACTTCATGGCTTGTTTGCTTAGAGAGGTCAACAAAAGAAGAAAAATCAAAAATATTGTTTATCATTTTGCGACATTTGTTTGAAATGAACAGACAAACATCATCTGTGCCCCTTCTGATTATGAGACACATTTAAACAAGGTACAAATTATAGTTTAAATGGGCATATGATTCCGTTCCTTCTTCATTGTATAATTTGCACGTTGTATGCTGTGTTAAACATGGTTAAGTGAACAGAATGATTAGTGTTATTGCGTTTTAAGTCACTGTTGCCCGAGCATCTGAACACAGCAACTGTTTATACAACTGAAAAATTGACCCATTTGTTATAAACGGTGTAATTTAAGAGTCATTCAATTTACTGGAATACAACACCCTGCGTTTCAGCATCAACCATTAGTTAAGCAGCATCAGGCAGTTGCCTCCTTGATATCAACTCATAGCTGAACAAGAAGAAAAGAGACAGTCCTGCCAACATAAGAAAACCACAGTTAGCACTGCACATGAATCACTGGTCTTCAGGGTAGCTTTTTGGAAAGTGAACTCAGTGAGTCAGGCCTGATGCTTCTGTCGCTGCCCATTTTTGAGAAGACCCAGGGAAAAACAACAGTTCCTCTAAATGGTTCATTTGCCACAATTTTTGAAGCACATTCCACGATCCCCATGAGGAAACTTCCATCCTGGTCAGACGGATTCCATTTAGTAGAACAGAGCCCGAATCTCAAACTGCCAAATGCTGCCAATTTTAATAATCCATCTGTTGCTGTCAATGTCAAAATCAGAAAACATTTAAGAGCGCTAATAAATTAACATTTACGAAGTGCAAGCCTTCTCATTTCTGTAGACTAAATGTAAATGAGTAAACCCCTGGACCACACCCAGCTGGCGGTTATGCAGAGTGCATACAAATGTTATGCGTCACACTTGGTTCTCGTGGGAATCAAAGGGAGGAGAAAGGTGAGGTATGTGCACCTCAACCTACCTGTCCCTTCTTACTCATCCTGGTGCAGGAACTGCTGTAAATTACCTTCCTCTGAACTGATCCGGGGCATCTCTGCTCCATCCTGCCAACCTGTGTGGCTCCTGCAAACCTAGCAGCATCCCATCTCCATCTCTCTTTTCGACTACTTAGTTGGGCTCAGCAACTTTGCTCGACACCATGTGTGAACCACAGGGTCACAGTAAAACCTCAAACTGAAAGTATCAGTCAAACGGCATAACGAATATAATCATTTTTAACTCCAAAACTATTGCACAAAACTTTCTTTTTCACCTTTAGTTTTTACATTATTTCATGACTCTTCCCATAAATGTTCTTTGAACAAAGACCTTTTTAATCCATTTAATTTTTCCACTGAAAAGTGACTAATTATTATTGCTCCCGAGTCCCGCTTTTGTCCAAGTTCCGTGTGAACTAGTCATGGCCACAGATCACACCACATTTTTGTCTGGACAAAGGGACATCGCTCATTTTCTGCAATCTTTAGTTTCGTTCTACCGCGAGTCTTTCCTTTGAATATTGTGGTGGCAAATGATTTCCTTGCTGCTCTAGCAGCCCTTGCGAGGTTTTATCAACCACGGTGTCAGTGAACTGGACTTCTGTCCTTGTCAGTAGGCACTATTCCAGTGGAACTCGATCTTCATACTGAGAAATGTGCTGGCTTCATCCCCATATTGTTTTTCCTAGTTTTTTCACACACGCGCTCTCACACACACACACACACACACACACACACACACACACACACACACACACACACACACACACACACACAAAACACCCATTCTCTCATTTCCTGAGTAAGTACCTCTCTGTTATCTTCATCGTTCTGTTTTGCAATCATTTCTCCATTCTTGGATAACTTCTTAAGATGTTTATTTTTTGGAGCCTTTCCAAATTTCCAAACGCCTCCTCTTTTTTTCCCAGCACTGACCCTTTGTCCACTGTATTCACTGACATTTTCCTCCCTTGCTCTCTTAACAAACCTAAGCTGGTCTCCTTACTCTCTCTATTTTCATTACCTGAGACTTGACAGGGGGGTGTTTTCTAGAACACAGTTATGAAGAATTGCATGCAAGCAAAACAAAAACTGGTCGGATCAGTTATTGAGCTGAAAAGTGAACTGCTGAATTAAGTCACAGGGTTGCTGGATTGAATCACAGACACGTTTCTTCTCATCACCAAGTGGCCTCACATCTCTACTTGTATCAGAGCTTAGTTCTCCTTCTCCTGATCCTCTGGTGATCCTCCGGATTTTTCTCACATTTTCACAACATCATCTTCTCTGAATGCTAATGCGTTTATTGCTGTTCACAGGTAGAAATGTATAAGCAGATGAAATATGGTATCAATCACACATTCTGTATACTTATACACACATGCATAAAAAAATGTTTTAAAGGCAACCTGTATAAGTAAATTAACTCCTTCTATGAGGGATCATCTGATATCCAGGAATTTATTTCCTTCTATCGTGCAAATTTTACAAGAGCAGTGATGTGCAGAAATAATGGTCATTCCATCACAATACATCCAAGTGATGAAGTACAACTGTCCTAAAGACGCGTTCCTAAGAGTTATGCAGATTGAATAATAACTTTATCCAGCAAAGACAACCCTTCTTGATCCTTACAAATAATCATCTCCATGCCTGTTGACTTAGCGCTTATTTACATGCAGGCAGAGGTCTGAAAAATATTAGTGAGATCTCAGTCAAGGCAGTTAAATGACAGTTGATTCAAGCAGTTTCTTTAAGTAAAATGACCTAGTCAGAATGGAATGACTAGTCACAAGCAAGAAGATGACCCACCCATGGTGAGAGAGCAGGGGGTCAGGCCCTAATATCAACAATGGTGCAGTAAACATATTTTCTGTTGTCGCTTTAGGAATTCATGCTGTCGCCCCTGGGCTTTCCAGAGGGCGTGAAGGTGACCTGAAGCCACAGCTCTTCCTGTGATGTTTTATCATGCTTGCTTTCCTCGGGTTTTTCCCTCAGGTGCTTAGCTGTTTGCAGCTTTGTGGCTTTGTACCCATACTTAGTGCCTTTAACAGTGCCGAGCGGAAGACTGTTGCCAAGGGAAGAAAATCTGTTGCATATTTAGCTGGGACACTAGCGCAGGAGAAAGGAATGAATCACGTGATCTGCTCCCTGTTTCTGTGGATGGTTTATAAATTGTGGGAAAAACCCTTGAAGCCCCAAAATGAAAGTTTTACGACTGCTTGCCTTTTGTACATACAATCTGGGGAAGATTCTGGAAGTTTTGTTTCCTCACTACGGAGTCAGATCCAGCTGCGCTTGAAACACTTTTTGTCTTTTCGACTATATTGTTCTTCTTCTTTCACGAACAGGATTGCGTCAGCTGAAAATGTGACAGAACATGCATTACTTAGCAAAAACAGCATTCCGTACGGTGTTGTGATTTATATGGGCCTTAATAATTGTGCTCAAATAAAAACATATAGATAAAAGAAAGTTAAGGGGGTGTCACATGACTCCACTACCAGAAGAAGATGGTTGAGAACTTTCAGTGCATTTAAATGTGTCTCAATGCAGAAACTCACATATAATAGTTGAACAATCTTAACACTTAACAACTCTCTAAAATATGTATATACTAGTTTCAAATGAGCAAAAGTTTTGTGAGGTTTCAATACTAGCTGCAGATGAAGACTGTGTAGTTTAATATAACAGGTTTTATTGTTATTATTATTATTATTATTATTATTATTATTAATGACTAGCTACCTACTACTTAGATGACACTTTAATGCGTGTTGTCTGACTACTTACATTCATTTGCTCATTCATACATTCAATCGCTGTCTCACATACACACACAAACACACACTCACACGCTATAAACACGTTTTTTTCTTCAGCTGTTCATGTGCAGCACATCTTTGGACTGTGGAACATGGGACTGTGTTAGGAAACCAGAGCACCAGAAGGAAACCCACACAAACACGGGCACACGCTCTGCACTTAAAAATTCCTTAAGATAACAGCATTTCTCTGAATTCATGTCACTCACTCACTAAACAGTTATACTGAAAGTTTACTGCTTGCTGTTCTTCTTCTACTTTATTATTATTATTATTTAACTGTGGTAACCCAACTCACAGGTTAATAAAAAGTCAAACTCAAAAAAACATGCTGCTCTAAGAGCTTAACTTTAGAACTTTAGTTTTACTTTGAGCCCATGGTGCTGACAGAAAGCAGGGGGGGCAGTATGGGAAGTAAAGGACTCCTCCAGCCTCCTGCCTTTCCTGTCAGGCGTCCAAGTTGGTTCTGGAATGTGGAAATCCCAAAATCTGATTTCCAACGTCAGCACGGGCTGCTGGGAAAGCACGTGCTGTTGTGTATAAAACAGAGGAGCTGCTTTTCATTTCAGTCTTCATCAGAACCATGGAGCTCACACACCGACCGCTGTGCCTTCTCCTGGCCTGCCTGGCTTACACCCTCCTTCAAGGTACTCCTTTCTGCCCTCTTTATTTCGCTCTCTCCCTCTCAAGTGTGACTGAGTGTTTTGTAGAACAAAGTTTTTCTTTATGCCGCAATGACTGGGGAGGGTAAAGAGAGCAACGATCCTCAGGGGGGTGCGTTTGTCACAGGATTAAGACACACAGTTGTTCTTACTTGCGCTGTGTTTCTTATTACAGCTCAAACAGGAGACGCTGTCTACGTACCGACAAGTTGCCTGTGCCCACATTCGAACAAATTTATCCACTTTTCACTCATTAAAGATTTCAGCGTTACCAAAAAGGGGGCACTCTGCAACACCGATGCCATCGTGTAAGTACTGGTTTTTTTTATTGCAACATCATTTTACACACCTGCAAAATGTGCACCGCTAACTACCAGTTTGGTTATTGAATTAGTCATGTGGCAACATAAAAAATTCAAAGCATCGTATGTGTTTAGATAAAGTGACTATGATGACACCCAAATTTAGCTATTTTTAAAACTATTTGCAGATTATACATTCTAAAGTGTCATGCGGGATCCATGGTGAAAAATGGACCGTAGATTTTTTTTCTGATGGAACCATTGTGCTCCAAGTGAAATGCAAGCATTTAAACAGCTGCAACTCATTCGTTGTAACAATGGACAGAACAATTTTACTGACCACAACACTGACTAAAAACCTTATTTTTTCAAACAAATAAACCGCAAGTGTGAGCACAGTGGAAATATAGTTGTGTTTATTCTCTGCGGTTTGCTCATTGCAGAGTCACACTGAATGACAACACGAAGGCCTGCTTGAACCCGAGTTTCAAACAAGGACAGAATCTCCTTGCCTGCTGGAAGAGGTAAGAGCATCTTCGCTCAGCGCTCCTTGGAGAGAAGGTCAGAAAGCATCTGTACAGCTCAGCTCCTGACATGTATTACCATAACGCAGATGCACTTGCAGAACCGCAACTCGGTGCTCACCAGCACATAGGAAGAACAGCACAAGCAAAAAATCGAGCGTAGCTGCTGATAAGACCTGTTCACATGTTCGAATTCACAGCCAACAAAGGTTCCTGAAGTTTGCAAGCTCACTTGCACACAAGACACATTCCGTCTTATAAAAACAGGACAGGCAAACCAAATTTTCTTGCTACAGCTACTGATTTGGGCCTTGTGACAAATAATTCCACAAACAACATGCTAACATTTTTCTTCTCTTTTATCTGAAGGATTAACAAAGACAAAAGCCAGATGAAGACGTGCCTTAGAAGGAGGAACAATGTGTGAGAGCTGCTGTCTCTACAAAGGCTGCTTCGACAGGCCAGAATGCCAGTGGACTGAGGGGGGGGTCCAGCAGAATTCTGCAGCTCTCTCGTATCCAGAAGGAGAAGGCGGGAAGCTGAGGGAAGCAAGGCCGACATGAAGCCAGGTCAAGAGCAAGAGTGCCAGAGTGTTCTTGATATTCAACTTATTTATTTTATTAACTTATATGTTTACACTTGTATTATTATATATTTTTTTCAAAATAAATAATTTTTGTAACACAAACAAATAGTTTTGTAGATAAATTCAGAATTTGTGTGGACATTTTTACATTGCTTTACCGTAAAGGTTTAGTCTGAGTTTGTAAAGCTGCGTCACTGACTTAGTTGCTGCGGAGAAAAGAAATAAAACGAAAAACTCAAAGTCAAATCAAGATTCAAAGGTGAGAACGTGGCCTTGACTTGTTGTTCAGCAGTGTTGAACAGCTTTCTTTCCCCCTGTTGACCCTTCTCTCCGTATTCAGAAACTTCAATTTCATTTGAAAAGTTCACCTCACTCCACTAAGCCTTGGATGTTTTGGAGAAATCTCCATTGCGCTTTATTGTAATGTTGAAAACAAAAACACTCATGGAAATATTCATGCAGGGAATGAGACAAAACAGCTTAAGCAAAGCTTAATGGAACAGTGTTCGTTTAATTATTCAAAATGTCATTTAAAATGTTTAAATTTTTTCTTATCTGTGTAGTGGTTGAACCTCCATCCATTATCCACTTTATGCTGGTCAGTGTTGTGGTGGCCCAGAGTCCAGCCCAGGCTCCCAGGTTACAGAAAATATTATGAAACTGCACCCTGGATAGAACGCGAGTCCATCACAGGGTGGCCACAAACAAATAAAATCTAACCTTGTGGTCAGTTTAAAGTGATCCATTAACCTGAAACATGTGTCTTTGGACTGTGGGAGGAAACCCACACAGACACAGGATGTGGAAGTTCCATACACACTGAGCTGGATTTGAACCCACGTCCAAACAACTGAGGCACCAATGCTACACACTGCCTGACCTTGCCAGCAGTTAAACAAGAATCCAAAATTTATTTTTGAGGAAATTCCAGAAACTTGGTTATATTCTCTTTATACATTTATACACGTGGTCTTACACTGTGGTCACCAGACACTCCCTCCACATACTGTATATGGTACAAGTTCTCACCTTTATCTGCTGGAAAAATGCAGATTTTCCCTACATGAAAATGAATTCATGAAATGAATACCTTTTTGGAATTTCTTAGAAAGTGCTACATGACCATCCCCATTAAATCTTATAATCTACCCCCCCCCCTCCCGCTTTATATTACATTACATGTATTTGCATTTTCCTGGTACAGCATTTCTACATGCCAGGTTAAGACAAACTTTGGTCTTTTCCGTTGTTAAAAAAATCAATTAAAATCAATAAAATGTCCTATTCTTTGTAAAAATGAACTCTCTGCTATAAGTACTGAACTGTGCCCAGAACAATTCTTGTGAGGAAAGTGAAACTGAGGGATAGCAGCACAGACATCCTGTAAATCATGTGACCCTTTATTTTAATACTTAAAATGAAATGTTCCACAGGGATAAAAAAATGGGACCATCATCAATCAGTCTCATTTTGAAGTCATAGCGGGACACATTTTCCTTGAGCATATCAGTTTATTAGCACACATATCATGCAGGATACATGTTCTGAAGATATGCTAAGCTGTGGATTCTAGTTTGCATTCAGAAGACTGGCTATTAACAACAATTGCTATATCAGCATAAATCTTAAAACCAATTTGTACCTGCATCCTGTAAAATATAAAACAGAAGAAACTGTCATATAAATCCCAAAAAAAGATGGTCTTCATATATCAGTTTCAATGAAAATAAATCCCCGTACATACTGTAAACCAGCCCTAAAACCCACTTTTTAATGTTTATTTCTGCATTAATTTATTTTATAGATGCATGTGAAGCTTTCGTCTTCCCTGGACAAGAGCGTGCTCTGGTTTTCCAGAGATTTATAATTATTTAACAAACCGGAATAAATGTCATTATGGTAAGTATGGTCAAATATTTCCATTTTGGGTCATCAAATAGCAGTTTTGTCTGTAAGGCTACAAACATCCCGGCAGCTGCACTGAGCAGCTGCAAAGGCTGGCTGAGCACCGGCAGTCTGCAAAAGCCTTGTCCTCGCTGTCTAAACTGGAGGATGTGCCGAGGTCTGATTTAAATAACTGTGAAAAGATTCAGTCGATCCCCAGTACCTTGAAAAAAACACTGAGACTATCCACAATGCCTCAAAGCTCCTCCTTCAGGTTTGCACTGCAGGAACAGCTCAGTTCTCAGAGCAGAAGGACTTTATGCCCTCAGACAGGTCTCAAAAATGACAAAGAAAAAGAAAGAAAAAATATTTGCTTACATTCAGGCTGTGGAAAAGTTGGGAAGCTATAAAATGGTCCCACCCCCCTCACATTTTTTTTTCCCACACATGTCTCTATGACGCACTCTGTATGAAACAATCTTAAATCCAGGCCTCGGTAGTCAGAACTGAAGCACATGGCTGAGTTAGAAAACCTGCCGGTGAATCACTGCCACTAAATACCATCCCGATAACACATGTACTGGTGCTTCACTTTATTGCCCAAACTGACTAAATAAATCAGAAATTTCTAGCTGAATTGACTACTTTAATGTAACAATAAGGACAGAAAACACTTTTAGTACATTCAACAAAGATAAAATTATGTCACGTTTCATAATTCAATTACAAAAAAAACCAGTCTCAAATGTTCTTAAAGATTCAAACAGAGAGCAGGAGCGTTTCAGGGTTTGAGACACAGGGAGCTTGAGGATGAAATATGCACGCAGTTTACACGTATGATTTTTTTATCTACGGGTTTGTTGTTTTTGAACATTGGTTCTGCGTTGACTGGTAAATTACTCCATCTAGTGGCAAAGATGTGAAACAGTTCAATGTGTTCAAAAGCCTCTCCGTTGTCACAGTGACGGGCGATTTGTGAAGCTTTTCAGCTGTCACGTCCACACAGACACATGCAGGATATATTTCGACAGCAGCAAATATGTGTATTAATTCAACTCCAGTTAATATAATGCAGAACACCCCCCTCCCCTGGCATTATTTTTTATTCAGTAGGCATTTCATTAACAGGCTTTATGCTTTTACAGTTTGCAAAAACGCAGATTTGCTGTCTCTTCTGCCCAGTTTGTCCCACATCAGTACTACAAAGATATACTCAAACTGTGGATGTCTTTTTAAAAAACCGGTTATAAAAAACGGATCCCTGCTTCGGAATGGAACTCATGTTAAATCGTAATAGCAGGTTTTCCGATTCAATTTAATGGCCTTTCATCATTTGTCCCCAATGGTGAGATTTTCCTATAATAAATATATGAATTATTTATCTACTTTGTGAAATGTTTGCAGTTCAGAGGAAAATATTGTTCAGCTGATATGGGATTTTCTTTTTTTGATGAGCTGGACCAAGAAACCACATGACTTATGCTTGCTTTAGACATTGTGCACCACCATTCTACAATAAGCGGTTTTGGCACAAGAAGTTGGTTTTGGCAACTACCACTTCTGGGATTTCCTTGGAACAGCTTACAAATCAACACTTCCGCTCAACAGGACTGGTTATTGCTGCTTTGCACGAGCTTTTGTAAATGAAAGGTGTACAGAGGTAACGCAGTGGGTTCTAATCCAACTTGGTCTGTGTGGAGTTTCAACATTCTGGTCCTCTATCTGAGTCCTCCGACCTTCCGCCACAGTCTAAAGACATGCATTTCATATTAATTGGTCACTTGTGCCCCATCCAGGATGTTGTTTCATAGCCAAATACTCAGTCATTCTGGGATAGGTTGTGGACTGCAGTGACCCTAACCAGTATTAGCAGTTAACTCTGATTTAAAGAGCAAGCAATGGCAAAATTAAAAAAAAAAACTAATATAATTTTCAAAAACTGAAACATGCCAACTTATAAATCAACAAAGTGCAGATTAGTACACCAGACAGATGCAATGTGACTGAAGTATAATTCATATTATGTGTCAAAACGCTATTTTATTTGTAAACTGTCCAACAGAAATATTTGAAGGGCTCTTGCACTGTTCCCTCAAACACTTAGGCCTCTGGCATGAGCCCCGAGTGTAAGGAAAGTTACCCCCTACAGAGGAAAACTGGGTGAAAAATGAATTTGTGTGTGTGTGTGTGTGTGTGTGTGTGTATTTATATATGAAAAGTATGCACTTATTTGTAGTAATATATCTATAAAAGTATTAATCAAACTGGGCTAGAGGGGGTCACACTAAGCAAGGTATTAGTGTATACACACACACACACACACACACACACACACACACACACACACTGGTGTTTTATATTCATTAGTAATCAGTTTACAATTCTGGCAGAGGGCGCTCTTAATGTGAGGACTCAAAAAAAAGCATAAATAAATAAAGGAAGACAAGCAAAAGAATATTGGGCTTTTGAGAAACTGACATAACAAAAGGCATCTTGTATTGTTTGATGTCTACAGATGCACTCAGTTACATGGTAATACTGAGTTCACAAGTATCAGTAAACAAGGAGCGATTGAAATACTGCATTCACATTTAACCTGCTGGGAATTCATAAAGTGCTATTCCACAGGGTTTTCGCATTATTTCAAACCCTCTTTGCGGTTGCTGGAGTATAAAAATTAGTTTATGTGCTCACTGCCAGTCTCTCTGTTTATTATACATAGGTTTAGAGCAGCAAGGACCCAGCTATCCAGTTCACAGGCTTTGAAGAGGCAACAGAGTTTGCACTGTGAGGTCAGAAGATGCAGTGGAATGGTTTCCCGTAGAACTTGCTGTGATGCAACTTATATCAGATTCCTTTCACTCTGGGTTCCATCCTCATTTGCAGACAATTAAGAAGTTTTTCCTCACAATCTCAGCAGCACACTTTGGCAAAGATGAAAGAGACATTGGAATTGGGAGGCTCCTGAATTACCCGCACTGTTCTAGGCTTATTCTGTGCACACACACACACACACACACACACACACACACACACACAAACAGCATTTTGGTACAAAAAAGGGGCTCGAATGTCTGTCGAAAACACCAAAGAGATGGTCTGCCCCCCCACCCCCACACCAGTACTGTACCATACTGTACATATTACGTTGCTTTCAAACATAGTAAATCTACACTGGGAAACTAATCAAAAGACCGACTGAAAGGTGCCACTGTCATTATACTTCTCAAGAAGTTTGCTTTTTCAGGATAAAAGATGGAAGTTCACTTCCAGCAGACCCTGGTGGACCAATAAAAAATTCCCTAATGAGCTGCAGCGGGACTTGGCAAGAAGGGTAAGAAGAAAGAACCAGGATGGTGAGTTAACAAGGACAGAGTTTCAGTAGCTTAAATCTGCAAGGTTTAGGTCTGAAGAGGTGATCTTGGTATAGTGGTAGTTTTTTTGGTGGTTTATGACTCTTGAGAGACATACTGTACTTAACATGAATTACTTCAGAACAAAGCAACATGCTGTGAAAGCAGTGGCTTAGGAGCAGAACTCACTGTATGTCTGCTAAAGAACCTTACGTTGTTCGCCAGCTGCCGACTGGAGGCAGAAACAGAACAAGCTGCCATGGTACAAATTACGGTTCACCTCCTCTAATCTACTGCTTTTATAAATATACTGGAAAGAGGGACAACCAGGATCTGCTGCCTGAGCTGCAATCTTGACATCCAAGAGTTCCTACAGATGAAAAAGGATTATGCAGAAAGGTTGGGCCCTGATATAACTGCAAACAGCTTAAAATTTCAGCACATCCTGTACTTGTTAAAAACACTGACTTTAACACAAGTTTATTAAATATTCAGCTTGCACCAAGCAAGGCTTCCTCCTGCCACGCTTAATGCTATTTTTGGCCATTTCAATGTTTCTGTTACCAGAGAATAAAAGGAAGTGTAGATATATATAAAACCCCCTGTGGAAACGCCATGGTTTTCTTTAAAAAAAGTCCTTGGTTATTTGTTTTTTGACTTCCTTACAACAAAATGTTTGTGTTGAGCCTGGGTTTGTGCTCAGCCTGCGAGCAACAGCCACTGTGGACAGGAACATGCTGAGATTTGTTCTGTGAACCTCATTCTGTGACATATATGAAAAATATGCTTGTCCATACAGGAACTGCAGGTAGCGCAGCTGATAGGGATACGACCCACTCACTGGTGCTCCTCTGGTTGAAACCTCGGGGGGGGGGTTAAAAAGAACTGAAATCCCAGGTGCTGGAGTACCTCTGAGCACAGTGCTGTACTTATAATTGTTTCAGCAAAAATATGTAGCTGAGTAAACTCGATACGAACTTTTTGTTTGTGACAGCAGCAACGACAAAAGGTCACAGCAGAACAGGGATGAAAAACAGCACCGGAGAAGAATGAATAAATCCCATATTTTCAAATATGATCTACTGATGTCCACATCCGCTGTCCTTAAAAGTATACAGAATTCCTATGAGACATTACATACTGTGTATGAAATATTAACTTAATCTGGCAAAAGAGAATTCAGTTGTGTCGTCCATATAAAGGGGAAGTCTGAATATAAGCTCCGCCATAAAATGCTAATAAGTGATTAAAACTAAAAGAAATAAGATGAACAAACGTTTTTCCAGGGCTTCAGTAGAATAGTAAATTAAAATTAAACTTTGCATTTTCTTTTTACTATAAAGTAGAAACCATCTATATCGGTAACTGCTAGTCCTGGTCATGGTTGCGGTCATCCAGAATCTCACCCAGTCACTGGGCACCAGACTAGGAGACTATATGCATGACGGGATGCTGGTCCATTGCAGATCCCATTGCTGTGCACCACCTTGTTGCCCTTGAAGCCCCCATATCTAGAAATGCAACAGCATCATAAGCAATAATTTTAACTGGAAACCCAGTGTTACTCTACAACAGTCTCTCAAACTAAATATACTGTAGTGTAGACAATAAACAAACAAACACACAAACAAATGTGTAAATAAAAATGTGTGCGTGTGTGTGTGTTCATTTGATCATCTCTTGTCCATCTGAGATGACAAAATGTGCATCCTTCACCGTCCTGGAATGTGAAAACTAAGGTGGTCCTACTGGTGAGAGGAGCACTTGGGGTCATGACCTCTAAGCTGGAGGAGATCCTAGACATCGTCGGTCTCAGTGCTCTCAGCGCACCCTGGGAACCATGGTCTTCTGACGTTTAAACCCTAAAGTGATATTTAAACTTGAACATAACAGGTTGCACTGTGGAGCAGCAGGTTGTGTTGCTTTCTCACCTCCTGGGCTGTTTGGATTTAGACTCAAACCTGTGTCATTCTGTGTGCAGCTTGTAAGTTCTCCTCACATGGATTTCCAGCAGGTGCACCAGTTTCTTCCCACAATCCAAAGCCATGTGATGAACTTAGGTCTACCCTGTCTAGTCCAGCACCCAACCCTGACTTGGTTTCTTTTTTATTGCATTCCTCTAAATGTTTCATTTTGTTTTGCTCAGATTTGATGTGCAGTTCAATACTTTCTGTTGTTCAGATGGTTTAAAAGAGCCCCACGGTTCTGGAAAGAAGATTTTGCACTCTGGTGGTTTGTATTGTCAAAAAGCGGAAGAGCAGAAAGTACTAGAAAAGAGGCCGTGCGAATGGAACGTGACGTGAGTACACTTGAGCGTTCAAGGCCTTCTGTTTTCGCCATCCCAGGGTCCCCAGGGCTCATGCTGGACAGGCTGCTGGTTGTCCACTACACAGGCCCCTGCTGGGGAGCTGCTGGGGAGTCTGCTAGCTGGCAGCCGCTAGTGGAATATTCCCCCTCTTTTCATCGCTGCAGCCCGCCTACACAGCACTGTGAGTCTCTGCGGCATTACAAACAACTACAAGCTGGGCGAGACATTTCGTCTACAGTGCCTCCTGTTATATGGACTCAGGAGCAGCTGAATCCAGCAGGTGTCCCAGGATATCCTACATATATGACAAAAGCGAGTGGTAAAAAAATGTCACTCGGCTGAAAAGGAGGCAAGAGAGAAGCACAGATATCAGACCGAATTACTTGGAGCTCGTAAGCATTTTAAAAATAAAATTAATAATCAATGATGTAAGCAACAACTCCCAAATGAAGAAAAAAGCAACACAGGTATGTATCTCATATATTAATGTAGATACACAAGTGGATATAAACCCACAAGGTAAGACAATAAACCTGCAGGAGGCACAGTCTGGGTTTCCTCTGCCTGCAGGCATGGAAAATGGTAAAAAGAGACAACAAAAGTGAACGGGAGAAATCAGTGAGACGGCAGGAGAAAAGGAAGGTGCAGCTGAAAGGGGCTTGATTCACATGGCTTGAATGAGACACAAGTGTAGCCTGCTTTAGTGGCTGAGATCTGGCGAACAGGCTAAACAAAAGGCAAGCGCTCAGCAGTAGAGGTTGTCACTGCACAGCGAACCGGAGGGTGATAGGACGGGTGACAGCCACTCGTGGTGCGACCAGGCGGGAGCGGCTGGCATGGTAGGTACTGTAAGCCCGACTGTGGCCGGCCAGCAAGCCGTGAAGTCCCAAGCAGGCGGTCAGGAAAACTTGAGGCCACGGCAGGGAAGACTCCTCAGGAGCCCCAAAGAAGGTTCTTGCTGGGAAAACAAAAGGAAAAAAACAAACTTCAATGAGCCACAGACTATATAGCTAAAAAACAGCTATATTAAAAATTTAATATATTGGTTTGCTGTAATATCAGTCATTCACTTCAGTTCTATCTACAGAGTCTCACTGAGGTTTCCAGTTAGACAATATTTAATAATTTGGCATCGCAGCTAAACAAAGGCAAGCAAAAGTGTCATCTGTGCTGTGATATTTTTTAATGGAAAAATAAAAAGGTGGGTCTATAAAGCAATCTGTTCCGTAAAGGAGAAGGTTCTGTAGAATCATTTCCATGTCCCTTATCATGCCTTTGCATCAACACCAAAGCCGACAACCTCAGATTCCCGTGCTTATAAACATGTCTGTTGCGGATCGCGGCCAAACGTAATTCTGGCGTGCAAACAGAGGACCTGAATATCTGGAAAAACAGGGGCAGGCAATGGTGGTCTGAGCCCCCTAGCAACAGATGTAGATGTGCATTATTGACAAGAGGCCCATTTCTGTGGAAGATCAAATTCCATCAGTGGTGCAGTGAGAGGGCAGGGACTGTTGCATAAGCTGAGTGCTATCAGAGACACTGCACACCTGCTATGGCTCTTTGATTTTTTTTCACCCTCATTGTGGCTGTTTCCCAGCCATGCGGACTAGTGGGCATCGGAGGCTTGATGGCCTTCCTTGGAGCATAACTGCCTGCGCTCCTGTAACAAAATGACTTCTGTTCCGTCTATCCTGATTTTGACATGAGATGAAACTGACGGGAAATAAATATTTCCTCCTTGCAGTGGGCTGTAGCGACTGTCTTGTTTCCAAGGTATTATGGAGCAGCGCTTATAATGAAATACTAATAGGAAAAAAGAAAAAAAAACCCACGGTACACCGTCAACAAGGTGCTTGCTTACTGCACTAAATTTCTAAAGAACCCCCCCCACCACCACCACCTTCACAGGTCCACATAAGAAAGTTTTCTATTATAAATCTCATTACCAGTATTGATTGCCATACGTTTCTTAGGCAGTGTTATTTTTTTTGCTGCAACACTGCAAGAATGGTCCCGCATTGAGAATGTGTGTGTGTGTGTGTGTGTGTGTGTGTGTGTGTGTGTGTGAGAGAGAGAGAGAGAGAGAGAGGGAGAGGAAAGGAAAATCTTTACCTGTAAATGATCCACATTTTAGATCCAGCCACACACAAGCCACGGGAGTTCTTTGCTAGATTATGTACCATAATAATTGTTAATGATTTGGCTGGCATCTTCGAAGCCTCATAAAACTGTTATTCATTTTTAAGCATTCAGCACTGAGTACAATTCCGGGGAGAAACCCTCGCATTTATTTCCATGATATTACAGCTTATGTTGCCTCAGTTTTCAATTTTATATTTGACAATAAAATAAATGCTACTACCTACTTCACAATAATGTTCCCTGACAGACAGCGTATAAGCAGCTGTGGCGGCATCACCTTCTGTGCAGCATTACGAACACGTGGCCTTTGTCAGATGCAGAGAATCCTTTCAAACAATTGACAATTTTATATTTTATTTATACACTTGACGTGTGCCCAACGCGCTTGTTGATGTCGCTGTCAGTAAAAAAAAGAAAAACAGTATCTGATAAAAAAAAAATTATTTAAAATTTATGCCATGCAATAAATAAAACCTGAACTTCTCTTACACAAAATGATGCTGGTGTCATATAGTTACAAAAGAGCTGCAGCTGCACATAATACCACCAAACACCAGCTGGAGGACTGTTTTGGTCTCATATACACAAATAGGCCATATTGCTTTTTTACTTTTATTCCGTTTCAAAAGTTTGTTTTTGTAGATTTTATGCGCCACCTGTGGGTCTGATTTGGGGATTCTTGTGTCCCATATTGTCAATCAGAAGCCGGGAGCATATAAATAAACCATGATCAACGGCGCCAGATGCTCGGTCTCATTGTTTGGTGCTTGCGTCCCGGAATCCCAAATCTCCACAGATACATCCTACTTGTCATTTTAAGTGTTGAAAAAGGTGCTGGGAGAAAAGTAAAGATATCAGAAACTTAGGAGGCATGTTAACCCACGCAAAGCTCATGGTTGGGGGTTGCGAAATATTTGCCCCAAATAAAACTTCAGCAACGTGAAAATCAGATCAAATTCTGTCATAAGCTGACAATACTTCTTTCTGGTGAATGTACTTTGTGTTTAATTTCAGACGATTATTCTTTTCTTTTAAATATAGTATCATTTAAGATTTGACTGAAAGGAAATATGTAATTTTTCTCATTGATGAAGGGGGTAAAAAGTCAAAAGGCAGATAAATTGAGAGTGAGAGTAACTCAGTTTTGAATGTTTTGAAACAGTCATTCAGTAGAAAGTTAGATACTGATTGGAGACTGAATTGCATTAACTTTAGTATCTATTAAACAGCCTAAGTGCAGTAAAATAGGCATAAAGAGTCAATGCCTCAGGTAACGTCCATAAAAGAAAAATATTGAAATGTGAAACCAGTGTAGTATTTTTTTCAATAATGTATGGAATATGTAACTTAGTATTGATAATGTACAACCACACAACTGTGCTGCACAGCCACTTGACTGACTGGGGGACATAAATGGGACAGAATATAACAGGACAGGATAGGATAGGACAAGACAGGGGAGGACAGGAGAGGATAAGATAGGAAAGGATAGGTTAGAATAGGACAAGACAGGAGAGGACAGGACAGAGCAGGATGATGGGAAAGGATAGGATAGAAAAGAAGAGAATAAAACAGGGCAGGAAAGGACAGAATCCCCTACAGGGATTAATAAAGCTTATGTATGGATACTTTCTCTACTTCATACCCCAAATCAGGAGCACAGGCCTTGTATTCCTTTCAGGTGGACAAAGGCCACTTACATAAATAAATAAATACATTTTGCCGGCATCAGGTTTTGACTGTCTGCTTTTTAGAGAACTGATTGACTGACTGATACAAATTCAATCAGCCTTCATAGCCAGATGATTTATTTATTTCAGCCCTTTTTTTGTTGACCCTTCCCTGCTCTCACAAAAGGCCTCCTTGATAATGAACTGAAACTGACAAAGGATTTCCTGGGGACTTTGCATCACTTTTGTCTCAGCACATTTCTACACTTGGGCCAGCAGGATATTTCACAAACCAGCACTTAGCCCACTGTGATTTTTAAACTAAAGCATAGCTAAGGTCTTTCGGAAGGTGTCCCATATTTCAGCTGTTTATGCTGTTTTCACTTTAAACTGATGGATTTAAGTGTTTTTGTGAGCTAATGTGCAGTTTTGCAGTGAAAGTGGGAACCAAATGGGTGGAGATGGGGGGGGGGTGTCCCATAAATGTGCTCGATGCTGAATCCTGCAGTTAAAGGAAGAAAAGGATCTACTTTTGTAGGACAGCATCAGAATCACCAAGGAGGAAATTAATTTAAAAAATGGCCCTTAGATTGACCCCCTCCTTCCTAAACAAGTGGGGACAATAACAGTGTTATTGTTGGGTTGCAATAAGGAAAGCAATAGTGGAGTTGGTTAAGATGGGCCTAAAAGGGCGTGAGAAAAGTAGCAGCATTGCTGGAAGAGACGGCTTTATGACAAAGTAAAGAAAAAAAATTTAAGACAGCCGAAAAAAATGTTTCTGTTTGGGCACCGAAGGCAATTCAAAGTGGAGAAATTTGGGGCGATAAACCATTTTTGTAGGTTTAAACCCCAGAAGGAGCACAGCTGTTGCTTTAAATGTGAGTGATGCACTTAACTCCAACCACGTCAGTGAACAGCTATAAACCAGCAACGTTGGCCGTACAGTAAACACACCTACAATCGATAGCTAACAGAGGTAAGAAATACCCCACACGACCCCTGTCGCATGCTTCTGGTTTTGCGTTTAACTTTAACGTTATCAGATATCCTCTAAACAAATTGGAAGCGAGGGATGTGGGAAGAGATACCGTGGTTGAGGGTCGCCGTCTTCACTGTTTACACTTCGGGCTGTAAATAAAAAGCAGTGAGAAATCTGTGTGGCTAAAGCACCTAGATTACTTGTAACTCTAGGCATAAAATTTAATATTCAAAACAATTAGGACTGGGTGAATCAATATTCAGGGCGATAACCAGATGAACTGGCCAACGGGCAAGATGTAAACTCATTAGACGCTTTTGGATGCAACCGGTCCTGCAATCCTATGCTTAGTTAAACAAATGCTGAATGTGTCATTTCCTAACACTTCGGGTAACTTGGGTTGCACAAAATGATTTATTTTATGTTTGCATCCACACATGCAGAGCACAACTATGACAAACATTTCAGCACTTTCTCTGTAGCAGAAATGCCCAGTGTGACAGAAAAGTGTGTTTCTTCCCAGAACCGTCTCACTTTAGATAATTTACCTTAGTTCAGAGGGATTACATATTTATTAATAACTACCATGAATAATGAATGAAAAGTACGGGGTTGCAAAATGCAGTTTGGTGGCTGGCTGGTTTTACAGTTTGGCCAAAGAAAGAAGTGATTCCTGTCTGAATGTTTCAATAAAATGGTGGTTCATTAAGTCAAAATCATACAGGATAGTTTCCCAGCTTTTTTCTACAATTACCCCACAAGGTGCACGACATATTATTTATTTATTTAGAACTTAGATTTTATTGCGACTTTTATTTCATGTCTTTTTAATTTTTTTATTTGCATATTTATTATTTCTTATCAATATTTAATTTTTTAAAATATGATTAACTCGTTTTTTTTAACATTGCTTTTATTATTATTTCAATTTGATTTCTGCTTGTCTGATTACTTGTGTAATCTTTGTGTATCTTTTTGTAATTTTACACATGGCTCTTCCAAATTGCAAAGATTATTGTTCTGAAATTTCATTAATTTTTTTTCAACGAGACTAAATTCCAATGACTGCATAGATTGAACTCTGCTCTGATGGTTCACCAGTCAAGTACAGTCTTTCCCTGATGGATTTCCCACAGATATGAAACTGACTAAATTAAGTCTGGTTTGTAAAAGGCTTCTAACAGTTATTACTGTATCTATTATTTGGATAATACTGTAGTGCTGAAAATAGCCTTTAATTACAGCCATTTTAAAGTCATGCTGGCACTGAGAGAAAGTTGTCATTTTGACCTTTGCAGCCCACTTACAGTATTTCTTCTCTTTATCATTTACAAATATAACATCCTATTTCAGTGTTTTGTTGACCTGTTAACATTTATTAGCTGTTTTGAGACAACAATGGGACAAAAACTGGTGCATTTTCACCATAATATATATACACAATTGAGTGGCATGGTGGGGCAGTGGGTAGCGGCATCACCTCGTAGTACCCGGACTGCTTGGGCATCTGCTAGTTGGGCGTGTTTCCCAATCTAGCTCAGTACCTGTGGAGTTTACATGTTCTCTCTGTGTCAGCATAGGTTTCTGAGTGCTCTGGTTTCCTCCCACCATCCAAAGGCACGCGCTCCGGTTTCCTCCCACAGTCCAAAAAGACGTGTATCCACTGTTGCATTCGAATGAGAACGTCGAACCCAAGTGTACGATGGCATGAAGTGGGGTGGATGCGGGCTGTGAGATGTGAAGGCACGAGGAGCCTTAGTAGCCTTTCCACAACTGACCACTATGCTGGCGGGGGCTTTGTCCAAAACTCCCCTACCCATGTCCAAAAAAAAAGGAAAAAGTTCACAATTGCAAATGTATGTCTACACAAACTCTGAGCGGTTTGAAAATCGCTGTTTAACTCACTAAATGTTCAGTGAAAGGGTCATTTATATAAGGATGCGTGTAATTTGTACTCATAAGAAAAGCATCGCTCTGTATCAGAGAAGAAATCCAGCGCTCTATAACATCGTACTCGACGTTCCTCTGCCGGACAAGCAATAATTGTATAAAAGCTTGTTATATAGAAGTAACTATGTAAAATGAGTCTCTGATGGGAGGTGTTAGTGACAGCAGTTCTCGACACAAATAGTTTCAACCTTTAGAGAAAGCGGCAGCCTATGCAGAAATTTTACTAAAAACTCCATTAAAAAAAGTTTACAATTGCACATTTTCTCTCGTTTGAAATTTGAGAAAAATAAAATTAAATTCAACCAGATTATGCAAAGGCCTAACAAAAGAGCCCAGTTTTGCAGTCAAGGAATTCAACTGAGCTTAGCTGGATCCATCCCCTTACAACTGCAGCCGCCTTTATGGAACAGGGGAGACTGAGGGTAATGAGGAATTCCACATGGTTTGGCTCATTTTATGTTAATTCCAGGTCTTGATCAATGAACTGTATTCCGTTTGCACAGATCTAAGCAGATTTGCTACCAGTGGTTCCTGCATCTGCTTCAAAAAATGTGCCGAGCAAAAAGGCTTCCTTGAGACGCGATATCAGAGAGCGGAGTGCAGAAGACACATTAGGTGCACACTGCTGTGTAAAACTTCACAGCCGTCAGGGTTTTTACTTGCACACGACAAGCAAGATCTTCTTTAATCATTTTATACTTTGTAATCACAGCCTTAGAACCTTGCTTGAACCCAGGACAATATATTCCAAGTTTTAAAATGCTGATTTTAGAGGCGTTGGTGGTGCTGTTGAAGGAATGTTGGCAATTTGGCTCCGAATGGTGTTTGGTTTAATAGCTTTATGGTTTCCACCGGTAGGAGGATATTCAGGGCCTTTGACATCACTTTGTATGGCTTAGCTTGGTCTGGATTTGAGCAAAAAAAGGTTTAAATGACATATTCACACCTGTACTAATGTGTTCAATCTAGTATCTTTAACATTGTCTTATTTCCATAAATGACATCAATTTAACATCTAAACCGTGAACAACTGGCAGGAAAGGAAAGGAAGCTGCTGGCGACAAATCATTTATGCAGAACAAAAGGAGAATTCTCTTTTTTTTTTTTTTACCCATGTCTGAAAACAAAGAATTTATATTCAAATTCACAGGCATCATTACATTCTGATAACCGACAGCAAACCGGTCCTTGCGAAAGGTCCCACAAATGTGTTCGGTGCGGTTCTTACTAAGGAGATGTCATTCTAACGATTACATAGGACATGTACGCGCTACAAAAAAGATCATTTATAGAGCTAACAAAGGACAATCCAGTCAGCGGACATAGTTAATTAAAATTACAAAAATGACTTGCAAATTAGTCAAATGAATCTGTAAAATATACTGCGGCGTTATATTTAATCACATTTCATTACGAGTTAAATGCTGTCATCCATGCAAAACAAAATGCGTAACTTTTGAAAGAAATTCATTACAAACTTTATATTAGCTCAGCCTGCCTTTGTGTTCGGTTGGAACGAATGAATTTACATGTTGTAATTCTGTCATCCTGTAAACCAGGGAGCTGCAATTTGTGCAAAGGAGTTGTGATCATAGATTCACGAGAACCTTCGCAAAGGACAGAGATTAATTAAGACAAAGAAATGAGATCCATCATCGGCATGTTTCCCACCACAAGCCCTGGATCATTCTCATCAGAGGGTGATGAAAATAAATTAATCCGGACTGATTTCCCAGCGGAAAATCCGTCTCGATTGCTTAATAATACGACGTGGTATATTTCCATACGAGATGCATTCGCGGACCTCTAGCGCTACGGAATTGTTAACGTAAGTTTGCACAAAAAAAAAAAAAATACACATTTTTCTAAAAAGGGGTCACCCTATGACTGAATGTAAAGGCAGTAATGATATGCAAAATTTCCGAGGAGCCCATCAAGTAGTAAGCGGCAATGAGAGAAATGAGACCCAGAAGCAACAATTAAGCGAATGGGCCGTTCAGACCTCTTTCTCCTTCGACAGAAAGCAACACGACTCACTTAGCGCAGCGCCGAAAGTAACCTTTATGGGTTCAGCCCTTGAATAAAACTGTCTCCCTAATCACCCTGTAATGGCCTTTGGGCACGTGCGGAATCTGAATGCATCACCTGCTTCGATTTCTTGGAAGCCAAGAAAAAAAGAGCTCATTGGTTTCATTGTACCGTTCATCCCAAGTCTTTACTATTCAACTCTGACAAGGCAAATAACATTAAGAAGTGGAATAACTGCGTCTATAAATACTGCATCTTAACGTTACTTTTTACAACGCGAAAAAAAAAGTTTCTGCAAGGTCCTCTTATTTTGTGAGTTGCTAAAGAAGTTCGTGGCTCCGGTTGCATTAAATCTTATTACCCTGGGTAGAAAAAGCGCACGATTGTTATATTTACAGCTGCTACCAGTGAGGCTCAGCTTAAAGGATTTGTTTGATATCATAAGCGACTTAAAATGAACTCTGTGGTGCAAATATCATGTAATGCTGCCATATTAATGCTGCCCCATTCACAGGACATGTATGTTTTTGCATTATCTGGTATCCAGAATGCTTGAGGGTCAAACAGAAATGCTTTATAAATATCAGAAAGTGACCGAAACCCGAAAGTGAAGCACCCTGTGAATCAGCTAAAAAAAAAAAAAAAAATCATATATTTACTGCACCGGTGTGAAATAGATATAGGCATACAGTTTCCATATATCATATAAAACATTTTCGTATCTCCCATAAAACTATGTGTAACACCTTTTATTCCACTACTTGGAAACATTTAATAGGAAAACGGCATTGATGGTGTTCTACTGACTGCTATTACATGCGTGATAAAAGTAATGCTGCTAAAGTGAATGTGTTTGAAAAGTATTCAAAGGCAAACAATTTTAAACTAGACTATCTCACATTTTAGAGTCTTCTGATAATAAGCACACCCTTCAAAACAAGCTTGCTTTGTTATGAAGATAGTATTTATCTTCACTCAGTTCTACCAGCTCAGGGCTCCTAAATGCATTGCTAAAGCATATAAATGGAATTAGAAAGAAAAAGGTTCCTAAAAGCATCATCTCCTGCCTAAGATCCTAGGGTTTTGGACCAGTCACATTGATATGTGATGCACAGTGGGCCAATCTTGGTAACTTTCGGTGCAAAATCTATAAGGTTCCCTCTAGATGTGAGGTATTCTACCCATTACAGCTACTCATTTCTTTTAGTTGAAGCTCAAGGAAAGGTAGCTGCAGCTGTAGCGTGAGCACCTCTCAAGGACCTGAAACCCTGAAGCGAGGTGTAGAATCACACTGGTGGGGCTTGACTGGAATCGAAGGTGGACAGGAGATTGAGAAACAGTCTGAACAACAATCATACACATGAAACCATTTGCAATCAATGAGCAGCTTTTCTTTTCAGGCCAAAGGGTCAAATGGCCTGCTCTTGCTTGGGCTGTTTACCATTGAGATCAACCAGCAGAACGCTTTCCACCGGCAGTATTGGTCACCTTCTACTCCCTGGGTGGGCCACGATACAAGTTATTTTAACCACAAACAAAAACAACCAGTTACGTTCAGTTGCAGTGAAGTGCAAAAAATCCAATACTTTGTCTAGCCGTGAGAAATGTTATATCGGATTTGTGCCAAGTTTAGAAATGGACGTGTTTGACTGTCAACATTTGACTCCGTCAAACAATGAAGCTGTGAATAAGGACGTGTGGATCCAAGAAAGTAAAAAACTAATTGCACAGCAATGTCCTCGCGTGACCTTGCACAGAGTTTTTCTACAAGTCCGGCTTATAGTCAGATTGTGTTAACTGAATTAGATGGCATTCATCATTAGAAGCTAAATAACTCAAGATGAGAGGGCAGAACTCAGTGTCAAGTGTCATAATGAAAATATATTTATTTTGCTACTTTTTATCTGCTTTTCAATAGGCCATTATCAGGCTGCCAAAACTGCAAATGATCTAAAGCATTAATCCTGTAGTTTCATGTCAAATTACTTTTTAACCCAGCTCCAGACATCATACATTAGCTCAGAGTAATTAAATGTAGAACATATCTGGTTTAATTCCCATTTAGGTTTTGTTATATGTGGGGATATTGGTGTCCTTGACAAGAATGCCAGAAGTTTAATTAGACCAAATCCCACGTGAAACGCTTTGTTACAACATCAGTCTGACAACAACACCTGTGCTGAAAATTGTTTTTCAGGTGGTTTAATGCGGTAATTACCATTGCATGCCAAAAAACATATCATTTCAATATTAAAAGGCCAATAGACAATAGTTTCTTTTTTAATGAAACTCACAAGCTGTTCAGGTTTTTGCTTTTTGTTGCATAAGTTTATAGTGTTGTACTGGATTGCAGGGCCTGTTCCTATCTATAACGTGCTCATCAAAACTAAGAAAATGGTATGTGACTCATTCGCCTACAGAAAGATGTGGTGAAAAAAAAAAAAAAAAAAAACAACACCATAAGCAGTGAGACTATAGTCCTACATGATGGTGGTGTTGTAAATGAGGTGCTACTGAGCTTTCCTTTATGAGTGACAGGGACAAAATAGCACATATAATATCTACTGGATCCATCTTTAGCAAGATGATACAGCAGAGCAGAGAAGATGGGTACAACATAATCAGGCAGACAAGAAACATTACATATATATACAGTAGTTACTGGAAATTGCACCTGTAAGGATACATTCTACATTTACCTGGTAATTACTCTGCATACTGAAGCTCTTAGATCTTCCCTAATGGTCTTGCAGGGCTACAGCCAGCTCAGCTTCTCAGACTATCTGAGCATTTAAACACTTGATTGAACTAGTTATTTTCCTAATTTACCTCATTTAGCAGTTGCACACACATTGCAGCCCCTCAGGACCAGGAGCAGAGACCTGCGTTGAAACGCCGCAATTAAATGAGACGTTGTTCAGACATTAATGCAATGAGGATGTCACAAAAAGCTGAATAAAACATTCAGAAACAAGACAAACACAAAATACCCGATTTTGAAACAACCTTTTCCTGGATTCTCATGCCAACTGAGCCATTTCCAGTTTGATGTCAGACATAGCAGAGTCTTGGGCGGGCTCGATTTGCCATAAGACCCTTCAAATCTTCCTCCTTACTCTGCCTGCACATCACTTAGCAGCACACATTAGTGTGACAACTGGCTGGACATGATGTGTAATCCTGACCTCAGCTGACCTCTGCTGACCATCAGCCTCTAGGCTTTAATGTGGTGGCAGGGTGAGAGGTCTGCCCCAGGTACCAGGTAAAAAGAAGGTATGAGGGATGTAACAAAATTATTATTTTTTTGAGGGGAATTAAAAAAAACAAACAGACAAATAAATAAACATATAGATAGATAGATAAAATAAAATAAAATAAGTAATAAGGCCCAGGTGCAGGTGCTTTGCAACTCCTGATGTCGACCTTGAAGGGTGTGATTGAAAAGAATGAAATATCTGTACAAATTTTCAGACCAAATGGAAAATATGAAAATGGACAACTCAGGGAATCTGGGTTGCACCATAAATTCTTTTTTATGCATATACAGCTTCCTCAGAATGTATACAAATGCATAGAGGACACAAAATACAAGGGATGGCAAGGCAGGATAGGAGGTATCGACTTTACCAGTGTTACATTATAAGTATAAAATGGCGCAGCAGTTGTAAAACTGAACAGGGTCGCAGGAGAACTGGCCGAAGATCTGAGTGGCGTAAGGGACACAAAGGGGGCAGGGGGACGACTGCTCCCTGAGGTGCCTGTGGACATGTCTCTGGCACCACCTGCGTGAGTCTTTGTTGGCGCATTTCTCTGCCTGTTTGTGCCTATGTGTACATATGCACCTATAAGTGTTTAACAATCTAAAAATAAGTACAATAAAAGAAAATGTTTGTTCTTTGGCTGTGTCTCCTTTTTGCCTGTCAACATTCATTGGATTATGTGGTACACATGGTTATTACTGTAAATAACTTTGATGTGCAGTATATAGAGGGACAGGTGGGTGTCAAAGAAAATATCTACACTGGGTGCACCACTGCCTGCAGGAACATCAGATACCGTGATGGTTCCCAAACCATGTCTTTTTCTGTGGAAGGAGACCAGATGATGTTCGAAACTGGCAAATGACACTCAGGAAGGGCCCTTTAGCTGTCTGAGCCACTCAGAGAGGACCTTGCACACTTTATAAAGGGCCCTTTTTTTCCAAAAAAAAAATATTCATAAGTGTTCATGTCGACAGACACAGATCAGTAAACATTATAATAAAATAAGGCATTTATGCAATCTTAGATATTTCAGCAAGAAAATGTGATGTCGACAAGATTTATTCCATCAAAATAAGCTCAGCAGTAAACAATATATCTCTTTATTTGGTTGTATTCACAATATGTTGCTTTCAGCTTTTTGTGCTGCTGTGTCCCTTTGCTGCTGCTGGTTAAAAAAAAAAAAAAAAAAAAAAAAAAAATAGATATGTTCCAGTCATAATTACCCCATAATTTATGTCACAGCAAAAAAAAAAAATTGTCAACAGATGATGTTTCCACACAGTGAGTTTAAATATTTCCTGGAAATATATGCAAAGAAAAATTGTTCTACCCATAAAAAAAACAAGGCTGAACAGCAAGTTTGTCAATTACATGTGTTGAAAAGAAGTCAGAGAAATAAGTCGAGCCCCTGTAACACCGGGGTGTCAAGGCTGGCTGAACTGTACACGACAATTACCTGTCATCACATCTCTTATGGGTAAGAACCAGTCTCGCACATCCTGCTGACAGGGGCATTGATGGAACGCCTTGCTAGTTCAAATCCAACAGATTTGCTGAAATTTGCCACCCAAAAATGGTATCGAAAGTCTCTGCATTAGCATGATAAGTTCCACCATGCTGATTTCTGCACATTTCCCACATATTGACGTGGTAATTTGCTTAAGGTACATTTAAACTTGTTACTACAACTAGTGGAACAGACTACGTAACACCTATAAGTATGCAAATAAAATTTGTTATTTAATAAACTATCATCATATTAATGACATTACAAATAATATATCACGATAATTTTGTGCAGTTGCATTATTTGCAGGCAAAATTTATTTGAAGTCCTCCCAACTGGACCCCCCACGAAGCTCCACTCTAAGGCCGTAAGTTTTACAATGGACATATGAGAGCTTTGAGGCATCAGCTGTGCCTTCCAACCTTGTCAACATGTTTCGCCTTTAGAACCTGCATTACTGCGGTGTTTATTTCCCCCGCGTCTAACCAATTGTCGTCCAATGCACTTGGTGGGACCCGGTAATCGTGCCACAACCATCACTTTGGACATGTTCTCCTCTGGTGTGTCGTTAGGGGCTGATTTATGGAGCTCACTGCCTTTCTGACGTGAGATGTTATGGACAACAGCACGAGGAAGGGAGGAAACGTTTTCTCGCCCTGTGCAACAAAGTGCACAGTGAGATGCCACTGTAACGGCTTTTTGGATTATAGCATTGTGAGCAATTATGAAAATTGTAAGGTGTAAACGTTTGGATGAAAATGAAGGGCTGAGAATACTTCTTCATGGGGAAAAGGCATGGTTAGGGATAGGGTTAGCTGGGAGAACAGAAGATGTCAGAGAAGCTCAGGACATGAGGTTTCAGGGTGATGTGGACTGAATAAGGATTGCTTCTGTTTTTGGGGACAAATTAACTGTTGTCATTGGTTGACTTTATGCAAAGTGCACAAATTAAGGAGGTATTACATTCAACTTCTGTCCGACTAGAATTTGTTGGTGGGATAAGAAAGCACTGCATGCTGTGTGGAACTTGCACACTAACTAGCTAGACGGATTTCAAAGCATCTCCTGGGTGTTTGTGCCACATTTGTCTCCTTATTTGACTGCAGAGAAAAACATCTTCTTATACTCATAGTTTAGAGGATTAAGAACATTATAGCAGATGTGCTCATACTAAGGACTAAATATATGGAACTAGTGGATTTAATGGAATGTATGTTGCTAATAAAAAATATTCCCCAGTTGTGGATAAGCAGCACCAGTCAACAAATGAATAGCTTCTTTAATACGAAACTCTCGATCCAGTAAATTTGTAGCTTTTGAGAAAGTAGGTGACGGTTCAAGGAACTGAATCAGAAATACTGTCACCAATAAAAGAAAAAAGATTGCCTGGTGGAAATCAGGTACTGTATATTTCATACATAATTGCTTGTGTCGGCAGTGGAATAGACTTTTCCAGAACTTGTGCCTTGTGCCAGTGGGAGGTGGCGACCCTTGTTTGGCCTCCATCAATTAAATGTCCTTGTATCCATGCAACTGTGACATTAATGTGTGTGTTTTTATTATTTATAAATATAAATATATGTCGAAAGGGAGACCTTCGGAGAATTCTTTAGGTTTCCCATTCACAGCTGAAAAGCAAACTTACAGTGTAGCGGAAAACAAGCTGTGCTAGAAGCACCTTTCTGAGGTACACATAGGTTTATAAACAGTAAAAATACTGTTTATATGACTTTCAAAATTTCATCTAAATAGATGCCGATCACAAAGAGGGAGAACGACTATACGTGCTGGCATTCATGTTGAATTTAAGTAACAGGTCATATTTTGCTTTCAAATATAACATAAACATAATAAATTACTGGCAATCTATTTCTCTGTAATACAGACACACACACACACACACACACACACAAAGTCAGTGGACAATTACTATATTCACAGGGATGAGGATGAATTCCTTTTACTGGCTTTATGGAGAGAATAACCGATTTCACAGCTTCATGGTTCCAGGCAGTTGTGATAAATTAACAATAAAAATATTTGTTATTAGAACAGGCATCTTAATGAAAGCAACTGCATGATCAATTATTCTTTTATTACTCTGTACTGTTTTTAGATTTTATTAACCGGTGAACAGTGAAAAGCAAAGTACAGCAGCCGTTTTAATGCTGCTGTGTAAATTATACATTTATTTTGGTTAAAGAGCTGTGTATAAATTCATCTGTCCTGACAGCTTCATAACTGCATGGAATCATAACCGTGGTGTCAAAGTGAAATGAAGTACTGAGAAAGAGCAGAAAGACCAGCGATGGGTCGAACTTGCGCACACCGAGGTGGGGTTGTACTGGACTGCTTTGAAATGGTTAAAATGGATAAGAAAAATGAAATATGGCGTATGCATCATTATTATTTGATGAAAAAATGCATTTATACTTACATTAAGTATAAAATTGAATTTTTGTCCTTACTGAACACAGCGGCATACCAGCCTGGATCGTATGGCACCTCTGCTTCGGGATGGTGGCAGAAGATGTTAAACTAGAAAAAGAGATTTTAGACGATCTGTATGTGAGTCTCAGAAGGAACCGGCATCAGTAGAGTGTCTTAATCATTGATTCTTACAAGGGCACCCAGGAGAACCCGACTGCAGTGAAAACTCTGTAGAGCTGCACAAACACTATGATGGCATCATTTAGCAGAAGTATAGCTGTTTTTGTGAAGTTATTGCTTTAGAGGCCAAAGTTATTAGAGGGTTACTCACATATTTCAGTTATTTAGTGCAACACTGCAGAAGAAATTCAAACGCAGGTGTCGCTCAAGATACGAGCCTTTGACTTATGAGTTTTTGTGTGTGTTCCACAAAGGTGTGAAATTATTTAACACCTTTTACTAAGGTGCACTAAATGGGTGTCTGATTTTTTACAGCTGACAATGTTTTATGGGCCCTTTGATTTTCCTTGTGGTTTCATTTTGAAGTTCTAATTTAATTTGAAATGCATATGAAGAATATATTACAACCTTTTTAGCTCAATGTATATGTATACAAAGAACCCATGCAGACACAGAAACATGCAACAGATTGAACTGGATTTGAAACCACACTCATCTAGCCCAGGCTTTGTGACATGTTACTATGCTGCCTTAAAAATACTGCCTGTATTTTGACACCATTTACTCTGCTCAAGTGATGAAACAGAGATTTCTTAATGGCAGCATTCAAAATATTTTCAGTGCAGGGAATAAATAATACAGCAATTACATAATATACTACAAACCACTGCAGTAGGCATGAAATACAAACTTCACAAACAAGAATAAATTCGATTAAGAAAAATCTTTCACATTCATAAAATGGCTCCTATTGTTACTACATTTACATATGTTAAAAAAATCTGGAGCTGCCAAAAAATGAGGGATAAAAGCCACCTAAAATTAAATCGGGTTAATCGTTTCACTTAGTAGTTTCAGCTGTTTGTAGTGCTGCACCGAAGAATTGTCACATTTTAGAACAGAAAAATCCGTCAAAATGCTTTTAAAATACCTAATTCATGATAAAAGGTACTACAAGGTTGCTGATGTTCAATGACTAGACAGTGTTTATGCATAATTTAGTCAAATTTCTTCTGTGATCACACACAATTTCGTATTTAAAATGTCACCAGCAGCCTTTGAGTGGCAGAGGAGATGTTTAAGTTTGACTGGGGAAGTTCTTTTTCCATGATTAAAGTCGGAGACATGCAGGAAACTTCACACACAGTGGAAGGTGGTTAATGTCGCGAAACTCAAAAGATACAGTTAATGCTGTTTTATCGGCCCTTTGATTTTCCTTGTGGATTAATTTTGAAGTTTTAATTTATTTTGAAATGCATATGAAGAATATATTACAACCTTTTTATCTTTATTTTGAAAATGTGTATGTATATATATAATTTATATAGTATATGTTTACATATATAGTTTAGGCATATAGTATATTATATATAATACATATAAATACATATACATATATACATTCATGCACATTTTGAAATCCAAATACAAAGTGGGATATCATGCATTTAATAGTGTTATGCACACTTTTGTATGCAATTGTGAAAATAAAACTGGCATTAAGGAAAATGCTGGAAACTATTAAGACTAAAGTTGATCTCTTTTTTCTGTTAGTTCAGAAGGATACAACTACTGGGTGAAATCAATAGTGAGAAGAGACATCATTTCTGTAAACACATTTGAGAATCACGCCAGCTGGTCAGAAGAGAGAAAAAATTTGAATTGTTTTACCTTGAAAGTGTGCAAAATAGACTTCGCTTGTTTATTTTCTATTTATTTTACATTGTGCTGAGAATAATATCACCGCAGGGAGCAGACAATACTGAAGAACCATAGTATCAGTTATATTCAATGCTATGCAAGACCAGTCTGCATTTAGAGTGAAAGATATTTCTTACAGAAGATTCTTCATGTTGGAAATGAAGGGTGTAGATTGATGTGTTTTTCACCCCGGTGGTATTTATGTTTGTTTGGGTTTATATTTCAAACACTGGTATCATGGATGATGATATAGAGAAGAGGAGGCCTACTGTAAATACATAACTTAGAAAGGTTCTGCATGGATCATTGATTTTAGCTGTGAAAAAAACAGGAGAAGACAGGCTTGAATTTACTTCCATTCTGACATAAAACAATACAGACGAAGAATAAATTCTCTATACAGACATTCAGTTTTACGGCAAGTAAATTTAGTTTTGTTGACTTTATGTTTACTGGAAAATGAAACAAATGTAAATGCTTTCTCATCTAAACTTGGGCGTTTTCTATATTTTGCCTTTCTTAACCTTTAATTCATTTTCTGAAGATGCTTGTATGGTTGAAAAACAGCTTATGTATTTAAAACCACTTTAAGAGGTTTTTATTACACTACACATCATATATATACAAAAAGGCCTCACGACAACAACAAAACTGATGTCTTGCAAAGGGCTATATTTATGCATTTAAATATTAGATCATTCTGTCTTCTAATACATTTATGTGCCATTACTTTAAACTGTAGTGACATACCTGTGTATACTACCTATTCTTTGCAATTGTCACTTCTCAGTCCATAAGACATCTGCTGTCAGACGTTTTCTTCATGTGTCACCTTAATTTCCTGGTAATTCATCAGTTGTCACTTAAACTTATTGTCATCTGTCACATAAACTGGGCCAAATGCCGTTAAAATTTGTTTGTCTGGTAGGTGGTGGTGGAAAAAGTCCTACAACATTATATGGGAATAAAAGTTTGTTTATTTTAAATTTGTTCCCCATTTAGACACTCTGTGTAAAACCATCAATGTGCTGGTGTATTAAGGTATTACTTGCAGTAATATGAAACCTTTATTTTAATGTACGATTTTTGCAGAGGTTTGTTTAACATTTGGTAATTAAAAGAAGTAACGGCTGTAAATTGAAACTAATTTATATTTTTGGCTAAAACGAAGAAACAGTTTTTGGTATGACTGACAAAGGATAAATTTACCTTACCAAATTACCTTTGTTAGTCACACACCTGATTTGCGGATGGCTCTGATTCCAGATGTATTTAGTTCCTATGTTTTACCCATTTTCTGTCCCACTTTTTGCCCTTTTTTCACTGCTCTGAAGGTGTTATTGGAAACTGCCAGAATTTAAACATTACATTACATTATTTGTATTATAGACAGAGTCAAAGTTTATTTAGGGTGCCGCTTTGCCCATGAACACGTCTTTCTAGAAATCTGGCCCATATGATTGAAATAATTAAACTCAAGTATAAACGCTGTTAAAAATTTTATGTCAAAAAAATTTGCCCAAAAAAATCTTAAATGTGTCTGTAAAGAACACTACAAAGTACCTTCAGAAACTCTCATCATTACCTTGATAAATGCACAGTAACGGAATACACACCCGTACCCTGGTACCTGAGTGAAACTGGGTCCTAGAAATGGCTTGTATATGACAAATTTGAATATTGGAAACAAATTAATTGCAAAGAAAAACATGATTTGTTCCAGGTTCATCTAAGAAAAACCAAATTAGTTTTCTGAAAATATCCCTCGAACTCTAAAGTACCTGTTTCAGGGTGATAAAGAACACTTTAAACACCAATTTCCGAATTAACAAACCGTTACTGAGATCATTAGTATGCTTGTATGCAGTTTCTATGCAGTTACTTTTTTATTTATTTATACATTTTATACAATACACTTACGATATTGTAAGTAGTAACAGAAATGGACGTTTAATTCCCAAATTTGTGTAAAAAGTTAAGAAATGGAAAAAAATATGAAATAGAAAACAATAAAATGAAGCCACTGTAATGGCTGTTACTGCAATGTACTGTGGGAATTACTGACTGAACAGATGTGCCTGAAATGACAAGGTGGAAACTGCGTTTGAACCCGGGCCACACGAGGCGAAGACTGAGAACACAGATGCTCAGTGCAGTGCTGCCCCTAGTGTCTTCCTCGCACTTGCACCTGTTGGCAATATTTTTCTCATGTGGTTCAGCTTTGTTCAGATAGAACTTGTTACACCGGATACTGTATTAATATTTAATGCTGGTTATATTGGGAACATGGAAACCGGGAACTTGAATACCAGAATATAGGGGTATAGAATGACTTGAACTCTATAGATAGATGTTCCACTCCAATGAAAGTCTGGTGAACAGTAAATGTTTAGACATGGCAGTTATTGCCACGCCTATATACGATACTATAAGATATTTCTTATTATAATCCCTTGATTTGATAATATGCTGTGGGTGTTGAGAAAAAGCTATCATACAAGTTAAAAATACTACTGCGCAAAAATTGAATGGCAGCTGAAGGGTAAAAATGTTTAAAGGACAAATGAGCAAAATATTAAATTTAAAAAACATAAAATATTACATATGACTTTTTATTTATTTGTTTAAGTCTTTTTGGAATCTATTCATGACTGATAGACATGCTTTACATAACGGTAGGAAAAAAAGAAGAAAAATATGCTCAATATATCATTATATGCGTGCTTTTCTTTAGCTTGGTTTCTTTTGGTTGGGAATTTTTTTTAATCTAGGTATGTATTTGTTCATATTTTACTTTATACATTTGACAGAATTAATACAAATATGAAACTCAGTTGCAATTGGTGCATGGAAACTGCAGATATGCGATCAGAAAAAGGTTTGAAAGAAAAACATGGTGTTTTCAAACACCAACTGGTGATACTGTAGTGGAGCTGCCACCGGATTCACACAGCATCCCCTCTTAGCGCTGTAGCTTTACCACTGTATCTCAACAAAGATGAGATTTGTTGCTGTAATCACTTTAAACCCTTTTTCCGTTTAGTCCAATCTCACCTCATCAGAATGCAATCAGGAAGAACCTTCCGGTACTTCAGAGAAGGTGGTCAAAAAAAGCTGAAACACAGCAAAAAACAAAGTTACAGCCGCAGGAAAAAGACCTGCTGATAGCAGAGTGAGACAGCCTGAAGTAAAGAAAGTTTTTGATGAAACATTTACCCGGGTGTGAAATGAAAAACACAAAGTTAAAAGGGGGGGGGGGGAATCCTTCAAAATCTTCAAAATGCTGAAGGAATCTGCACACTTTTTCCTGTGAAAAGTGTTTGCGATGTGGGTTCGGCAGAAAACCATTGGCTTGGATTAAAGAAAAAGATGATTTTTTAAAGTGTTAATCTTTAAACTTCATAAGTAAATTTTCAGTTTCCTCATTTTACAAGAGTCTATTTACAACAATTGTTCCCGTTTTGCAATGAGGACTGTTTCTATATACTGATGTAAACATTACAAGTCACTTGCAGAATTAGGTTCATATACTAAATTGCTTACAATATTTGACCCTTTTATTCAACAACAAAATGTTCACAGGATCCATCTGAGGTAAAAACCTTGCACAAGGATCCAGGAGCAGGAGTCAGGATTGGAACACGGGCCTCTTTTAAATCAGAGCCAACTGTAGGCCCACTTTGCCTTACCAGCAAAAGTGTATGTCTAATATGTGCTATGTATTCATGTCTTACTTTGTGGACAGTGACTCAGTGGTGCATTTTGTCTCATCCTGTGGATAAAAACACAGTAAAACAGTTGGCACAGCCCATGTCGAACCCCGATCAGGCCAGTCTGCTGTTAGAAGAAGGTGAGAAGGTGGCTGGCGAGCTCTGCTACATCCGGCAGATCAAACCCGGACACAAAGGAGGCCCATCTGGCACCTTGATTAATATTGCAAGCATAAAAATGACATTTATGTGAACTACCACCAGCGAACAATGAAACCTGCTTTACTGAATTATTTTTAAATGCTCTTTACATCAGCGTGCGTTCTGCTAATTGTCTTATTATATGTCGTATAGTTTGTCATTATTTATTTGACAGGGCACACGGAAGAAATAAAGTGATTCCGAAATTATAATAAATTCTGTTTCGGTTTGTCACATTAAATATTAAACATATCATTTGCATCCTCGAGTTTCCTGTCATAACTTTGTCATGAGCTAAAATTCCACTTCTATAATGTGTGATACCCTTTTTCATAAGCATGGCCTCTTCCCTGTCTGTTTGAATAAAAATATTAGTGTGTTATATTGACATTTACAACCCCAAGTACCTTGAATGACAAATTTAATCTCTTTCCTACTAGTGCTGGCGATTCTGCAAGTTTTTTCTGTTATTCTATTAAGTTAAAGGGACAACAGGTTTTTTTCTGACATGTTCAGTGTATTCTGGAAAAGTAGAAAATGACCCTGAATATCAGCTCATTTCTATTTAACTAGACTGCACTTAGATTTATTTGTTTTTGATGATACACAGGACCAAGTCGCTGAAGTTTTTGGGCCAACATTATAATTGGCTGCTGCCAACAAAGGCCGAACTGGATCATTACATCTTAATATCTTACCGCACATATTCTTTCTGGTGTCTGCGGTGGGCAGCGGCTTTGTCTCATAAAGGCTAATAATGAAACATGGAAAAGCCTGCGGGTTTATATATATTTATAACATATTTTTTTCTCCCATTTTGCCATTCCGTTCCAATTTGATTTTCTTTCTCTTGTGGGACAGTTTTTTTTTTTTTTTTTTTTTTTTTTTTTGCACTTGGACAAAAAAACGGACTTTTTAAAAAAATTCTTAGAAGAAATTATTCGTGCTTGGAAGCTATGAGTGTGTTCACAGGGTAGCATTCTATAATCAGTTCTTAATTCTCTCCAATATTCGATGCTGAAGGCAAAATCTAATGGAACTAAACAGCTGTGTGACACAATCCTATTTAATAATCAGGCATGATGAACACATTAGAGGTGTGGATAACAGACCATTACAACGTGGGATTAGAATGGATTTGATAAGCTTAGACATTAATTGCAATATCACGTCCTACATGAAATGTCTATGTTTTACATGGATTTCAAACCATGCACATTGGGGGGAACTTTGAAATGCAGTCTTTCCTAGGCCATGTGTCCTTGTCTTTGAGCAGCAGACTCATGAATGTATGTAATATCTGACAACACTGCAAATATCCATGCAGGCACCACCGTAAATACTGTGGATACTAATCATGGTGCCCTAGAAATTTGGGGACGTAGCCATTAAAGAGAATCTGCTAAAAATACACTTTACCATTACAGAACCCTTCTCCAAGGACCAAATTGAAAACATAAATAACAAATGAAAAGTATAACAGTCATCTAACGGGAACAACACAGTAAGTGCAATATCAAGACTTGGAACAATTAAAGCCTTTCAACCAAATTACACATTTTTCGGTGCAGGACATTTGCAGGGCGGGATAACTTGAGGCAAATGTACCAGTGCAAAATGTTTATTGTGGGTTCTCGTTTTATTATATTGTGATACTTAAATCCTCCACATTTTACCAAAGTGATAACTGAATTTATGGTTGAAATGGCTAAGTGATATAACTGGCTGTAAATTTAAAAAAAAATAAAAACCTTTACATAAATAGATGAAAAAATAAATAAACAAATAACCAAATAAACAAATATATGTGTGTATATCCAAGAGCTTGAATACTGGAGTATAGAGGTATAGAACGACTTAAACTGCATGGATAGATGCTCCACTGCAATGAAAGTCTGGTGAGTAGTAAATGTTATTGCCATGCCTATATAGCATATTATAAGATATAGAACAACTAAGAACTTCTTTGAAAAGAGAAGATCTTTTAGAATAAAGTATCCAGTTATACAGAGTATTCACTTAACTATATTTGTTTTACATGCTACAGATTAACAGCTAAAACAAATAGCAAGGCATATACATGAAGTCATGTGAAGGCATGAAGTTTTTTTACTTTTTTAGTTTTTTTTTCCTTTAAGTTAATTATGTAATATTTTTATGTATTAGTCACATCTCATCATTTAGTGATCAACACAATCCTCTGCCTGCTGACGGAAAAGTGACAGGTCACGCTGATGGAATTACGATCACCAAAGGGATATCCACTTAACTGATGTCATACACACAGGGATATGGGATACAAGACAGGAAAACTTTATCCACTAAAGTGAATTGTCCACTTATCTAAACTTGTGTTCCTTTGAGAACAGGACCAAAACAGTGCAGTGGAGACAATATCCATTTAAGTGAAATATCCACTTATTTGGTATCCACTTATGAGGGCTTGAGTATATTTTATTTTTGGCTGTTTTGCTAGTCTTTCTGTCAAAGAAAGGACAAAAAAGTAAAGCCCTCAAGTTTTTTTTAGAGGTACCAATGAATTCTCAACAGACCGTCTGGGTTGGTATATTTTTAGCCCAAAATGGGTTGAAGGTTATTGTGCTGGTTTAGGACTGTTTTGAAACGGTACATCACTAAGTGTGCTGTGTGCAGCAGTCACCAAGAGACAATGAGCCCTGAAATTTGACTCCTCCAATCAATCATCTCAGCACAGCTGGAGAGGTAGAGTCTTCAATACCCGTCAATATGCTTCTGTTCCCACCGAGGTAAGTAATGGCAAAGCCTTTTAATGGGTTGCACTGAATGCTTTCCTGATATACATCTGCTGGGCTTCATTTACTCCTCATCATCTCCCAAAACTTAACCATTTTTTAGCCCTCAAGCAGAGGTCAAAAGTAACATTTCAAGTAAATCATAAATGTTCTCAGTGGAGTCAGGAGCTGCTGACTAGTTAGGGCTCTTCCACATAATATCTGTCTTTGCCTTTTGAATTATTGTTCCATCTTTTGTTATTATTTTCATTGCAGATGTTTTTTTTTTTGTTTGTTTTTACTGTTGTTTCCAGGCATGGACATTACAGGCCATCCGAGTTCCAATGCCATATGTGAAATGAAAGTGTAACTAGACTGTGCCAAATGAAATCTTTGGGAGGCCAGTCTTCCTGGTCGAAACGTAATGATCAGACACAAAAGGTCAAAGTTGTAACGCAGCAGCTAATGCAAGATTTTCAAACACATTCCCATTCATCTTGAAATCAAAAGATTCAGACCTCAGTGCCCACATTTAATAATGCGAGATGAGACAGATACTGAGTTTAATGAATGCTTTCCTAATGAGACAGTTCAGTTGTTTGTAGAGATGGAGAACTGCTGTCACGAGGATTAATATATTCTGCTCTGTTCTGCACTGTTGTTCACTGAACAGCATGGATTCCGTGTTTACCAAGACAAGCCTACACCGAGGGCCTGCTATTTAACCATAACCGTAAAAGATGAAGATGTACCTATCACGCTGTAGCCGTAGCTATAAAGTTGCTATTAAATATATTAATGGATTCTTAGCTAAACGCAGGCATTAAATACAGCATTGCTGTTTGCAGACTCCCAACAGTGTTGTGAGACTCTTTAAATTTCACTTACTTTACTGTTACACAAGTTAATTCTGGATGCTGGCAAAAGTTTTTTACAGACCTTTCTTTTTAGCTTAAGAAAACTGACACCACACCTAAGAGGAACGTTAGGTTGGGAGGAAGAATGTGAGAGCGACAGTCTTGTAATAGCGTGGGCTCCTTTCCTTGTTTTGCTCTTCCACAAAAAAGATCACCGAGCTTTCAGCACCACCATTTTTAATAAAAGAAAAGGCTACAATCCTCTAAAACAAACTCAAATACTTACAGTCTTTGCAGGGCTGGGACATTTTCAAAATCACAAATGGCACTGAACCTGGAGACCAGATCAAGATGATCATACAGACATGGAAGTGAAAACAGCCTATTACATATGAGCAAGTATTCAATAGCGGGAAAGAAGAAAATGAAAAATAAATTTAGATACTTTAATGTTGTTTACAGGCGGTGGCCTTTTCAGTGCCTCTTACCAGTATGTGTAAAGTCTAAAAGGAATTATGAGTGTTCAGTAGTCTTGTTGTGTGTGGGAAGAGCATCACTGTGGAGGGAGTGTTTTTTTTGTGCGATGAAAGGAGGAAATAGGAACCACTGATTTGCAAAATAACAATGGTATTGATGTGTTCTCCCTATGCAATCTGTCAGTAAACATACAAAAACATTAGCGTCTATTTTTTGATGTATGCAGTTTTGCCCGAATGACTTCAGCGTTGTTTCTGTCTGGTGGCCCCTTTTTTTCCCCTCTTATTTGGCTTTGCAAAGTAAAATAAAGTGAAACACAAAGAGTGGAACAGCACCAGACATTTATGCATCTTGTTTTATCAGAAGCAAATGCTGCTTGGTGGGGGGGGAGGGAAAATTACAGAGCTTCATAACTACTGACCCAGTTTTTTAATCTGGTACAAGCATCCATGTGTAACACAGGACTGCTCAGCTGGATGGAGATGCCAGGTTCCAATCAAGCCCTATAGTTGGAGGTTTACAGTAGCGGCAGAATGGGCTCAAGTGCTGCTTGAATCAGCCCGATGACATCTGTCACTAGCCAAGTCGGATCGGCTGGTGTTTTTGCTGGAGGCTCTGCTTGTTCCCAAGCCAGCATCTAAGCCTCCCCTTTGCAAGCCGGATTCACAGTTCATAAGAGATGCGTTCAGTCAGCCCTGCACATCTGTGTGTATTTTTCAGATGCTGGAAATCCATGCCGCTGTAGGACATGCTCCGTTTAATGAAGATTTCACAACCCAGATTGGCCTTAAATTTTGGAGGCGGTAAATATTATAAAGAGAAGTGCATAATCGTGCCCGAAACAAACAAAAAAATACATAATAAAACCGGGCCTCAATCAAATCTGTGTGTCTCTTTATTCTGTGGTGGAAAATGAAAACCATGGAACTATAGAAAGCTGAGCAAATTGGGTCCCCAGACATCTGGTCGTTTGAAGTGTTGTACAGTGTGCCATGCGTAGACATGGGATTCCACAGCTCGCCTGATCTCAAGCTTTTCAGGTTTGATTCTTTATTACTTTGCTTTGATGAGAAAATATAAACTACTTTATAACTGACATGCATGTACATAAAATGTGCCGTCTCGTGTTGACGATGGTCTTACTAAAGCTGCATTTTAACATTGGCAGGCTGAAGGGTAATACATGAAGGTAAAGGCAGTAATACAGTCAGTAATACAGTTTCTAAGTTTTTTTTATAGATCAACTTATTTTTAGAATAAATCACATTGTGGCTGGATGTTGCTTGTGTTATAAGTCAAGAAAGTTTACAGGACTTTACAGGAGAAAACTGATTTAATTTCTTCTCCTACAGTCAGGGCACAGGCCAGCCAGTGGAAAAATGAGCTGCTGTGAAGCACGAGAGAGAGAATGAAAACATGAAACCGGTGGCATAAGAAGTCCAGATCCGAGTCACACAGAGAATGTTGAATTTGCTTTCGGGTTTTTTTTTTTTTAATTTCTCTTCATGAGATTCCAAGTTTCCGTTTGCTCTCCAGTTCATGCTGAGACTGATGTGGGAGTAATTTTTCAGGGAAATCTTTAATAGAATCCTTTAAGCAATAATTTATTTGTTTACAGTAAGACTCATCTTCCCACGTAGTCAGGCTCTGGCAACAAAAAAAATTAGACAAACAACAGCACTAACCGAATTTTAATATTGTAGGCAGTCCTTTGCTCTTGTTTCCATGGATATTCTCCTGCATTACACAGTAAGACTCCATTCAGACAACCATTTATGCAATTTATGGTTAAGTTAATTATTTAAAGCTCCCCCTTGCATTGTACTTTGTTGCTTTGTAATGTTATGTGACTTTGATACTGACGATGGTTTTAAATCGGAACAATGAACAAACTGCAGTGATGACTTAGTCCTGGTATACTGGTAACATGGATAACGTCAGAGTCAATAGCATGAGTGCTCAAGGTTCATTTGTCACCCAGGACTTCCCTCGAAGAGATGCTACATTGGTGTGGTGTGTGTTTTTGTCTGTGTGTGTGTGTGTGTGTGTGTGTGTGTGTGTGTGTGTGTGTGTGTGTGTAAGATAGAGCTGGTTGCCATAAAGGTAAAAGGTCCAGTTTCACTAGAGCTCTTTTGCTTTGCAGTTTTTGTATCCGTGGCCCAGGACTAGAGTCCTGTATGTCTGCCAAGAAGAAGGCAGGTTAGTGATTCTTGACCTGTTGGCCAGGTTTAAATCACCGTTGGTGTTGCGGAAAACCAAGGCTGTGTTTCTGTAATAGCTGTAGCCAGCTAATGCTGCAATGCTACCTATTTGTTTTGTGCTGGCATGTTTGTATAGCATTAAGACTACGCAGGACATAATGTGTAACTAACTGTGTAAGAACTGCAAAATAAGTTGGTTTGAATGCAATACATTGACTTAATTCAGTCTAATTACAGCAAATAGTTGGCATAAAGGTAGTATACAACACTATATATCTTACATTTCAATTGAGGGGACATTTAGATAAAGAATGATCTCCACCAAGCAAATCTATTTTCTTTTCCAGATTTATTGAACATTTAGAGATATATTACTGGTGACTAAGTTCATACATTGTTGCTAGATGGTATGATTTTTAGTTAAAGTACATCTGTGAGTATAACTTATGATCCCAATATGGGAATTTCACTATAGGAAAGGTAAAACATTTGTAAAAATATGCACTGTAGTAAATTCCACTAGAGGGAGTAAACCTCTACACTGCAAATGATAAACACTTTGTCTTGGGTTGAGGGGGCAACCTGCTCTTCATCCCTGCTTATGTGCACACAAGAGATTAAAGAACAGACAAAAGAATTGCTTTCATTGCCTGTATCTGCTACCATTTGCACAAACGCATCTCCAGCTGCCTTTGCATTTGCCTTTGCAGTCTCTCCATCTGACTCCAGTGGCGAAACACATTGATGCCACCAAAGGGACACCAGTGTGGTATTTTCTATAATTTTTTGTACTGTATCATATTCAGCAGCAGTAATAGTTCTGTGGCACTTCCACACTTCCTCACTTCCATTCTGCTTTGCCATGCTTCTTTATCTCAGCGCCTTTTCAATATTCTTTATCGTTATTGCAGCTTTTAAGTTCATGTCTTGTTGGGCAGTTCATTATATTTAATCATAAATTTGACGGACACTCAATCGCTTACTTCATTTAGAACGTCTACATTCAGACCATCTTCACTTATCCACACGACAATTCTGTGAAACCAGATGTGACAGCAATGGATCAGTTACTGTTGCAGGAAAACTACCAAACTTCACGATGTTTTTGTAAAGTGTCATGCCAAAAGCAGGGCGACAGAAGTATTTCAGAAGATGAACAGTGAAGCACTGGGCTTCAGTGTGGTTTTGAGACTGAATATTGGTGCTTTCGATGAAAACAATTAAAAGCAGTTGAACTTTGACTCATAACTTGGACTTTGCTGGCTAAAAATAGTGTCTTCTCTTCTCTTCACTGTGCTGCTCTTACTACAGATAGGCCTTTCTGCAAACTGTCCGTATGATTTACTGCGGTCTCCAACGCCTTTTGAAATACATTTTCCATCTTCCACGATCTTTTGGAAGATACTTCTGTTTACTCCCCAGTGAGAAATGTTTTGTTATTGTTTATTTTCACTATTTCTGACAGATTTCTGGTCCTCTGGTGCAGAAGTTGAAAAACATCTGGTTTCATTGCTGTAGAGGCTCTAGTGGTGATTTGTAGTTTTTTGTTGATCCCAATTTAAAAAGAAGAAAATAGATATTATATTTATATATTATATTTACAAAAAATGATATGTCTGTATATAGTCCTGGGCTGGCAGGGACAGCATATGCTGAGAGGCACAATCAAGTGGCAGGGATCATATACAGAAACGTCTGTAAGAAATATGTCCTGGACACCGCCAAGTCTAAATGAGAGGTGCCACAGAGGGCGGTGGAGAACAACAGGGCCAAGATCCTGTGGGACATTCACATCCACACAGATAAACAGGTACTAGCTACCGATCAGATATAATGGTAATAGATGGAGAAAACAATAGTGATGATAGAAAAACCAGGAAGAAGGAATATGAAAAGATGGAAAAACACCAGGGATTGAGAGAGAAACTGGGGAGAATGTGGAAGGTGAAAACCAAGGTATTCCCTTTGATGAGAGAACCACTTGGGGCTGTGACCCCCTAAGCTAGAGAACTTGCTCCATCAGATCCCAGATATGACAGCATCGGTCTCAGTCCAGAAGAGCGCAATCCTAGGAACAGTAAAAATACTGCACTGTTCTTTCAAATTCCTAGGGCTCTGGTAGGAGCCCCGAGTCTGAAGAAAGCTATCCCCATAGGGAAACATGGGGTAAGAAAGAATTTTAAAAAGAAACAAACTAATAGATATATGCATTCATTCTAATTCCTTTGTCACTCACTTTTGGTCCACCCTGTAGGTGGTGGTAACTGTCCTCAATGCTCAAATTACTCTGGCTGGTCTTGAAAACTTGGTAGATGACTCTGTCTGCCAGCAACTGGTGCTTTGAGCCTTTGTTGTTGTTTCCAGTTCCTTTCTGAACAGGTTTCATGAAGTTACATGTTTATTCAGCTTGCTGGCTATGACGCCCCAACATGAACTTCTGTGTTGTGGACAAGCCGGTTATTGGACGGTAATGTGATGGTGTTTGTCCCTTAGTTGGGTTCTTCATGACCAGTACTGTTCTTCCTGGGGTTAGCCAGTCAGGGTGAGAACCTGTTGTCAGCAATTGGTTCATTTATACAGGTAGGGAGGTCTGCAGAGCCATACGTTTCTTCAGCCATGAGGCATGGATAATGCCAGGCCTTGATGCTGCCCATTTTTGGTCACGTTTATGACCCATTGTTGAATATCTGCTATAGTATATATAAATGCAACAATAGAAGCTAAATACCCACAACAATGTATAAATACAACAATGAATGCTGTATATATAAATTCCTTCCTCGCCCCATTATTTGCTGTGTACATGCATGTAGGTTACCACAGATAAAGCCAGTGGTGTTGCGTGGCAGTCGGCATGGCTGAAAAAAAAGACTGTTAACTCAGCATCTTGTCGAGTTTCCCTGGTGGCTGCTTTGAGGAAACCCGGCTGATTAAGCCGCATCCGTCCCAAGTATATCAGTCACGGCACTAATGTAACCGATGAAGCAATACAACAGCAGCCACCCCAGGTGAGAATCGAACCGGGTGCTGCGGCTAACACAGGACACACAGCTTCTGATAAAAAAACAATTAGCTTACAGCATACAGACCCTTGCAGGACAGGCTAATCCATGTCCTCGACTCCAGGGGCAAAAGCAGCTAATGACTGCTGTAAAATAAACGCTGTTACACCACCATTAAATGTTGCTACTCTTTTAATGTGTTTTATTATTTTAAAATTGAACTTTATGCCAAAATCCGGTGACCGGATGAAACGTTCGGATTCTCTTTCATATTCACTCCTTTGAAGGCGACACACTTCTACGGCAGGACAAATGGACGAACTGTATATATTTATTAGCATGTTAAGGTTTCTTTCGCTTGGATTTTGGAATCAAGTCTCAGTCCAATGAACTTTCACTCACATTTTCTTTTTTGCAGTGGTAGTTCAAGGAAGGGTAACTAAAAATTAGCTATTTATTTTAAATAAAAACTTTTTTCTGCTAATGAACGTTGACCAAGTGAGTAGCACTGTCTCCTGACATGCTTGGACTACTTGGATGTGATTTTGAATCTGGCTCAGTCTGTCAAACTTTGCACAGTGTCGGTTTCTTTAGGGTGCTCTGGTTTTCTCCCACAAATATGTGTTCAGCTTAACTGGTCACTCCAAATTGCCTGTAGTGTGTAAATAGGTACGTGTGGGCATCCCATTCAAGGGCAGTTGTAGTACCCTCTGCTTTGGACCACCTGGACCCTGCTAAGGTTGAATACCTATAAATAAATAACCATGAAATAAAAAGTTTATAAATAACTGAATTACCCCAACACAAGGCAGTTAGTTAAGTTTCAAACTGAACAAAAGAAGACTAACTTTGGAATTTCTCTCTTTCTGAATTTTACCTATACTTTGAATTGCTGATTGGTTTCTATCATGTACTGCATCTCCACAAAACAACACAGCAATGGATTTCACAGTCTTAAAGTGCAGCACTTGCTACATTGCAACTGTCAGACCCAGGGAGCTATTTGTTCTGCACCTTGGCAGTCTTCACAAACTGCCTCCTGTTGTACAGCACAGCCTGGCGTGGCATATTTTCAATAAGTTCAACAACTTCTCTTAGTGTTTTAATGCATGTCGCTCTTGTTGAAATCAGGCTGACTTGGTCGCTCAGGTGTTTGTGTATGTTCATTTCCATATGTCTGCTGCGGAGAATATATTTCAGGACAACATAGCTTTTTTTAAAAAATAATTTCTAACATAAAGTCAACGAGTGTATCTTTTAAAATGTGCCCACACTACGAATTATTTTAAGTTTTAAGTGCTGATACGATAGACGGCACAGTCATGCTCTCATTTATGTCAGAGAATTTACACACTTAAGTAATGTGTACCTTTCAAGCATAGCAGAGAACGTACCACATTGTACTAAAGTGTGTTGAAATCCTGATACAAATGGAAAGTGCAACAGCACTGAAAAAACCCCCTTGAGAACATCAAGTGTGAGGATCCCCCGACGTCGTCTGCGGGAATGAACACCCCTGTCTGTGAAGAAACTGCACTCTGTAGAGTAAATCATTTTCTTTATTATTATTATTATTATTATTATTATTATTACTATTATTATTATTATTTCAAGGCACTTTATCAAACACTATTCTTCCAGTCACTGTTCAGAACTGTTTCCACAGTTATTTCACGGTGTATTTAAAGTGTGTTCATTTTCAAGACGTGAAATATTTTAAGAATTTTATTTCATAGCTGGATATAACCTCATTTATTTTTTTTTTAATTTTTGAGTTAAGCTCTGTCTCTTTTTTGCATCTCCTTAGATGTGCAGGATTGCGATAGCCAAAAAAACAAAAACAAAAACAAAAGGATAACAGCATTACAAAAACACACATAAAAAATAAATCCTCGGCAATTCTTGTGTCAAACATGTGCTTTAGTAAGTAGGTTGCTCCCCCTGTGACAGAATCTTTTTTTCCACACATTTTCTTATTTCTGCTCCCCAAGTGTGCACTTTTCCACTGCAACTTTTATAATGACTATTATTTTAAAGAGCCATATGTTTGTGTGTTATGTTTCTTTCGGCTTAAACTTCCTGCTGAGAGGAAGAACCCCTGCAGCCAGATCCAGGTCAAAAGTGTTATTCAGCCACGTTACAAGAAACATGTGTCTATTGCTGGACGTCCAGAATGCAGCATCAGGACCCCGATGCTGAAGAAATTCAGTTTAACTCTGATCTTCATTTTAGGCGTAGATGTTATGTGAGAAAGAACACTTGACAGCATCGTGACATGCCTTTTGTTTCATGATGTTCGTGCACCAGGGAAGTGTCACACTGGCAGGGAGCTGACAGTCCAACATGATATATTAGCAAACTGAACACTGTTTGGGTTAAGTGGTCACAGCCATACGGACAAAGTCTGTCTCAATCCATCAGGAATTTTAACAACAGCAAAGTACAGATACATGTCCTTAATAAGTAAGTTACTAATAACCTTAACACTTTGCACTTAATGATAGTTACATTAACACGATTTTTTACCTTTGGAAAGATGAGTGTCCATATTGTGAAGGTGTGATACATTGTGATACATCATAGCAACTGGTGGAGGACTGATACTAAGAGATGAGGATAGACAAACACAACAATTAATTCAGCCATCCTTCATCATTAACTGCTTAAGCCTTGTTGGGAGGCATGGTGGTTTGGAGCCTCTTCTGGAATCAGTGGGCAATGGGCTGTGAAATAATGCCCTGGATGAAACCTCTCTTCATTCCAGGGTGGCTGCACACATTCACATAGACATGCAAAAACACAGAGCAATTTATGAACATTTAACCTAAAACCCACGTCTTGTGAACCCACATAGACAGAGGGAGAACATGCACGCACTGAGCCAGATTTAAACCTTCACTCCAAAGGCCCAGGAACCATGAGGCAGCAGTGCCACTTGCTGCGCCACCATTTATGTTGCACGGAAACATGTGAGAAAAGGTTATACCACCTGTTATGACATTTTTGATTTAATATATTGTCAAAACACTGTCACTCTATCAGAGACATGACTGCTAAACTGATCATACATTATATTTCGTACTGCTTTCAAAACAGGTGAGCCAAGCCAGTCTACAGCTGTACGACCTGCATTGACATGATCAACACAGCATTATTAGTACATTATAAAGGTACGACCAACCAAATCTTTACCTTACTGTGCATTAGAGTTGCTAATTTGTTCCCTTTTTACATTCTTGGCAAAAACTATCTTGCTCTCACTGCGTCACCATCATCACCACTGGTGCAGAAATAGCATGTTTACACCCCACCGATGGTGCCGTCGCTGTTGTTGCTGTCGTTCGTTTGGTCAGATCACGCAGAGAATTCCATGAATTACCGCTTGTAACATACAATAACATTGTATAACAAGATGATGAAAGGAGTGGTTTTTTTGTACTCTGTCAAATTTCTCATCGTGTGTTATTAAGAAATCAGTTAAGAAGCTGTGGATTAATTTACTTACTGGGTCTAAGGTTCAAAGATCCACTAAGTACACGAAGTTAAAACCACCAAGTAAATTAGAGCTGCTGTTCCATGCACTACATGTCAAAAGAATATTTGTTAGAAGGGTCAAAATAGTTAAACTTGTCACTTGCACAGTGAAACTCAACGTGTAGAGGATTTTCACACGAAATGCATTTATCTAAAACATCTGCTTATTAAGAGATAATGTTACACGGGTTAAATAACAGCAATGAAAATGGAACGTAAATCAATATCAATATACACAGATGCCATTCAGTCTGGGCTTCACGGACCTCTATGGTAAAATGGATTTTTTAACTAGGCTTCCAATTACACTCCTTTACTGAAACTAAATGCACAGATTTTATACAAATTTCCCCGAAGAGCTTAAACAAAACATGTCGAGACTTCAGTAGATTCATGAAATTCAAGTTACACTTTAGTTCATCCCCATTCTTGAACTTCACATTTACTTTCAACATTTTTTTCAGCATGGTTTTAAAGTGCAATGAGATAATTTGTGATAAGCAATATTACTTATATAATGCAATTACTCGTACAGCTTAAAATTAAAACCTGAAAATGAAAGACTACTGTAAAGCCATTAAAAGCAATGACTTAAAGGTGCTGAGTTCCTGTTATCTTTGAGATTCTTTGACCTATTTCTTGTCACCTCCATGTACTTTTATTAAATTGTTAAAAGTTAGATAACACTAATAGTACTGGAGCGCTGAAATGAATATTCATCTCCTGGGTTGTGGGATCAATATAGAAAGGACTATATAGACAGGTGTGAAATTAGGTTCTGTGACCAGCAATACTGAACTGGAAAATTTCCCCGGTTTAAAGGGTCAAAGACAGAACCCCCCTCTCACCGCTTGGCTGCTGTGAGTTGCGGATCAGCAAGCAAAACGGCAAGCTGCAAACTGCAATGGGGGCACGGCCCGCGTTTACCCTTGAGGACCTCTGCCAGATGTGTGAGTTCTGAATTGAGTGGGGAAAAGAGGATTCCCTGCTGACTCCACAGGAACCACAACAATGGACACGGCGATATTCAATTAATATCACGACCAGAGGACAGCAGGCCAGAGAGGTCAACACAGAACGACTTCATCTCAGGTGGCTCCTGGGACTTAAGAAGAAGGGACCATCACTTCTTGAAGAATAATACATAATAGAGAGTAATGGACAGTAGAAGCTTGAAAAAATGTAGTTTTTTTTTTTTTCCCAGAAATGACTCAGCAACACATCAGCCTCGGACTGACTGGGATGATTTTGCTACACTAAGTTCAATTACCAAAATGTGGATAAAATTTGTCTACTGTAAACAAATGTGCCGTCACAGAATGATGTTTAATGAATTGGTCGACCTTTGAAACAAAGTTCACTTTCGCGAACCGGTCATGTCAAGAATTGCTAGCGGTTTTTTAAATTTAAATGCTGACAAATACATAGTGTAGTTTCTCATTCTCACGCATTCTCAACTTTTTATTGACGCTGTGTTTGATCTTCCTCTGATTATTTCTCTGACATTACTAAAGGCGATCTGTGCCAGGGTGTGTCTACACTCAGTTTGAACACCGAAGAATTTCTGTCTGGATGCTCAGTGATGCATGTCTTCAAATGGTCCAGAAGTTCTTCAGCATGTTCAGACTGACCTGCAAACAAGGTCTGCAGCTGTGTTTTGCTCAAAACGGGCAGCACAGTGAACATACTCTGCGAAATGATATCAGTTTCTGCATGGGTCACTCTCAGTATGGTTGCCTAATGTCTACACTATGAAAAATGTCATACCCAACGAAGATATCAAAAAAACACCTTGCCATTGAATGCATTTTGAAATTTTAAACATGTCAGAGTGGTCACACGACCCCTTTTCCAATTGGATTGAGTTGAATTCAAGATGGCTGCCTCCAAGATGGTAGAGATGTGAGTCACACACACCTCACAGATACCCTGACTGGTCTAATGTAGTATGGCTTTGGTTAGATCAATTCAGCATTAGGAATTTAAAATATTTGGGTGATTCCACACTTTTGACTCACCCTGTACAGTGTGTTTATTTTATTCCTTTACATTACACTCATTTTACATGTATTCTAAATATCACTGAAGTGTAGTTTTAAAGACCTGAAATTACTTGTCAATGAATGGATGTTGTGTGGCAGTCCTGCTTGAACTTACATTTTTATGAAAATCCCATGATGCTCCCCTTTCATTTTTGTCCTATCTTTTTAGCACCAATGGGTTATTTGTCTGATCTACTTTGGACATCTTTCATTTTACTATTTCAGCATTCAGATTTTGGAAAGGCTGTTCACCAGCATTTGTGTCCCTAAACAGTGTTTTTTTAAGAAGCAAAATCACTGCGGCTCACTGGCGTAAGAGTTTGTCAAGTATTTTTATTATATCAGTGCGTTTACTAACTGTCACAGTTGTTGTAGCTGAGGTTTGTGTTTCATAAATATTATTCATGACTCGACGACTCATATGACTCATATGCCAGTTCGTGAGTAACAGTAGTAATTGTGTTAGACATCAAACATTTTCTTAATCTCAGCCGGTCCTTAATATTGATAAATGAGGATTCTTATTCCAATGCATTGATTCCTATTTTGTATTTTTTCTATACAGGCATTAAATGTCGTCCCTACCTGACATCTAAAAAAATACAGCATGAGAGACCTTAAATAAATGCAGAAAAATGAGAGTACAGGCTTTGTACTGTAAAGAAAATGAGTTTGCACAAAGCGCGCAACATTTGAGAAATATACAGAGCCAAAATATTTGCATTTACTTCTATAGCTAAATGTAACTGCAGCGGTCAGCAGAGAGTAAATTTGATGTAAATGCTGAATACCAAATTTTAGTTCTAGGGTAAAAATAAACTCTGCATAAGAATACTTTGATGTTTAAATATTCAACAGCATCCTTGCAGCAGAGACTGTGTTCAAAACAAGCTGCAGTGTGTAATCCTCATGCGGTGACTACTTTTCTTTTCTTTTTTTTTTTTGTTAAATATTGCCCATATTTTATTTAGCTTTTACATTCCAGCAGAAAGGAAAGAGATTGTGCAGTTTTATTGCTTTAAGCTGATACAAGGAATATTCTTTGGGTTGTGGCTGGTACTCATTGACTGAAAGTACTGATTTACACAGTCTCATTTAAAAAAATCCATATTTTATCATTAAAACACTAGAACCCCCCCTCCTGGCTCCTCTTGCCGATACTAATCAAAATGTCATTGCCCTAACCAATGTATTGCAAGCAAATGTGCCATAAATCACATCTTCCCTCCGCAGTAGCAATGGAAAGACTTGTGAAGATAGTTATCCCATTTTATGGGTGTCCATTTTATGCTGGTTTCTTCGGGTTGAAACATTGCTCAACTGTATTTGGACTGTGGAGTTGGGACACCTGGGCAACTGCTGACACAGGGCTTCTGGAAAAAAAGAGAAACAGGTCACTTCAAAAGCAGAAGGAGAAATGAATTAAAGGATGAGGATAGTAATGAAAATTAATAAGAATATGAAGAATAGCTTCCTCATGCCAAAGTCCCCCCGCTTTTCATTATTTTCAAATCTTCATTTGAATCTGGGCTTTTCTCATTTATCTTTATAACAGCACCCTCCTTGACTGCTTTTTGACAGGGATTCCAGGGACCACACTGCTGTGCATTTGTCCATTTTATACATTGTTAATACTGTACGTAACAATATTTTTGCAGAAGAATGTGGGCCTTCCGATGAAATGCATCCTTTCCAATGGTTTCTGAAGGAGAATGGTGAGGATGTCTGACAAGTGCTCCTACATTTGAATTTACTAATTCTTTGCTGTTTTTAAGCCAGAGATGTCTTGCTTTCATTTTGAATGTTTATTTCCAACTAGTCTGCTTTATTATTCTGTTTGCTGTCTTCAAGCTCAGATGAGTACAGTTCCTAAGAGTACAGCCTTTCGTCATGGTTTGGTTGACTTCTGTAAGGTCTGGTGTGCTTTCATTATGGCTTCGTTCAGCCCTTCCCTCCAAGCTTGTCACCGTTGTTTTTTTCAGCAATATTTATTTTGCCATTAAGCCCATTTATCTTTGCTCTGTCTGATGCTCTTTATAAACACTTGTTTACATCAATTACAAAACTGGCTCCCTGCAAGCCTAGACCCTCTGAAGTTGTTTCTATCTGCTCAAGTGTGATAGAAGGTTACATAGATACATACATAGGTTTATTTTTGCGGGAAAACCTGAAGAAAATAAGGGATACTATTTACTTCTATGGTAGATAAATATGACCTTAAAACATGCATAAATCACCCAAACTTCCACCTTTCTGATTAAGCATCAGCTGGAATGTTTCGCTTATAAAGAGTGTGTGAAAGAACCATTTTTTAAAATTTAGTTTTATGTCTCGTTGTTAAGCGCATATAAAAAACATAGTGTCAGTTGAAATTGATTTCACCTTGTAGAATTTGCTGCTCGCTTGATACTTTTACCAACAGTCACAAAATAATGATGTAGATAAATAAATCAGTGCAAAAAAGCATTTGGCTGAATAAACGAGTCTCAATGAAAAATATATGTTAATATAAAACTTAAAACTACAGAAAACAAACTGAAGTATGAAGAAAAGATACTTGGTTTATTATACCTCAAGATGACAATGGAATTAATACCAGGCTTACAGTGATGTGTAAATCTTGTGTTTACAAATAATGCAAGTTACTGTTACTTAATATTTATGAGTTATAGCAAAACATCTTTCCAAAGCAGAATAAACAGGGTAAGTTTAACAAATTTATAAATCTTTGTCATTAGTCTTTTTTGTATATTAGTTTTCCAGAATAACCATTTTGCTTTTCCGTATAAAGGAGGCCCAGCGAGCTGCACTTCTGCCTTACAGCACCTGGCTGGTTCAGTCAGGGGTTCAAATCTGACTCTGTGTGGAGTTTGCATGTTGTCTGAGTGGGTTTCCTTTGGGTGCTCTGGTTTCCTACCACTGCCTAAAGACTATGTTTAAAGTTAAATGATCATGCTCAGTTGCTCATAGCATGTGGCGCCACCCTACAATGGACTGCTATCCAGGGTGTAGTTTCGTAGCCTAGTGGTCAGGGATTCCAGAACAGGCTCCGGACCTCAGTAACACTAAGCAAAATAAAGCATTTAATGAAAGTGGATGGCTTAGAGAAAAATAAACATAAGTTTACTTATACTTCTCATTTTTCAAGGGTGTGTTTCTCTTCTTATGGTAGCACCAATCACACAGCGTGGAAGGACTGTCTTCTGGACTCACGAGAGCACAAATTCAATGATGTGCAATGGATGTAGAAAAATGAGGGAGAAAGACCTGCTACAGCCTATTGAAACATGGGACATGTGGCTCAACAAGTTCAGGTCAAATGTACAATTTCCAGAGCACCATTCACTCCATTTATCCTACTTTCGATCTGTCTGGTATGAGTGTTTTCAGGAATTTATTGACTTATTCTCTTTAGTCAGAGACATAAGCAGATTATTTGAGCAACAATTGTATTGGCATTTGAGGGTGTACTGAAGGTTTAAGTAATTTAAAAGTAGAGTTGTAAGCATGTTTCTTCCTCTGCTCTTTCAGGCGAGAAAATGCAAGTGCTGTAAGCAGGTGGGTGGCCACTCAACTGATGGAAGAAGCGCATTCAGCAGAAACCAGTACGGGGGGTTGTGAAGTAATTATTTCAGAGTATACAGGATTAAAATACACACACACACACACACACACACACACACACACACACACACACACACACCACCGGGAGTGAAGCTTATTAGCGCTCTTGAATTTTGAAAAGGCCATTTACAGTCATGTAGGTCATTTTAATAATAAAGCTGAAAGTCAGTATGTCAAGTGAAAGTCAGGTATTCTGAGGAATCTTCAATTTTTTCCCAGATGTCAATATAAGACACTACTGATATGATGACTTGCTGTTGACAGCTATGTATGCTGGAGTGTGCGACACATCTGCTGCTTCAGATTGCCTTTTTATTTGTTCTCGTCACATCTCTCTCAAGAGAACCATTATTTTCCATGACTGATTCATTTTTATATTCCTTTAACGATAACAGATACCTGGAGTCCCATAATATTATTTAGCTGTTAAGGCTTCAGTTTTTTGTGTTTAACGCCATCTTAAGGCCTGAAAGTTGTTTGATTCCCAGACTTGCCCTCAAAGGTCTTTCTCTCTTGCCCCGCTGTACCGGTTGACGCGTAGCCGTGGGCGTTCAAAACACACTGTTCCAGATAGACCTTGTAGCCTCATTATGACCAAAAGTACTGTGATAATTAAAAGACCGTCTGGGTTCAAGGAATCCAAACACAAAAAAGTAACTGGAATATAACTAAGAAAAATATCATTTTTCACAAATCAGGGAGGTTTCCTTCCCCCTCGGGATGCTCATGCAAAAGCTCCAGTAAAATCCTTATTTTTTTAACTTGTCTTATAAACAGAGAGAGATGATGAATTAAAGATGCTTTAAAACATACATAACTGTTTCTTCCTAATGTGCTGGCAATTCTTGCTCGAGGAACTAAAGACCAAACAGATCATCTACCAATATGCTGCTCACTGTTCCCTCTACTTCTACTATCTGCTACTTTTGTCTGATATACATGTAAACAAACACCATGAACTTACTGTACTTAACCACACGTGTCTGGAGTGGTTTACATGTAGGTAATGTACAGTAAATCAAAGCATTTCAAAGTTATGAACATAATACACAATGGATAATATATAATAATGAGAAGAATTCAAGCAGCTGGACTGTCAAATGTTTTGCACTGAGATAAACAGATGGAGCATTTTAGAGAAATTAGTGTCAAGTGCTGCACATTTACTACGGTAATTAGGTCCTGGTTACACTAGATATCAGTGTAATTGAAAGACATCTTGCATGTGAATTTTTTGGCAAAGTGAAACAACAGGCCCCAAAACAGCTACAACAGAAGCGACCGGTTTTTGACCAACTTTGTTCATTCATTCATTTAGACTCTTCTGCATATGATTTTTTTTGGTAAAATTAAACAATAACCTGCTAAATAAAAGTAGTGTAAACAAATTTGAGATCAATATGCAAATAGTGATATTCTACAGTGATTAAGGCGATGGAATATATAACATTCCTGTGTGTCCTGTGTGATATATATAACCTGACGAAACAGTGGTATGTTTTTCACTTTAAAAAATATGTTGATAGAATCAACAATTTTTAATAGCTTTTCAAGGACATTTCAAAGACCGTGTCTCAATCATAATGATAATGCTCTTGCATTCATCATGCTAAACTTTGTGACAGTTGTCAGGGAGACTGCAGGAATCTGGCTTTCGCACAGAATATAACTATATATTAATTGTATGAAAGATTGCAGTGCAATTGCATACTGCTTTAGGTAAAGTCCATTTTCAAGGACATAAGTCTCAGTTTTTTTTTTTTTTTAAGGAATTACAAACGCCTTAAATAATGACTTCGCAAGATGGCACTTTCTGAAATGCATGTTAAAAGGAAAGTGCAGATATAATTCTTTTCCATGAGGTGTGTACTTTATATACATAAACACTTATATGCACACCACAAATACAGGCCAGGTGTGTGTTTCACCTGTCTTATAAATGTGACCTATAATAGTTACGCCTAATTGTGTTTTTCTCACTTATCGCAAAATCAGACACGATTATTATTATACGTTCAGTAAAAATACAATGATTCCTAAGAGTAGATGGTGCCCTGTTACCTACCTATGATAACTGTTCTTGTCATCCACAAGTTACTAAGTTCCATTAGTGACAATTACACTGTTTATGCTGCTACAGACAACTTGGAACCACTCTGGAAAAAACATTATTTTCCCATTACCAGCTGAACAGTGCTTTATCAAACCAGTCTGGCAGTGGTCCTAAACTGCCTATAAAACATCTGCAGAAACAACGCAATTATGAAAGCCATCTGGAACAATAAAGGAGGAGAATGGATATGATTAACACTAACGTAAACAGATGGCATGGTGTTAGATTGGTGTTCGACAAGCATATAATAGAAGCGGCCCCAAGTCCAATTAAAATCGGGGTCTCTCTCATCTCAAAGGCAGGACCTTGCAGTGAGGTGAAAGCTGTTAATTGAAGCCATTGCCGAAGATTCATACACAGCCGATTAGTAAAGGGGATCAGGGGAAGCAGACGTGTAAGTGACAAGACCTCCGCTGAGGTTTCAGTGATACTGGAAGGCCGCCTTGTGCACCCAGATTCCCAACAGTTTGTAACTGTGAGCGAATCTGTTACCAGTGTTTCTTTTCCCCAGGCTATTTTTGGTAAAAGTGATGACTTCCTTTTTAAGGATTCAGAAAACAAACAAACAGACAGACAGACATTTTTGTGAGGATTGTTGGATGTTATTCTGAGCTTATTCTGAGAAGGGCCCTGGTGGTCCAGAGCCTATGCCAGACGCAGATGGCACTAGACTATAAAACTGCTCCTGGATGCGATGCCAGGTCATCTCAGACAGACAGAACAACAAATAAACAAAAAGACAAATGTCAAAAATTGCCATTTTAAGCATTTCCTGGTGTTTGCTGAAAACAAATTAAAGGGACATATAAAGTTGATTTGTAACCTTTTGTCACGCCCCCGGCTCCGGACTCCGCCCCTCCTGATTCCTGATCACCTGCACCTGCTTCCTCTTAGGTGGTGCCTATTTAGATCGGCGATTGCCAACAGCCCAATGCGAAGTATTGCCCCATGGTTCATGTGTGCATACCGAGCAGTTCTCTTCCAGTCTTGTTTTGTTACCGACCTTTGCCTGTACCTGACCACCGATTTAGTCTCACCCTTTGCTGTTTGTCTGCCTGCACTGAGTTGCTTACTGGACCCGAACCTCGCCTGCCTTGTGACCACGAATTCGGAACGCCCCATTCAATAAACGGAGTTCATCGCATTTGTGCCTGCGCACGTCTGCTTATTCTCTTTCAACGTGACACCTTTATTTTCACCTGTCTTTTATCAGTTACCTGGGTGGTAAGTATTAAAGTTCAAAGGTTGCAAACTAAGTCATGCAAGTATTTCGATATTTGTTCTGTTCACGCACAACTGCGATGGACTGCTATCCCATTCAGGAAGTACCCTCCTAGCCTAGTTACTGGTTATTCCTAAATGGGCTCCAGACTGCCAGGGCACTGACAAGGATGAGCAGCCGACCAGAGTGAGTGAATGAGTGAGTGAGAACATGAAAAGTAGGACTGAAGGTAGCTGGGTAGTTTTTTTTAAATACATTGTTCAGAAATTCTGTCTAGATTTTTCTACCTCCTTTGGAATCAGCATCAGCTCCCTGTTGTAATCAACCCGGAAAGGGAGGATTGCTGGATGGATGAGAGTCCTTTCAATTCCCTGCCTTAGCAGGTTGTCTTTCCTCCCTGAAAACATAATCGGGGAATGCTGACAAGTAATTGCGTCCAGGAGGACTGACTTCATCAAGTGATTTTGGCCGACATCTGTTCGCTAAGAACTGCTGTTGTGCGAAAATCGACCACAAATTATTTAGCCCTCCGCACCCCACCCCAGTTGTGTCCTGCAGCCATGCCTGCCAACTGTACAGCAGATCCAAGCTCAGAATCCAAGCCAGGAAATGCATTTCTACATAGTGCAATGCCTCCCTTTTTTGGCACAAACACAATCCAGCGCTGTGGATTTCAACTAGAAATGGCCTTGGCACACATTGCAAATGATATATTTTAATAATGTTACTTTAGAAAAAAAATTGTATCATTGCCTCTTTATCTGCAAATACTGTCAGATTCATATAAAATATTTCTTCCATACTTCTGAAAATCTACATTTCATGGCATATGGAGCAGTCATCTTAGATCTAAAGAAAAACTTCAGTATACAGATTAATAGCAGAAACTACAAAATTAAATGAAAGTTTTTTGCTTTTTTAAAAATCTCTTGCAAAATTTGAATCCAATCAAATGAATCTGAGACAGTAATGCACATTAAGTCTCAGTGACTTGCAAGTGCAAGTCTTGGAGACAAAGGACAGAAAACTTGCAAAATTAGTGCCTCATTGCCCAAAAGCATGGCGGGCACATATTGTTCTTGTGATTTTGTATGAGTCTGCTAAAGAAATGCCTGATATCTAAACATTTCTGCATAAAGTTGGAATTAAGAACATACCAGTTAGTCACTGATGCAGTATATTAGACTGTACAATATAACCAAATTAAACCCCAGTATTCAAGCTCCAATTTCCAAATTCTAGAAATAGATGACGGAATATTATTTATACTACAGGTTGGTATCCACATTGAGAATCTGGGCACGGGTGAACAAAGCTGGACCAAAGGAGAGAAATATTAGAAATGGGTGTGAGTGAGACACCAAGGGGCAGTACTGTACCCAGCATCTGTCTTCTCAGTCTTTGCTTTGTGTGGCCCGGGCTCAAATGCAATTTCCACTTTGTCATTCCAGTCAATTCTGTTCAGCCAGTAAGTCCCCCAGTAACAGTTTAGTACAGTAACAGCCCATTAAGGTAGGCACATTTTATTTCTTTTTTATATATTTTATTTTTGTTTTGTTCCTTCATTTTTTTCATAAATTTGATGGTTAAATATTCATTGTTGTCACTACTTATAATAATGAATGAAGCATAAAACATATGATACTAAATAAAAAAGTAATAACGTATAAACATAAAAATGCATATTAATGGCCTCATAAACAGTTTGGTAATTAGACAATTGGTATGTCAAGTGTTCTTTATACTGCTCAAATAGGGATTTTAGAGTGTTATTTTGGTATTTGGGGAAATTAATTGGGGTTTTCTTAGATGAACCCAGAATGAATCATAATTTGCCTCATAAGAAGCAATTGAAATAGTTTCCTGATCTCTGAGTTTGTGGGATTTTCAGCCATTTCTAGGAACCAGTTACATTCAGATACCAGGGAACAGGTGTTACAGCTCACTATGAATGTTACTACTGTAAAAGCTAAATTCATAGCTGGTTCAACTGGAATATTAAACCTTTATGTAACAAGTCAGTCATTTTTTGACTGCAGTGGAGAAACCTATGGCTGTTTGGGTGCTTTGGGCCACACATGCTGTCAGCTGGATATCTGCAGTCATGTATCCTGCCTGTCTAAACCCAGCTGAGGTGTGAGAAGAAAGCAGTCACACAGCCTCAAGAGTGTGTCTAACTTCCTAACTGCCATGTCAGTATGTTGCAGGGATACTTTTGCAAGGCTTGTAGGAACGTTGTGTGCCAAAGACATGTCCTAATCTTGGTTCCACCTCTCAAAGCTTTACCCATCACAGCCCAAGTGACAGTATCTGCAACATTTTGATTTCCCACAAGGTTCAAGAAGACCAGATGGTCTCCTTCCATTGGAGAAGGGGGTCATAATGGTTCATCCATGACAATGTGGCTGCCTGTAGAAAGTCATTCTTTATCATACAAAATTTTTAGGTCAAATACTTTGACTTTTATTATTTGTATATTTTTATTTAATTCCAGAAGTACTTCATGCCCTTTCAACACCATGATTTAAACCTCCAACAGTTCTGTCCTACAACCAGTTCACGATAAACAACTCTCTGAATGCACTCGTAGCGTATTGTATTCCACTTGTATCTGAAAGCCAAATGCAATCTGCTATTCTTGCTTGTCTTTTGATTCTTTCCAAACTAAGAGAGATAAACAGCACGCTTAAAACGAAGGATCTTGGCCTTCGTATAGTTTGTCCTCCTACTTTGAAACCACAAGGGCAATGTCAATTATAGAAAATACTTTGGTGGTCTCAACCTCTTTGCTAGATGAAGTAGACATGACATTTAAATCTAACACATATTTCATCACAGTTGGCAGTTTTTGTTCATTAGAGAACCAGGAATAATTAAACAAGAAAACTAATTTAATTTATCATTTATTTCCAGAGATGAATACCTCTCTGCTGCCAGGGTTGATAGACTTCCACAGTTTATTTATGTGACAGAGTCATCCCAAGTACTTTCCCAAGCCCTAGAGTCAACATGAAAAAAATATAGAAAGAAAAACCTCTCTTCAAAACTGTCATTATCAATTCATCAACATTATCATGCACTTACAGTGTTCCTCCAAACAGAAACACAGCACAGTGCTGGCATTAAATGATACGAAACTATATCCTTAAGTCATTATTTGCAGTTTTTCCAGTAATTGTGTGCTGTACGGTTTTATTTTTCATTTTATTTTTATTCCTATTTTTCGTGACGGTGCCCCGGAAAACGCACAGTTATTAAACGTTAGTCAGTCTATGTGCTTTAAGATTCGTCTCTGTCAGACAAAATGCTTTTAATTGCAAAATATTGTGTCGATCCTGCGAAATCCTTGGTCAACAATTGCCATAGAGGCAACCCAAGAGGCAGAAAATAATATGTATTGCTTCATATTTCACTTTGCCTAATGGGAAGAAATGCAATAAAAAATAAATGTATATTATCTTTTAACAGAATGAAATATGTCACTAAGAAGGAGGTCCTTCTTATCCCAGTAATGTCCTCAGAGAACAGAGACAGGGAAAAACTCAGAGAATTACTTTAGATCTCAGCTGACATCAATTATTAAGTGTCTAATATACCACAATGGCAAAACCCAAAAATGACAGATAAATTTTAATAAGTTTAAGAAGCAATGTGACAGACTATATCATTTTAAAATTATGACTTAAATGTGAGCAACAGAGACCAACGGCCGGAAGCACAACGTGAGCCATTGCAACCTTAAGGATGGACAAAGCACACCTGAAAATGTGTAAAATGTCTCAACCAAATATTGAGTCTTAATATTGATCTTGAGTACTAGTATGAGGTCTGAATAAATCAGAATTAGCAAAGTACAGTGAAACAAAAGAGCGAAAAGAACAAAATGCTCATTTAAATTCAATACACAGTGTATTCCGTCCAACAAATGGTAAACAGTTGTAGACACTATTATAAATACCTGCAGTGGGGGCAAGAATGATGTGGGGACAATATGTGAATTGACATAACTGGGTTATTTTCAGATTTTTCATGAAAGCTGACTGGTTTTACATGTGTCGCTGCATCTGAAACATCTCAGGTTAATAAAAACACAGTGGCTGCCATGTCGAGCCTGACGCTCGGAGCCGCCGCCCCATAATTGACCCAGCTTCAGGGTAATTACTGAAGTTGCAAAGTTCATCATCAGCTCTGTCACAAGTAGAATGAACAATACAGTTGCGCTGAGTGGTCCCACACATGACAATTAGATGATGATAATAATAATAATAATAATAATAATAACAACCTTGCGAGCTCTGCTTTCTTAAATATAAAGGGATGCTTTATATTGCTAGAGCAAGACACTGTTCATACTGTTCATCGTGATTTATCCTTTCATATTTGCATATCAGGCATATTTTCACAAAACCTTTAGCAGTGCTTTCAAGCAGTAGGGGGAAGGGGGGTGACATTAATCTTGAGCTAAAGTGTAAGTTTTCATGCCGCTTCATTGCTGTTGGGCAGTCATCAAATCTGCTGCTTTACGGTCTGTATTTTCTGTTCTTTCTATGCAGCCCCAGTTCACGTTCAGGTTATTACAGTATATATCTTCATTAAATTTCACTTTTTTCCCTACTCAAAGGCTTTTACAACCAGTTTAGAAGCTTAAAAAAAGAAACCGAGACATAAAAGGGGTAACATAAAGGCAGGAAAAAAAAAATCTACCATGAAAAGGCCCTTTTTAAAAGAATAATGATATTTAAAATGACTGAATTAAATCCAAAATGTATAGTAAAACATTTTCTGATGTGCACAACCAGGACAGTATTCCAGGTAATTCAAATATGTAGTTTTCTTGTAGCTGCAAACATAAATGGTAATGAAGAACCTTAATAACAGCAATTATAAAAATATAAAGTGGTTGGTAGATGGAATGGAAGCACGAATTTTGCCACCGTTCACATGTGTGACTTACAAAGGCAACGTTTAACCAACCTGAGCTCCAAAATAATTACGTCTCAAAAACTGGTTTCTGATTTCCAGAGAAATTAGAAAAATGGGTATCTTCACATCGGCACACCAGGACTGAAGGACCATTGAAGTTATGCACGTGAAAGTTTGTTTTACAGAAAAAAATCCCTTTGCATGGATATTACTTTCAGTGTCATCAAGCTGATTTAATGCTTCTGTTCTGTTTTAATGCTGGAATGACTGACAGATTTTCATTTACCTTTCCGTTTCTCTGTCGTTTTTCCCTGTTCCTTGAGTGTCCACTTGTGCAATTTGTGTGTGTGTGTGTGTGTGTGTGTGTGTGTGGTTGCTTACAATGCCTCACTGCAAATGTTAAATATCACTCAAGGCTTCTTCTTTCAAAAAACAAACAATAGCCTGTCTCATACAAATATTTGATTTGCATAGTTCATTTCTCTTTCTAAAGGGTTTCTTTTCCCTGTAAATTTCTTTTTTTTTCTATTAAGCTCCTCCAGTACTGGGGTCTTATTCAGGTGGAGGGAACTTAAATCTTCTCTTTTACCCATGTACACAAACAACATGGCATTGACACGAAGCCTTTTGTTTTCTTGTGCGTCTTGTTAACATGAAGGTTGATTCGTCAGTCAGATATATCAGATAGACGGACAACCGTGTACCACCGGTATCCTCACCACCCTCTTAGCCAACACATTTCAACCCACAAAGTTATCAAAAATCAGTGGTACATAATGAAACATTAACATGCACTTTGGGATCATAGATGTATAATTTATACAGTTATAAAATGATTCCTACTTTGCCTGCGATTCTCAAATTTTTCCCAAAGTATATTTTCAATAACATAGTTGAAAAGAGTATCTAGAAATCTGACATCTTCAAAAACATTTTTTTCTTTAAATATAAATTACAAGTAAATTGTACAAGTTGTGTTAACAGACCAAAATGTAAAAAAAAAGAATAAGCAGTGAAACTGTGTCCTAATATGGCTTACGACTATATTACTAACTAATATCAAGAGTTCAGTTCAGTTCAGTTTCGTTCAGTTTCCTGCGTGTTCTTCTCAGTGAGGGTCGTGGTGGTGGCAGGGGCTGAGAAAGTACCCCAGACCCTCCTGTTCCCCACAGCGGTCTCCAGCCCCTCCTGGGGGGTCCTCATGTGTTCCCAGACCAGTTGAGGGATGTGATCTCTTGGTCTGCCCATGGAGATGTAGACTGACCGGTAAAACAAGACCTTTGAAATATCATGTGTTCTGCACTAAAATTACACAAAACATAGAGGTAGATTTTGATGCTCAAAACTAATACACAAGTCTTTATAGATTTGTACTCATGAGCAATGATTCCGTCTGCAAAGTGGCAATTGTGTTGATGGGAAAAAGGCTCATTTGTAATTTGTGAAACCAGATCTGTTTTCCTTTTGAGTAGCATTACAAGTGTGTATCTGTTTGGATACTTGCTTTCATCCACTATTATTTTGGAGTGTTTATTTGAAACCAGGCAAGCACTCAATTTAAGGAAATGCTCGCGCAAACCCAGAAAACAATGCCGTAGAAAGAAGATCACAATAACAAACCTCAACACGTTACAGCAGTTGCATTTTTTGACCTCAGCCAAGTGGTTCTGATGAAGACTGTGGAAGTCTTCCAAGAGATGGGATGTTATGTACAAGTGTCTGAGCTTCAATCAAAAAAAAATTAAATCTGTCCCTGTGATGTATATACACACACACACACACACACACACACACACAGGTATACAGATAAAATCATTGTGGGTACAGTACTTCACTATGATTCTCATTATAATAAAAATGGTAAATATTCAATATGAAAGTTGAACATATTTTCACCCCTTTTTCAGGTGTGTCTCTTCATGCAGAAAAAATGCAGCATCACCATTTTTGAAAACAGACACTCATTGTAAGAGTTTGAGTCATGTGGTAGTTAACGTCATATAATTTGATTAAAGTTTTTGACATTTTGTCATTTGAACACTTTGTTTTTATTACATCATGCATTTCCTATATCTCATCTGTGTAGGACTGACACTATACCTACTGTATATATCTGCTGTACCTGTATACAGAATTACACAGTGCACTCAGGTGTACATAATCACTGAAACCCCTTAAGCTACCCAAAACTTCTGAAATTTGAAGACAAGAAAGCAAAGCACATTCATATAAAGCTGCTGACAGAAAACCTATCAGTTCAAAGAGCCCCACTGAGAGTTAAAGGCCAGCGACATGTTTTCCACATGTAAAAACTGCGACCACATTAGAGCTGCTTTGCATATTATCAGAGATGCCACTTCACTAACAATGGCGGCAGCAGTTGACAACCTATGTTGGGGAATCTTGTACACCAGCGGCTTGAGCACAGTTTAAAGTGTAGGTGGATCAGGTGTTTGCTCTTGAGTTAAGCAAGAAGAAAGGAAAGAAAAGGGAAAAATAAAGCTGGCAAAGAAACCCAATCTTCGAGATCCCTCAACAGCCCTGGCAACAGCTGCATCTTGAACTATTTAACATCCTTTGCTTCCCAACTAATGTTTGCCAGGCTGTTTTGCATTTGTAGTGCATTTCACACCTTCAGCACCTTGCTGCCTCACTCACAGTGTCCAGTTCAAATTATGTAAATGTAGGCACAAAGCATTCTGAAAAATAAGCTCTGCAACCAATACGGCACAGTTTATAATCGTGTTTTTGTCTCCAAGGTAATCGGGAAAGTTTCACGTACTGCTTCACATTGAGTGTTGGAAGGCAGAACATGGCTTGCAGATATAATTATGTTTTTAAGATAGTAATGATGAAATGTGTGTTTAATATCCACTGGTCAGTATCCATACATTATGCACTATCCAGCAGCTGCTGTTTTGCATTCAAAATAAACATCATGTGCGTGAGAAAAATGTTTACACAGACGTGTGAACACAACATAACAGTGACATCATTGCTTGATGTAAAATTCAGCCTCAAGGTCTCGGACTTTGCAAACTCTGCAGCTGTTTTGATATCGTTCCGTACTTCAAGAATCGTGTGTCGCTAATCGGTATTTCACGCCAATATATGACACACCAGCATTCTGGTTTTCCAAAAAAGCAGACTTTGGCTCTTCGCTCACTTCGGTTTTTAAGGCCCTGTAAATGGAGATTAAGATAATATGCCCAAGTTCAGATGCAACCTTGCTGAAGTGTCGTGGTATTTTATATATAAATGTATACAAAAAAGGGCCGGTTGAACTTGTGTGATGATGAGGTGCAGACCTACATCAGATGCGTACAGTAAAGTTAATAGCGGGGTAGTCATACACACAATTTTTTGACAAAGACATTTTGTTTAGGCTAGTTTGAAATATTGCCTCTAGACACCCGTTTCATATTCTACAGGCCCGAAATAATGGAACCAATAAATTCTTTGTCAAACATGCACTTTTACATTTTTTTCTAGGATATCCCATTAACCTAATCTTTCAAAAAGTGATACATTGTCAAGATTTGACGGTTTTGCCTTTTTTCACGTTCTCTTGTTTTCAGTGTAGGGGAGGGGGTCATATTTTTTATAAAGGTCTGCCTTATTGGCCTTAGTGGTTAGAAACTCTTGACTACTCTTGACAATAACAACATCACAAAAGGTATGAGGGTACTGGAAAACTGATGTAAGCTCGAAAAATCTTTTCTTTCAATAAGCCTAACAATACAATAGTTTCCCGGATAAAATAAACGATTTTGCTTCTCGCTTATGCATATTTGTACAGTTTGCACAGATACAAAAAAGCTGACACTACTTAATTTTAGCCTGTGGCAAAAAGTTTGTTTTTGCTTGTGAACTGCACCATTTCACAGCTCGAAAAGTTTTATCATCACGAAATAAAAAATTGTGGAAATACAACAAAGCTCCTTCTTACAAACTTAATGAGGACCAAGAATTGGTTTGTTATTCCGGAAAATTTGTTAGTCGAATGTGATACAGAGTTGGGATGCAATACATTATTAGTTCCATATGCAAGTACTTGTGCTTTACGTAAAAATTGTGCTTTTAAAATAAGGGATTGTAGTTAGAGAAATGCTTTTCTGCATATTTATGTCTGTTGGTGTCTCACTTTACATGTAATGTAAATATCAGCAGTGTGACAGCTCTGTACGGCAGGAGGCACCTGCAGGGTTATTCAGAGCGGAACAGTGCAACAGAATCTCACTTACTGTAGCTCATAGCCTACATCCCCTTCCTCTGGAAAACCCACAAGTGCCTACAAGTTCTGAGTCCCCTGGCAGTGGTGTTTACGGCAAACTCTAAATAGGAAAGCACAATAAATACCCCTAACCCAAGCTAGAATAGGGTGATGAAAAACTTTAGGCAGTGATTATTTTTCACAATCGCTGTCTGACAGAGCATCGGATGCTTCCTGTGTACGATTTGAAAGAATGGTTTAACTTTATACATAAATGCTACAGTAATAAAGTACCGGTAACAGTAGCAAGTAATTAGAACATCAACATTTTAAAATATATTTGAAAACCAGAAGAAGTGAATTTTATGTATAACACTAAAGTTCATTAAAGGTATGATTTATACTCTAAATGATTGCTTATAGTAAATTACAGCAGCAATAATTGTTTTAGTTTTAATAAGACTGCGAACCTTTCCATCATTTTTGGAAACATCGCAGTGTTGTCTGGATCCGCTGCCGATAAATGCCTTTGTTAATGACATGTTAGACCGGAGCACCGACTCAGTGTGAAAGAAGAAACAGCCTAATTGAGTTTCAGATGAGTTTATTAAACACTGAATCATTACCATGCACAAATATGCATGGCAATTATATAGCAGCTGGACGGCTCCAAAATCTGGGAGACTTTACTGACCTCATTATTGTAAGCATATGGAGGCAGTGACCTGTCAATGAGCGCAGTCATCCAAATTGCAAAATATGTATCAAAAGTGACCTAAACGTAACCTCGTCCCATGAGTTTCTGTATTTTATCTATGTGCCCAAGCTTAATATTTTTATATCATTTATAAATTAATTTTTTTATTTTTAAATTCGACTACTGGAATCATTTCCAGTAGTGCCGGTTCAGCAATTGGTATGCGGACAGCACACGGTTCCCCATACAGTGTAATGCTTCAACCTTTGAGATAACTGTTCATTTTTGGAAATTAAATTGAAAGTTACACTTTTCATCTGCGATGCTTACTTTTAATTTAACGGCTAGGCACGATCTTTCTTTGGCTTGCTCCTCGCTGCAGCCTCCACGCATAATTCAAAAAATAAAAAAGAAAAGTTAAAAAAAAAAAAAAAAAAAGGCGAGGAGCTCTCACGCTTGCTGGTGTGATTTCGTTTTGATGAGGAACAAAACACTTAATTCCAGAATCAATGCACTTGTCATTAAGGTGTATGACTGAGTGAGGAGAAAGGTCACCCAGACTGAAATGTCGATTACACTGTAGTGCTTTGAGCTCTAATATGTCAGGATGGAAGGAATTAAATATTTAATTTTATTTCTCTTCATTTTCAAAGTGTACTTTAAAATTGAAATAAAAAGAGAAAAAATTCTAAAATGTTTTAAAGGTAACTTTTAAGCGTGCAGAGTCATGTCCCGAACTGTGTTTAATAAAGGAAAAGTTAATACTGTAGTTATACAAAAGAGTTAAAAAAAAAACACTATGTGATGCAGTACTTGAAGTTGTAGATACTATTTGTCCTTATTAGTAATGTTTGACTTATTCTTTTGCAGACATACAAACATAAATAGATGAACATTTTTATTGGATTTATTTTTCATATACACAGTTCATACATACATGTTTTCAATTTTCATTCATATTTTTGTCAAATATATGTCGAATGTGGAGCAATTGCACACCTGTGTTTTCACACCCAGGTATTCATTTATGGGAAAATGTACCCGAACCAGAGCAGAAACATGGGACTGGATTATTTCAACTTTGTTTCCAATGTGTTCTGGTGCCAGTGATCAGTGACGGGTGATGGCTGCTCTATATGCTGAAGGGAAACTTAAAGTCAACATATTTATGTTAAATATTCAAAGGACATCTGCATAATGAAGCTTTTATTGACTGTGACGTTATGGTTTGCATTTACGACAATGAACAGACTTCCAGTCCCAGTTGTGCTTGTGAGTTGAAGTGCACAGCCCTATGTTGATAAAATCAAATACGTATTCAAATTAGATTGTGCACCCTGTGGTTTATTAGTCAAAGAAAATCAAAAGTGCAAGTGAAGCAACAAGGAAAATATAATTCCGCTTGAATATATCTCGTTCTAATATAATCTCATTCACTTTTAAATTTATGATGAACAAAGTGATGGTTTAGTACACAATGCGTGCCTTTCACGTGGAAAAAATGTATAAACAAAGAAAGAGAAACCAAAATAATTTTGTTTTAGCTATAATTATACTTGAAGTGGTGCTGTAATGTGTGACATTTAAGGCGCTGTTAGGATGGGTAAATTAAATTTGGCATCACCTTTTCTACAGGGGATTAGCTGAACCAGAGGAGTCATTACTCATCTTTACAGTTTGATAAACATTAATATAAAGATAACAGGAAAAGATTAAGATCCACCAAGGGAAAATGCTGATAAAGTGGGATACGTTTCACTGAATTCACTTGAAAACTGCAACTGGGAACCACACAGAAGAGCAAATAAAGCACTGCAAACAGCTTGAAAATTAGATGCTACGTAGCAGCTTTTGAGACTGCAAGTTGTACAACTGCAGAAAGACGCTATAGACTGAGAGCAGAGTTTGCGTGATTCTATGAAGATCTCGAAATTTTTTCACAATGCAAATATACATCCATCATTCTACGTAGGTAATGTGTAGAAGGTCCAGACGTTATTCCACCACGGTGCAGTCACACACATGCCAAGTCACTCACACACTCGTACGCAGTTCAGTCACTTATTCACATGCCTTCAGATGATGGGAGGAAACCGAGAAGAAGATGTCACTTCTTCTCAGACTGCTGTAGTCCTTACTCTATGGTACATCCCAGGCCTTTGATATTCTTTTACTCCCCTCTCCTCTTCAGTACCTTTTAATGATGGGATCCTGTAGATGTTTTTTCAGCTCCTTGAGGACCATGGTTATCCCAGTAGGTTGCCACCACAAATGGTACTTACCTTTAGGCGTGATTTTGAATGCGGTTTACCTCTGACCACAGCTACAACCCCCATTGTCAAAGGATGTTTGCGCTTTTTTATTTCGATTATATGTCCTAATAATTATCCATTTGGTTTTTTCCTGTTTGTTGGCTGCAAATTCACACTAAAAATGGAAAACTGTCTTGCATGATTTCTGGCTTTACGTCACAGAAACCTACAATTTCAAAAAGGACCTGTAGATTTTTTATGTTGACTGTATATGATCAAACTCGGTTCCCCAGAGTTGGAAGCTAAGCTAAGCTAAGCTCTATAAGAGTGAGTGCAGCATTTGTGGGGTGATGTTGCATGATTGAGCTCAAAGTTGAGTGGAACTCAGTTTTTATCTTAACGTGAACCTGCAAAAAGCTCACATGGGACCTTTTACTTCTGAGAATATTTTTACATGGAAATTAAGTTGGATTCTGGATTTGAAACGCACCATCACAGTTAACATGTTATCGTGCATTCGGACGATGAGCAAAGCAAATCACGACAAAGCACTCACTAACTAACTAACTGACTGTCATCCAACCAGCAAATGCAGTTAATACAAGGATTTGCTGGTCTCATGTTCTGGCAAATATAGATCCTGGATCTATTAATGGATATATTGCCACATTTATCAAATGCAAATGTCTGAATGGTCGAACATGACGCCTCTTTTTAAATTTATACAATGGTTTCCTTTCTCTGCTGAACGCAGAGCCGGATTCAGACATTATGTGCACCTTTTTGGATTCAGCATTCAAAACTAATCACATTTTGTATGGAGGTTTTAATGCAAAACCTTGTGGAAATAAAGAATATTTTTAAGACACGAGGTAAGTGTGAAACAGGATGAGCAAGACACCAAATTGTACAATTTCAGCAATAGCCTTGTGTTCAAATGCAACTTTTTTTTTTTTACAGTTCATAACATCGAAAGCAACAAATTTCCGCACAAACACCGTCCCCCACAACAGTGTCAGCACAGAAAACATCTTTGTCTTGACTGAGCTGTTTCTATGCATCTATGTTGTGAAAGGACAGTCTAACAAAGTCGTCTTTGTGTCGCTCTGTGAAAGACGTTCTGTGATAAATCAAAGACCTGAAATCCACCTCAGCTGGACAATGCGGGTTCTGTGTGCAAGGAAGTGGCCCAGTTAATATAGGTCCTTGTGGAACAATGTGCTGCAGTGCATGACTTGCAACACTGCCTGACTTCAGCTGCATTATAAGCGGAGATTTCTGGCACGGCCAAGTGGTCCTCACAAAAAGCAAGGGTGTCGGTCGATGTTTCTCATATTGCTTAAATGTCACATTCAGTCACTGGAATTCAAAAGGCTTAAAGAAGCACAAAGTGATTACGTTCCTTTGTTATATTTGATCGGAGAGTGCTAGCTAAATGGCAGCTAATTTTTCTTCTTAAGTGTTCATCTTATTACGACAGTGTTTTTGCCAGTTGATGCTCAGCAGTAGCTGCAGTTGTACAAGCGAGGCTCAGCCTCTCAGTGAGGTTATAAGCAGGAAAAGTTACGATCGCCTTTGTCACCTTTGTCTGTATCTAAAAATGAACAAAACGAAAGGTACATAGCAGTCGTTTGCTGCAGCAGGGGATAGAAAGGTGTTTTTGCAGACACTTCCAAGAAAAGGGCAGAGAGAGAAGGAAGACAGGGGAGACAACTGTGTGGTTGACCTTCTTAGGTAAAGCGCTAGTTAGAACCCCAAGTACAGCACAATGTATCCCATACGTACTTTTTTAATGCCTTATTTATTTATTTATTTATTTAATATTGTGTCAGATGTTTTCAGCTTATTTTTATTCATGACTTGTTAGGATTTCTTTGAAATTTCTATGAGATATGGCGATTGTGAAATATGTCTTGTGCTGTTCAGATTTGAAATGTAATGTTATAAGTTATGGGGTTATGTTTTCTTGTTTCTTATATCAAATTTCTCAGGTTTGCCTGTGAGATACAGACTCTAAATAAAAGAGATTCTTAGTGATGTGATAATAAAAGGAGGAAAGAGTACCTGAATTCTATGAACAGAAAAGTAATTTTATCGATGTATTTAATATGCTTGCACTGTGAAAATTTCAAACCTGCAACTTTGTGATTCTGCTTTTCTGGCGATTCTCATTTACTGAAGTTAATAAATGGGTTGAAAAAGTAAAAAGTTATTTGAAAAAGTTTCTTATGCTACAAAAGTCTTCCTGCCAGTAGTGTCTTCCCCACATCGATATACAAAAAGGGAGGGAAATGCAATTCTAAGCCACTAAGACCTGTTACTATCTCTATCGGTGCTGCAGAACAGGTAAAAACAATAGTTTGGGCAATGCAGGCCATTATTCATAGCTTCAGTACTGTTCACTTTCCTTCCTTTCTTCCAGTACCCCCCCTCCAACACACACACACACACACACACACACACACACACACACACACACACACACACACACACACAAGCAAGCACACACAGCACAGGAATAAAAGCTTTCCTTATCTCTCAGGGCCAAACACCCTATGGTGCAGTCCATTTGTCTCCGTCAGGCACTCTTCTACCTTCAGCTGACGTCACCCACAGGTAACCCCGCTGTTGCTCTTTCAGCTGGATTCCCCAATGATTGACATTTCATCAGCTCTGTCCCCCCCCCCCCCCCC